>JAJEOU010003009.1:701452-1165308 GCA_021534815.1 Acrocephalus arundinaceus
AAACCAGCAGGGAACTGCAGCCCTAGCAGGGTCTGTGGTGTATCCTGAGGCCCTGCAGCAGAGGCATCTGGGGCTGCTTTGCTGTCCTGTCCTGCCCAGGGGTGCCCCAGGGGTCCTGCTGAGCTCAGTGAGAGGCATGGCTGCTGTGGATTCCATGCAGAATGTGCTCCCCTCCCCAGGCCTTGGCCTCCAGCTTCTCTTTGGCTTCCCTTCCTTGGCCTCATCCTTTCCATCCTCAGGAAAGTGAAACTTTTTTATTCATTCCTCTAAAGACAGGGGTGACAGCCCTGTGACCCTGACCTCTGCAGGAGACAAGCTCAGAAAGGGAGTGTGACAGCATGCAGTGCTGAGAAAGCCCTGGGACATGAGAGCATTCATCCTGCCCCTCCAGATGCTGAATTTAGGTGAGACATAACCAAACATACCTGGGGAAAAAACTAGGCCTATGACTGCTTGAAAGTAATTTTCCATACATGGTATTAAAGACTCTTAAATTTCAAATCATTAATAATGATCTTGGAAGGGAACCCTGAAAGTTGTCTTCTAATTCCTGATGAGATAGAATAATTTATTACATCAATTTCTCTGATTAATGTAAAATGTGTTTCAAATTTGGGTTTTCCTTTAATATTTAAACTTCCCCTTGAGAGGAGCTGCAGAGGGTGACTGAGTGTCCCCCAGCTGATGTGATATGTCCTCAAAGCAGGGTGAGATCTGCTGCTGGAGCTGGTCAGCAGTAAAACCATTGCACAGCAGCAAACCCGGCCTATTTCAGGACCTGCTACCCAAAAGACACAAACGAGGCCCTCACGGCTCTGCTCACTCATGCCAGGGGAGAGAGTGTCTTAAAAACTTACTCTGTGAATTGTACATCTCTTGTTATCTCAAGGACTCATCCTCCAAAATTGCTGAAAAAAGGCCAGAGCTGGAGTTACTCAGGATACATTGCATGGCAGGTCTTTTCCCTAAGAAATGAATTTATTTTAAGTAGGCTTTCCACTGTACTTACATGTCATTTTTGCAGAGCCAAAGTCAGACAAAACCATGGTGGTTTTGGTCTTACATCAAGGAGGAAACTGAGCTCCAGAATTTAGAGCAGCCATTCTCTGAGCTGGTAAAATGCATCACACTTTGTGTCCTTCATCCACCAGGCTGAGCCTACAGAAAACTGCAACATACATCTTTGTCAGACCTGGGCTGAGCACTCAAGGGGCCCCTCTCTGGCTCAGGAAGACAGGGAAAGGACAATTTCCATCCAGAGGGGTCTCTGTCCCAGGGAAAGATAAGCCATGGTGGGGCACTGCTGCTGGAGCAGAGAGCCCTTGCAACATCTGCAGTGATAAAAAACCAGAGCCCAGACAGGAGGGAGTTTGTTTAAGAGAGAATTATTTATTAGAAGACAGGAGGTTGTTACATACAGATTCTGTCCTGCAAAAGTGTCCTGGTCAAGGAAATGTCAGGGAGGGTTTTGAAGCCGTGGAGCTGGCCCTGCTCTCCACCAGAGATACTCAAGACACAGCAGAGCCCTGCCAGGCCTGGCTGCACGCTGGGGCTCAGCTGGGCAGAGCCTGGGCACCACAGCACCCCTGATCCTGTCGCAGCACCCCTGAGCCTGTCACAGCCCCTGCATCCCAGGAAAAGGGTGCTGGGGACACAGGAGGGGCTCTGCTCTTGTGGGGCTCCCCTGGGGCTGACTCCCCAGCAGGGACCTGCTTCCATCGTGCCAGCGATGAGCAGCTCGGCCCAGAGGCCACGGAGACACAACCATGCTGTGAGGTAGCAGGAGGAAACCCAAACTGAGGGGAAAGGAAAAACAAAGGTCTCTGTGGCACAGAGAAGAGCTCTTCCTGCTCCTGCTCACCCCCACAGCAGGCCGAGCAGCAGGGCCTGAGCCTGCAGAGGCCTCTGAGGGAGCAGCCCTGCCAGGTGAGCACAGCAGCAGCACTGGTGCCTGGTGAGAGCTGTGTCCCTGCCGGCCTCAGGGCTGCCCTGTGCCCTTGGGCTGGCTCCTCCTGGGGCTGGCTCCTCCTGGGGCTGGCTCCTGTCTGCTCAGCCCTGCCTCAGGCCCTGCAGGTGAAGCCCAGGTGTGTCAGAAGCTGCTGGGAGCAGGTGGCACCTCCTGAGCAGCTCCAGGCCACGGGCCGCACTGCTGGAGGGGTGGCACAGAAGGATGGGCAGGAGGAAAAGGCATCCCCAGCCCCTGGCAATGCCAGCAGGGCCCCAGACTCTGTCCTGCAGGTGGGCAGTGGCTCACAGCAGCTTAGGGCTCGGACCCACAGCAGCCCCTGGGCTTTTCCTCACTCCAGGTGTGCATTTCCCTGCACTCTGCCACTGCACCTGTGGCAGAGCAGCTTTACCAGGACCTCTAAGTTTTGATAGAGAAGCATCCAATTAGACATTTTCCCAACATCTAGCAGGTTTCTAAAATGAAAGTATTATCCAGAAGAAAATCTGTGTAACTTTCTAATTTATGGGTGCTGAAATAAATATTCTGGAGTCTGATTCTTCAGTCTGGTCCTCTGGTGAAGCCACATTCTTGTCTTAACTTTGAGGCAGAGTATTACCTTCACTCACTGTCTGTAAAATCACATTTAAATCTAACTTTCCTTATTAAATCCTAATTATGGCTCCAGAGGCTACATGTAAAACCCTGGCTATGATCCCTCCCTTGCTCATAGAGTACATAACCTTTTGTCTACTATCAGCACTCCATCAGGATTATTACCCTTTCAGCCCTCAGTAATCTGAAGGAAAAATATTGTTGGACCAGGTTTGCCAGAAATTTAATGTAATTGTCAGAAACATCTATTCCTGGCTCTTCTGTCACCACATCTCTCCTCATCTCCACGCAAGAGTGGCCTTTGTTAGCTTGGTATATCAGAAAGCTTTGGAACAAGAGCTCTGGCAGCAAATCCTCACAGCTGACACCAACATCAACACTAAAGATGGGTCAGACTACAGGGCTCAGAAGAGGGATTTGTGACAAGACTTTCCCTTCTACTGCAGATATCTGAGCTCCAGGGTTGGAGGTGCTGGGTATGGAGAATAACAGGAATGCTGGAGCCATACAGCAAAGCAGCAGAGCTCCAGTTATCTCCAGGGTAATAAACACTCAGCACTGAACTAGCTCTGCTACAAATATGCCCATTTTAAAATCAGGCTTTATGTTCCTGAGGCACTCAGACTCCTTTTTTGGAACATGTGCCCAGACGAGTTTCATGTTTGGGGATGGGAGGGTTAAGAAAAATGTTCCCCAAGAACATCCCACATTTAGTTGAAGGGAAGAGATGATCCAGACCCACTGAGTTATCAAAACATCTGGAGCAATCCTGACCACATCTTCAGTTTCTTAAGGATTTCTGCAGCACTGGATGTGCTCTCACTTCCTTCACCCTATGGAAAGGGGCAAGCTGGGGAAGCTTAGGCCTGAAGAGCAGCCAGAGCTCTTCACTTTTTTTTGCCATGAAACAACAAATCTGGAGGTTTGATCTGAAACAATCTCCTTCCCTCCTCTCTCAGCCCTGACCTTATTGCTGGTTTAATTCCAGCTCGCTCAGGTGGGAGGAACACAGAGCAGACAACAGAGTATCTCGTTTTGATTTCAGCCTAATATTCAGGGGGAGATTTTTGCTTCCAGTTCCATTATTGTCTTCCAGAACTGATTCTTCAGCCACCCACAATGAAAACTTGTCCCTGCTAGGACTTCTTGGAACACCTTGACAAGTGAAGCTCACCTGTCAGAGCTGCCTGGATGCTGCGGATGAGAAAAGCTTTCCTGGATGTTTCCAGAGAGCAAAGGCAGGGGAAAGGGGTGTTTTCCCTGCAGAGCAAAGGTAAGGCAGCCTTTTCCCTCGAGGCCACCACTATCCCCCAGGTGCTCTGCAGGGCTGGAGCTGCCAGAGCTCCTGGAGCCCGTGCCAGGCTCAGGGCACAGAGGTGCAGCTCAGGGACCAGCAGCACTGCGTTGCACAGCCCTGCACAGCACAGCACAGCACTGCACAGTGCTGCACTGCATTTCACTGCACTGCACAGCGCTGCACTGCACAGCGCTGCACTGCATTTCACTGCACAGCACAGCACTGCACTGCACAGCGCTGCACTGCATTTCACTGCACTGCACAGCACAGCACTGCACAGTGCTGCACTGCATTTCACTGCACAGCTCAGCACTGCACAGTGCTGCACTGCATTTCACTGCACAGCACAGCTCAGCACTGCACAGTGCTGCACTGCATTTCACTGCACAGCACAGCTCAGCCCTGCACAGTGCAGCACTGCATTTCACTGCACAGCACAGCACTGCACTGCACAGCGCTGCACTGCATTTCACTGCACTGCACAGCACAGCACTGCACAGTGCTGCACTGCATTTCACTGCACAGCACTGCACTGCACTGCACAGCGCTGCACTGCATTTCACTGCACAGCACAGCACAGCCCTGCACAGCGCTGCACTGCATTTCACTGCACAGCACAGCACTGCACTGCACAGCGCTGCACTGCATTTCACTGCACAGCACAGCACAGCCCTGCACAGTGCTGCACTGCATTTCACTGCACAGCACAGCACAGCACTGCACAGTGCTGCACTGCATTTCACAGCACAGCACAGCACAGCCCTGCACTGGGCTCACTCCCAAGGCCTGGTCACACCAGAGCACGGCTGTGTTTGAGTATCTCAGCTGGGCAGGCAGGACCAGCTCTGGAAATCCCCAAAAGCAAAGAACATTTGAATTTCTGTATGGATGGCGTTACAGGGGACGACCGTCACACAGAAAGATTTTGAACATTAATTACAGTATCTTTTGCAACTGTATAATTTAATTGCCAAACCCTCTTCCCTTCAAATTAACCATGGATGTACAGCATATGATCAAACAAGCTTTTTTAAAAAGTACATCTTAATATAAATAGTTTATTCAGTGCATGGTTGTGTATACAACAAATAATAAACAACTTTTTTGTACCAGGCAGAAAGCTGCCTGTACAGAACTAATTCAGTTTTGGAGCACAGAATCCAACGATGATTAATGCACAAAATCTTACACATCATGCAACTCTATGCCAATATTCCAACTTTCTCCCATGCAACAGACATGATGACCTAAATGGAAACCTAACTACATTTTTTAAACAATTGTTTCCAATAGCATGTATAATATAAGTTGTTTAGGGGTAACCTGTCCTAACGCTTCCTCCTACACAATATTCACGTGCCCATTACAGTGAAAGGACTTTTACAAATAAGACGTTTCTTATAAAAAAATTAAGTCACCTTAATTCCACAGTTTCTGTCTTTAGAAAAGAAGCCACAACGATAGTTTAACATGACACACAAAATGGAATTAAGAGAAATCTACACTGGAGGATAATTTTATCCCTTTCTGTTAACTTCCACTTGGGATAACAAAACAACTCGATTCCTACAGACTGGGGTTAGCACAAGAACTTTACCAGAAACTACAAATCTATAAAAATTTATATTTCATTGTGTTTAAAACCACAAGAACACTGTTTGCTTGAGCCTGAGACACCAACTCTCAGTTCCAACCCTGAATTTTGAATTATTTTTTTAAAGACAAAGCTTTAAAGACCCATTGGAGTTCAGAAATCAAAAAGTTGCACTATTCCAAATTAAAGGATACATTTTTTTTATCAAGCCTTAGATATAAAACGGTAAGCCAAGGAAACAACAGAGTTTACATATTTGTTTTTTTGTTTGCCCCTATAAAACATACAAGCATTAAAATTTCCTTTGAAGAGCAAAAGTGGTCTTTTTCTGAGTTGGAAAGCAAATTCTTATCAGCAGTGAATGCTGTGAAATGTTTTTGTTTTGTTTTCCACAAAGCATAGGAGAGAGAGAGAAAGACAGAAAGAAAAGGTGAGAGAGAGAAAGAGCTGGACATTTCTTCTCGGAGATTTTCCCGCAGTTGTTTGCTGCTATCCAACTGCCTTGTGATATGCACAAGCACATTCTACATGCCTGGGTTTATCCTCTGACAACCAGGAGATCTAATGGCTAATAAACGGGTGACCTATGCGAGTTCAGTGGCTTGTCCTGGGCAATTGGTTTGGATGAAAGACTGCGAGTAAGAATTCAACTGCATCCAGAGGTAAGGTTCTGTTTAGAGAGCACTTGGCTGGCCTGAACCTGGCTACGTTGACTCGTTTTGGCTCATGGATTTACCCCCATTTAGCACTCCTGAAACGCTTCTGCTCTTTGTTGGGGTCCCACTTCCAGACCTGGAGAACTCTGTGAGATCGTGGAGGGAAGGCTCTTTGTACATGGCCACTGCAAGGCAAGAGAGAGCAGAACATCATCAGCACAGCCTGGGGCTGCTGGGGCTGGGGCAAGGCCCAGCCAGCAACGTGCAATGGAAGGAGAGACTCCAACAGCCAGGGCAAGGAGACCTCTGCCATTTCAAACATGCCCTGAGAACCTCAGATCCTCTTCACTGCACTGACACCTTACACAAGGGGAAAACCACTCCTCCCTCTCCCAGTTAAACCAGCCCCCTACCCACTGCACTTGCACAACCCTGCAGGACACACCTAGGCTGACAAAAATCAGCTTTTCCTTAAGAACAGAGAAGCAGCACTGTCAGTAGTTGTGATTTAACCTGTTTGAACTCTGCTGAGATCAACACCACGTTACAGAACATTACACTCCTGTTACATTAGCAGCTGGACACATCGAATATGTATGCACAGGAATTAAATAAAACACAGTCTCAGTTCAGATAAATGGAGCAAACCCCAGCAATTACCTTTTAAGGGTTTTGGAAGGAAGTGTGCTGCAGGTTTATTTTTCTTCACATGGTTCCCTTTCATTATTTCTCCTTCTTTGTTAAGACCCAGATACCAACCCCGGCCAGACTGTTGCTGTCTGTAGATCATTGAGGAATATGTCACATAGTAGTTTTCAAATACTGATTCTTTGAACTTGCATTCAGGTGTAAAATGTTCCTGTAAGAAAGCAACAGATCAATATGTGCAGGGCCGAATTTCACATCCGTTAATGAAAAAGCATCCAAAAGCCATTGCTTTCTGAACGGTTAAAAGTCATACCTCTCACCCTCACCTATCCAATTATGAAACATGGGTCCTAAAAGTATTAACAAAAGAGTAACACAATTTGAAACCTGTGAAATGATGCTGTGAGCAGCTCTAAGTAGAATGTAATAAGATCTTTTTGAACAATGAGTAAAAAGTCTAAGTGAGGATTTATTGATTGATGCAGCTAATGGATATCAGGCAGACACAGAGCCGTGTCACCCCCGGGACCAGCTGAGCTCCAGCCCTGCAGGCAGGAATGCTTTGTGCATTAACTGCTGGCCTGAACGACAAGTCACAGAGCCAACGTGCTGTGAGTAAATGGTTGTGTCTCACTAACCCAGCAGGATTAAGTTAGCTGGTAGCAGCTGCCTCTGTGGTCTGATCTCTGCTCCTCCTGGGCCTGGTGCATCACCCACGAGAGCCCAGCTGTCAGGGACCCCGTGCAGACACCTCCTCTGCTCCAGGGCTGCAAGCCCGGGGCATCCAGCCTTGGGCTCCCTGCTGGAGTGCTCTGTGTCTTTGGGGAGCTGGCACCGAGCTGTCAGTGAAGGTGAGAGCAGCAAACCAGCCCAGAGCCCTCTCCTGCTGCCTGTGCTGTGCTGCTCTCCCCGTGCAACGCCCTGACTGAGCCACAATCACTGCACCACTGCCCAGACACAAAACCAGATCCAGATGTGGGATACGGCCCCGAGAGGGACCCCACAGCCAAACACCAATCCTGACAGCCCCACTCAGCTGATTCCCACCGCCCTGGCCCCTTCGGGCTTTGAACGTTACAAGTTCTGACAACATCTCACCTACGGACTCTGCAAGTCCATAAAATATGAAAGAGGAAGGGTTTGGTCTGGGGATGCAGATGTTAACATCTCAGTCGTGCCTGTCACTGCACCACAGAGCAGCCAGATGTTTGCTGGCCTCCCCTTGTGAAGGCAGCCAGCTGCAGGGGAGCTGCCCTTGTGCTTACAGTACCCTACAGAGGCATGAAAGAAAGGAGGAAAATCTGTGCTTCTATAATGATTGTAATTTTGATTTTGAAATATCACAGGAAATTAAATGTCTCAGGAGCTTACGATATTCTTATCTAGTTTCTAAAATATTCTCCTGTGAGAAAAGGATGGCATTAGGAAAAAAAAAGAAAC
Source organism: Acrocephalus arundinaceus (assembly GCA_021534815.1). Classification (NCBI taxonomy): domain Eukaryota; kingdom Metazoa; phylum Chordata; class Aves; order Passeriformes; family Sylviidae; genus Acrocephalus; species Acrocephalus arundinaceus. The sequence continues at coordinate 709,648 of JAJEOU010003009.1, forward strand.
CCACCACTCTGCATTTTCTGCACATCTTTTGCCATTTTGTCTTTATAAGAGAAAAAGAAAAGCTCCCATTCTCTGACTGGCATTTGCTTCAACAAAGAATGTGAAGCAAGCAATTTTCTTCTTTTTTTTCTTTAAGCTAATTGGTTGTTATTTAGTTAATTGACAATTGGTTTCAATTGCTGTCAAACGGGGATAGTCACTGCATTTTTGTAAGATTTCTGCATAAAAGCTTTCCCTCACTGTTCCCTGCCCAGCACCAGCCATGGTAACAAAGACTATTGCAAGGGTATCATCCAATTAGCAGCAAAATGGAAAACTACAGTGCTCCCACTGGCAGATTATGGTTTATGTACAGTAATTTGGAGCTGTTTTGAGTACAAAAGGCCTGCCTGTACACAGCAGCAGAGGGTCAGACTGCAAACAGAACCGGAACATTTACCCTGGAGCTCTCGGGAAGCAATTTAACCTCAGAGTGAGCAGCAGCCCAGAGGCCCTGACACAGGGCGACAGAAACAGTGGGGACAGAAGGAAAGACACTGAACCCCTCCCTCACTCCTGGTTTTCCTTTGGCTCTTGGGGAAGTGCTGTGCTCCTGTGAGTTAGCAGCTGAGCCTATGCCCAGTCCAGCAGCACCTGCGGGTGCAGCCCAGCCTGCCAGCCACCCCACAGCATCCCAGAGAAATCCCTAAGGGAAATCCCTCCTGGAGCATCCACAGCCTGCCAGCCACCCCACAGCATCCCAGAGAAATCCCTAAGGGAAATCCCTCCTGGACATCCGCAGCCTGCCAGCCACCCCACAGCATCCCAGGGAAATCCTCCAGGAAATCCCTCCTGGAGCATCCACAGCCTGCCAGCCACCCCACAGCATCCCAGAGAAATCCCTAAGGGAAATCCCTCCTGGAGCATCCACAGCCTGCCAGCCACCCCACAGCATCCCAGAGAAATCCCTAAGGGAAATCCCTCCTGGAGCATCCACAGCCTGCCAGCCACCCCACAGCATCCCAGGGAAATCCCTCCAGGAGCAGCCCGGGATCCTGGAGCAGCTGGAGGGGCTGGATCCTCTGGACAAACAGAAACAAAGACATCTCTCTGTAACAGGCTCAGACAGCAAGACAAATTCCCTCCCAGTTTTTGGGCACCAAAGCAGAGCAGCCGTTCCCTGGGCTGGCAGAGATTGCTGCCCTCCCTGCTGGCTGGCACCTGGCAGCTCCCAGGCTGCAGCTGCAGCAAGGTGGGATGCAAAAGGAGCAGCTCCCACGGAGCCCTGCAGGGGCCGGAGGGCTCTGCCTGCTCCGGAACCCCCAGCAGCTGCTCACCTGGAGAGGAGTGTGTTCCCACCCCTGCCTGGCCTTCAGTGATTCCAAAATGTGTCTGTCCTGCAAAAAGAGCCGGGAGGAGCGCTGCAGAGGGAAGCTCCGGGTGAGGAATGGCAGCTGGGGGCATTCCAATGAAAATGGGTTTTTCTCAGCTTGGCAAGCCCATGTGCCAGCCCAGCCGAGTATGGACAGGATTTCCACTGTATCCAATTCAGGATACAGTGCAGAGCAGCAACTGCAAATTGGCCATTGCATTATCTCTGCTGGCAAATTCTTTATTAATGCACTGAGGAAGAGCATGCTAAAGCCAGGAGGGGGCTGAGCACCCCAATTAACACCGATGTTTTCCAGCTCACATAGTCAATCCTATGGAAAATGTATAAACACAAGGGTTGAATTCTAAGGCCAGTTTTTTCCTGTCTCTCAGCTGTCCTTTTGGTCCATCCTTGCAATGAAAACACTGGAAATGAGTTCTGGAAATCCAGTGTTATGTTTGTTACACAAAACAGATGAAAATAATTATTTCTGTGAGACAGCATTTCCATCTCTGCTTACCTCCAAAGTCACAGATGATGGCACCTAAATGACAATAAACTGCAATCACTCAGGCCCCTCACACATCCACCTCAACACTGAATGAATGAATGAATAAATAAAAGTGAAAAGACAGTGCTGGATCCACTGCAGTCGTGACTCAGCCACGCTCAAGTAAGCAGGAGGATGAACTGTCAGGGGTTGCTGCTGTTTGGATTTGAGCTGATCAGCTCAGCTACTGAAAGGTTCCTTCATGAACAAATCTGTAACTGCATTGAATATCTGGAAAATAATTTAAGAAAGAGTAATTTGGCATATGATAATATGGTAAGAGGGCCTCGTGGCATACACTTAGAGTAGCTGTATTGCCAGGCAGCTGACTAGATTATATCTAAAATAATTCAGGCTGCATTACAGAATGCCAAGCCTGAAAGCTAAAATATCATCAAAGCCAATCTGGAATTCTTCCTGCTCTATTTGTGCAGAAGACATAATTGAAGCCAACCCCCCTCCAAATTATCAGCCATCACACCCACCTACACTGCAGGGCTGCGTGTTAATTACTCTGTGCTCCAAGGGACTCTGGTGCAGGAATTCAGCCTCCCCATGAGCAGAGAAGGGGAAACTGCATGGAAGGAAGTGCTGGGTGTCACAGGAGCTCTGGTTGGGATGGCTGATGCACAGTGCACAGAAGGAGGAGGATGATGTTTGCTCCCTGCCATTTATTGCATTCTGAATTTGCATTGTGGATACCGTCAGCAGGGCCCATCACCAAATTCCTCAAGTCATAAGGTCAGGACTGGGTTTGTTCAATGTTTCTCTCACCACAGGCTGAATATCCTGCAGCTACCCAACAGCAGTTTATTAGAGCAATCACAGGTTTTGTTCAGATGGACTCAGTGCTAGAGGCATGAGTAGACACCAAGAAAAGAAAAATTAACTTTGAAAAGTATTCAAGGAAAGTATTGTGTACTTGGGAAACTTGGAAAATATTCTTATGTATTGAGCATGTAATTATATTCCTTGTGATCAATGACTATGGCTGCGTATGGGATTTATCCTTTATTTTCTCCACTTAATGAAAATTGGATTTTTTTCCCTCCGTATCCCAATTTCTTTCAGAACTATAATGTAGCCCAGGATTCCATTTTATAATCATGAATTTTTGAAGGAGCCTCGTTAAGGCTCCAGAGTAGTGATTTTCTGCACCAGTGAGCCTGCCTTTTTTTATTAAGAGAGATTGATTTTCTCTAGCTTGGCATGTGAAGTTGTGGGGTGTATCCTCTGGACCATCACCCTGTAATGTGCAGTGGTATCAACAGCACGGGATGGGAATATTTCAGCTTTAATGTGTTATCAGGAATAACAGCTTTTAGATCACAAGTGTGAGAAGTCTGAAGGAGCCTGGATTTCCTGAGCCACCAAAGCCATTGGCTGCAGCAGTGGGAAAGGACAATTAAAGCAATGCATTTTGTATCAGATACAGCACATTTCCACAGACAGGCTCAATCCCACAGTGCTGTCCATTTGGCTGGAGTTTGCCTCTTTTGAGGAATGCTGGTGATGTCAGTGGGAGCAGCTCCCAGGCTGTCTGACCATGAAATTGTGACTGCACACAGCACTGTCACTCACTGCCAGAGACATCCAGAACTGTGGGGGCTCTGGGGGACAGGTGCTGCCTCAGCTCAGGGAGCAGCATCACTCTGGCCACGCCCCTCCCAGGTGAGTTTGCAGGTGGCCAAAGCCCTCAGGAGGGCTGTGAGGCTGAGCTAAATCCTACCAGACAAATACCAGGTGATGCACAGGGATTTGTAATTCCCCTGGAGTTTGTTTCAAGGTATGTGTACTGGCCATACAACCATGGAAGGAAGAAAATTATATAGAGAAGAGGCACAGAATTTGTTCAGAAAACAACTTAATGACAGGAGTGATAGGAAGGCAAAGTTTTCTGGAGAATGATCCCGAAGAACTCCATAGAATGGATTTTCCTTATTGTTAGTGCAATAAACAGGAATTTATCCAGTGAAACACAAATGGTCAGTGGTGTGTAAAATTCCTTGGTGCAAAGCTTCTGTGGGAGCCCAGGGAAGCAGCTGCATAACCAGTATCTCCAGAGAAAGATTTCAGGTTGTCACCAGGTATTCTCTGAATCCATGGGAAACGCACTGACAAGAGCCTGCAATGATTCCCTTGGAATCATTCCTTTGCACAGCAAATCACATGCACAAATTCAGGGAAAAATGCTCACAGTGAACTGAAGTAGAAAACATATTAATTACAAATGCAGAGATTCAGAGGTGTGAATTTTGTTCCTTACTCTTTTTCTACCCTTACCAGTGACTCAGTTGTGCAAATGTCTCCAAGTCATCTCTTCCCAGGTTTTTCAGTGGCATTTATGCCCATCAATAACCAACTATTTAAAGCTGGGTGCGTCACCTGAGCGTGCTCTGCCCATCAGGATGTGCTGCCTGATGGCCCAAGGGAAACTCAGCGACTGCAAACAATGCTGGGATTTAATTGAGACAGGAGCTGTGCATAATCAGGGTATTGTTCCCCTGTCTTTTGGTGATGCTTCTGTTTTACAACCGTGTTGATTAACCAAAGTATTCCTTAACTGGGGCAAGAGAGCTAAGCCATGATACACACAGAAAGCAGGTTCTCCTCTGATTACTGCAGAGGAAATTAATCCTGCTGCAAAAAACCTGTAATGGGGCTCAAAACTCCTGCAAGATGCCCAGGAGTCCACCTCAGAGATGTCAAACACAGGTCCCTGTCCTAAACCAACCCACCAAGTTCTGACATACAATTTGCTTGATATGAAGAAGAAGGACACAAGATCCACTTTACCCCAAATTTTTCTCTTCTGCATTCTGTTCACCTCTGGTGACGCCAGAATCGTTGTAGAGGGAAACCTCTGCAATTACCTGAATGATCAAGTCTTACTTCAGTACATCCCAGTGCTTGCACCTACCCCCTTTAAATTCCTGCAGCTTGAGGACAGATGCTGCCTTGGCCTGGAGGAGAGCTCAGGTCAGCTGAGGCAGCAGAGGCAGGTGCAGCAGCCCCTCCGTGTGCAGCTCTGTGTGTACAAACACCCCGAGCCCACTGGAGCTGAGGATCACTGCAGCAGCCTGGGACTGTGCCAGCTGCTGAACCGTGCTCCCATTGAAAACTAACAGAGAACTCCCTCTCAGTAGGCTCACACTTCTCCCCAGAGCAGCCAATCCTTTTCATGATGTTCCTAAGCTCATTATCTCTGTTCCCTGCCACAGCGGCTTCCACAGGTGAATCCAGGACTGCAGAAAACATATTTTAAATGTGTCTGCTGTTGTTTTTTATCATAAGCACACTTCTTGTCTTCTTTTTTTTTTTTAACAGCTTTCTTCTCTCAGCTTTTAATTTTGGAAAACAGCACATAAAAGTACTCGGTGTGCCTCTTCTGTGCCATTCATTACCCCACATCTCTCCATCGTGCCTCTGCTTATTCATCTCTTGTCTTAACTAAGTAGGCCTAATCTTTTTAAATCTCCTCTCATATGGAAGTTTCTCAGTGCCTTTAATCATTTTCATTACCCTTCACTGAATTATTTTTTTTCCTCCATCATTTCCAGAATGGAAACACAACATTTAAGAAGAGGCTGCACCATTGAGTTGCGTAACAGAGATAAGGTGTTTTCAGTCATTTGTCTTATGACAAAATAAAATGGACTTTCTTGCTCAACCTCACCACTGTGCATTTGTAGAAAAGTTCTCTATCTTTTAAGCCATGTATCTGCTAATTATAGTCCAATTTTATGGTATTTCTGACCCTCTGATTAGTCAGTGTACCCAAGCCTAAATACTAAAGGAAGGGAGAAAGATGCAAAAAGCAGCTCGAACAGCTTTCTTGCGCAGAACTGGAGCAGAGAGCCCAAAGATGCTAAGCAACCTATTGTATAACAAATCCATTATTACACAGATAACCTGCCAGACACTGCAATCACATTTCTAGCAGTTACAATTGACATCAAATCCTGGTATTGATGTCAATTATAACTGCTAGAAATCACATCTCTCCAACACAGCTGTTGAGCAGGATGTCCTCAGCTTAAGTGTCATTTAGGTGTGTGCTTTTTAAAAAAAGAACTAGGTTGGAAAAAAATCCCTTTAAAGTGTGGGGATCATCTCCTGCTGCCAGTCACAGACAGCCCTTGATCCCAGTTGCTCTAATGGCCAAGCTCTGAGCCCAGTGCCATTTGCTGGACGTGGCCAGTGGCATCTCACAGGGCACAAGGAGGCAGAGGCCCAGCACAGCACAGCTGCCCTGCTGTCAGGGTTTGCTCTGAGAGTTTCCCCCCAGCTCCTCCTTTGGCTCGGCAGAGGATGGGCAGCAGTGCTGGGCACTGCATCACCAAACAAGCCCTGGCACTGTCACATTCACATTATTATTATTATTCAGCTATTTACTCTTTGTAGAAAGCAAGCGAGCTGAATTAATTGTGACAGGTATCAAATGTCCTGGATTTCTGAAAGCACGTGTGTCTTTGCAGGCTACCTGAACACCAGGAGCTAAACAAAATGCAGCTGGCCCAGCCTGCCCAGCACGGGGAGCTCCCCACACAGGCTCAGAGGGAGCAGCAGGGCTGGGCACAGGAGAATGGGATTTACTGCTGGATCCTGGGCACAGACAGCAGCCCTGGGCTAGGGAGGTGGAAGTGATCTCCTTTGGACTGACACCCATGAATTCATGCAGATTTATCTTAAAAGGCTGGAAAACAATAATCTAATCAGTGTTTGCAGCAAGCTCTAAATCTGTCTGTTCAATTACAAGCAGGGACACGACCCCTTTTGCAGTGGATGCTCCTAAATCCCACGGAAAATCAAGAAAGCACAGAAAGCTTTTTCTCTTTGGGGAAGAGCAGCTGAATGGAGTCAGAACAGGTGGGGATAGTGCTGTAACAAGGCTCCTGTGGGAGCAGTGACAGCAGGGAATGCTGTCTCTGTGCTAGCACGCAGCCTGCCTGAGCGCCTGTCTGTACAGTGCAGGTGGGTAAATCGATGCAGAACTGATCCCTGTTCCTTCCTGCCCTGCTGAGGTGCCATCCTGTGCTCCTGATGGGAAGCTGGAGGAGGCAGAGCTCTCCCAGCCACAGCTGGGCAGCAGCTCTCCCCAGCACAGCCTCTGCTCTGCCTGGACCTCCCCAAAGCTCCAGCAGCTGCTCTGCTGACACTGAAGAAGAAAGATGGGTCTGCAGCAGAGGAAGAGCTCAGATGCTGCTGAACGAGCTCTTTTTCTGCACACCAGAAATTGTTCAGTGGCTGTGAGAGGCTGCAAGTGGAAGATAAATAACAGCATGAGCTGCAGGAGAAGGAATAATGCCACACTTCATCAAACAGGTTCGTGCTTGGCTGTCAGCTGAGAGTCTGTTCCACAGGAAAAGCCAGCCCTGCCCTTTGGCTGTGCTCGTGTGGATGCAGTTTCTGGTGCCCTGGCTCAGCCCACCCCAGGCTCTGTCCCTTCCTCCTGAGAGCCCCAGCAGTGCCCCAGCCTCTGTGCTCAGCCCTGGGCACTGCCGGTGCTGCAGCTGCTGCCTCAGAGCAGCCTCCCCTACAGCAACACTGCCAAACCTATTTTGGGAACCCCCTGGAAGGATTTGTGAAGTAATAAGTGCAGCAGAGTTTTTGGACTGGGATTATGTACTAAAAAATAATACCAAACTAGCAAGCCTATTAATTAGGCTTTTATTCTGAAGCATTACATTGCAAGCATAATTGTTAATATGGATAATGTCAGTGCTGGGAAACTTAACCAGGACATTACACTCAACAAAAGCAGTGACTCCTGCAGAACCTGATCCAAAATGTCTTTTAACCAAGGCAAATACTACCCATGCCTTCACTGCATTTTTGGTTAGCTCCTAATGTTCAGGTAGCCTGCAAAGACACACAGACATCTTGCTTTCAGAAACCCAGGATATTTCAGATTTGTCACAATTAATTCAGCTCACTTGCTTACTACAAAGTGCAATATAAAACCTGAACATAATAATAATAATAATAATAATAATAATAATAATAATAATAATAATAATAATAATAATAATATTGCCACAGGTTCAAGGAACTGGTTAGCTCCATCCTGACCAAACCAGCCCCTCTGTCTGACCAAATGATAATGAGACCTTTCCAAATGAGCTTGATTTACTGAAATCCGTTTATTCATGCCTGCCATGGGTGGATGTTTTTCAGACCTCAGTGGGTTGACAGTGCCAGGCCATTACTGGCAGCCAAACCCTGCTTCTTGATACAGAGCAGTGATGCTCTTTGGAATTTCTGCACCCTCACAGCTCCCTCAGTGATGCTATTGACCATATGCTGCTAAGAGGGCCTCAGAAGGGTGTTTGTAGTAGAGATGGCAGGCTAATTGTGAGATCTGAGAGATTTCAGATGGCAAAAGCTTTAATAACAAGATAATAAAGGAATATACAGGGGAGATGAGATGTAAGAGTGGCCCTTAGTTGAGAGCTGATGCTGACTGTAGAACACATTTGTTCCAGCAGGTGAAGGCCCCACCCACCAAGGGACACATGCAGAGAACAAGCTAAATTTCTCTCTGTACAAGACATACATGCATGTCTTGTAAGCATTTTAAGTTCTGGGGAAGTTTTCCAGAACTTGTATGTCCTCCTTAACAGGTCTCCAATGAGCCAATGAGGCCAAGAAACAGCCCTGTCCTTCCAGGAGACAGCCTGAGCACACAGATAAGCTCACAAAGCTCTGGTTTCTTTCTCCCACAGTGATAGGGACCTTGCCCAGGTCTGTCACTTGGCTGGTGTAGGAGTCCCTGCTGCCCCTGGGCTGTGTGAAAGATTACTCTGGAGCCAGACTTTTGGGAGACACCATGCTGCTGTTGTCTAAGCAGCAGAGGAGAAACAGGTCCCTGGTAATGCACTTGCAAACCTAATTTAAGCTTGGAAGACACCCAAATGTCTCTGGGAGATGCAATTTAAAACCCTGACCTAAGATAGCCTGGACTGCAATCGCAGATTTCTGGGAATACTGCGGGACACTTGCTCCATGAATCAAACACTGCAGATCTCAGCACTACAACATTTCAACAGGAGAGCTGTCCTGAGTTCTCTCACAGTGAAAATATTAGAGAAACACTATGTTCAGACATAAGTATGACCACTACTTGATTTAGACATCTGCACCAGCAAGTCTCTTGGGCTTCCTGAGAATTTGAGTCAAAGAACCTTCCCATTCCCATTCCCATTCCCATTCCCATTCCCATTCCCATTCCCATTCCCATTCCCATTCCCATTCCCATTCCCATTTCCATCTCCATCTCCATCTCCATCTCCATCTCCATCTCCATCTCCATCTCCATCTCCATTTCTCTGACAGTGTTACCTGTTGAACAGACAGGGAACTCCCTGAAAGGATTTAGGAGGGTTTGAGTGAAATCTTTGTCCCTGAATCATACAAAAAGGTGAATGATGTGAGCACTTTGATTTTAGAAGTAAACCTTGTTATCTCTGCCTCAGGAAGTTTTAAGCACAGTTAAAACAAAGAACTGGCATGAGATCAACAGATGCTGTGTGATGTATTACAAGGAGAAATCTGAAATCCAGGTCCCAGGTTTAGTTTGAAAACTACTGCTGTATTTCTTCTGGAGGTGTGTGCAGTGCCTTGGATCAGTTCTGCCTCTGGATTGTGGCTCTTTGTTTCGAAGTCACACTGCAGACAGCCAGGGGTGAGCAGAGTGAAAGCTGCCTGCAGTTGGAAGTATAAAGGTGAGCCTGCCCATCAGAGAAGATGATCATCTTCCCATTTCCCCAATTCCTGATCTCCCATTTCACTGCCCAGGGATCATTTCACTGATCCCTGCCCCAGCCTTTGCCACGGCCACGGGTGCCCAGAGGGACCAGCTGCTCGTGTTCACCACGTAAAATTATCATCCTAGCAGGGATTCCTGCACTTTCATTACAGTGCAGTGCTTTCAGAATTATTCCTAGGTGGCTTTGCCTAGGATTAATTTGGTCTACAAACTAATTACTTTCTTTCTGCAGGTTGTAACAGTTTGTCTGCTGGTCTCTTGCCTTTTTACGCTCCAGCTGGTGAGATTCAGCTCTTCACTTCAGTGTCTCCCACCACTGGATGTTTGTTATTGAAAAGCAGCTGCTGTCAGAGCTGCAAACACAGCCAGGAAAGCCCAGAATGCAAACTGGAAAATGATGAGGAAGAAAAAGATTAATGTCTTCCCCTAGATTTTGCAAAGCCATTACCTGTTTTTGAATGGCATTTCCAATTCCACGCTGGAAACTGCTGCAGCATTTACATAAGAATGCAAAAATGCACACATTATCACTGCAGGAAGCACTTAAAATTTAAGATAATTATATAGTATGGGAACCATTTCAAAGAACTCAAACAAAATAACAACTAATTCTGGAGAGTCACCCTTTAAGATGATTATTACTCTGCACTGCTGCTGATCTCCCACACTAAAAAAATCCTTCTCTTTACAATTATATGCACATTATAAATTCCTACTTTGTTCTTCCATCATCAAGCTCCTACAGCTGCCACTGACAGATTTGCATTCTCTGAGAGCTTAACTAGACAACCAAAATATCCACGCTGGGAGCAGAGGTAAAGTAAAGCACACGATTGCCATGTCGGGGCCACCCTCCCCTACACCGGGGCTCCTGCAGCGCTGCTCAGCCACGGGGACACAGGGGAATCCTGCCAGGAACCTGCCCTTTCCCTGCGATGGCACGAGCAGCAGAGGAACGAATCCCAGGCTGGAGTCAGCAGCGCGGGTGATGCACAAAAACCTGGCTGGGCACTGCGGGGGAACCCCTGTGCTGCTGTGTCTGCAGCGAGGGCAGCGCTCTGGAATCTGGGATGCTGCTTCTCATCTGTGCAAAGTGACAGAAAGCAGGAAAAATGTGTTTAGTCAGCTGCTTTCCAGACCAAAAAATCCCATTTCAGCTGAAGAAACTTGGCCTGGGAAGGGAGAAGCACACTTGTGATGTGAAACTGTTCTGCCCCACCAGCTCCCCTCCACGTTCTGCTTCCACTCCCCACTGTTGCTCTTCCTCCTGCCCCACTGCTGCCATTCTCTTCTCTTTTCCCCAAGTGTCCCAGGGAAAAAAGATAAAATATTCTGCCCTAGCTCTATTGCTCAAAGCAAACTCATCTGGGGAAAAACTTATCTGCCAAATCCTAATATGTTTTTATTGGATATCTGCTAAGAGAGATTTACAGAAGCTCATGCCAAAGTCAAACTCTACTTTTTTTTCCCCCACAGCAAGGGCAAAAGTACAAACTGAACTCAGAGCAAATGAAAATTTCTTGTCTCAGATATTATGGAGACTCAAGAAATTCCCATACCAAGTCTGATGTAATGGACAAAATTTAGTGTTTTCTGAGTCTAATTATTGGAAATAATAGCAGTGAAAAGAGCTGGAATTTTCCCACAAACTTCAGCCTGAGAAAGAAAACTGATATATTTAACAAAGTACATGATATCTGGACAAAGTACAGAGTAAATTAAAACAGTGTCTGCTAACGGGAGTGCAGCCACCTCATTAGCAGGTGTGGCTCCCTGGGCTGCTGCAGGTTTTTCACACAAATGTCTCAAACAAACCAAAGCATTGCAGATCCCTGCTGTCACCAAAACCTGACTGTTATTGAAAAAAGACAAAAGAGCTGTGCCAAGTGATGGTCTAGATGTGAACTTCTGTGGACAGCACCTGGTCTGACCTTTCAAACCAGCAGCACCCTTTGGGGTCAGGGCCCTGCAGCTGCCAAATTCCAGCCTGGCTGGTGGCAGAGTGGCCTGGGACAGACTCACTGCCCAGGGGACACTCGGGGACACTGAAATGAGCCAAGCACCACGAGCAGGCTCCCACTTGGTCAGACTGCAGTGATCACACCTGTTGGAAGTAATGAATGTTTGCACTCCATTGTGAGATTGAAGGCTACTAAATAATATCTGAGTGTAATCACATTTACATATTGAAGTGTGCATAGAAAAATAGTCTCCTAAGAGATTCACCTTTCCTGCTCCCAGCAGCTGCAGTCAGTGTGATGCAAGAATGCAAAGGGCTGAATTACTTCTGCAGACAGGAAAATTATTTTTATATTTTTAAATAATTAACGTGATTGATATAAAAAAAGGCTTATAACCTAAAAACGGAATGGTATAGACTAGTTCATCACTGGGGTTTTAATATGATAATATGACATATTTTATCATATTGTTTTAATATGATAAAATATGGGTCAGTGATTCACTAATAATCGACTCTTACAACACAGGCACACAGAGAGAGATGCAAAGCACAACAGGTTTAAACCCTTTAAAGCCCCCAAGTTCCATTGCCACTGCTATAAAAGAAAGTATTTAAATTAAGTTGGTTTCATTATCCCTTTATAAGTCTTAATCCTTAACTGGGCTACCTTCAACCCCAGCACATAAATAAATCAGGCTTTCACTGTCAGAGACCTTTACAATATTGTGGTTGTTCATTTACTTGTCATTTTCTGGGTCTGCTGGGCATATCCCAGGCATGCAGGAAGGATCTACTTGCCCTAAGAAACTCCAGATCAAAAAAATAAATATAAGGCTGAAAAATATTCATCAAAGGCATCCAAAAATCAGGGGAGCAGAGCAGGGCAGAGACAGACAGCAATGATGTAATGTTCAGAATTGTACTTAAGAAGTAAATCCTTGGAGCTGAAGTGCATTTCAGACTGAGCAGCAACTTCAGCCTCGCAGTGAACTCCTGGCAGTGCTGCAGTGCCTCAGGAATGTTTCCCTGGCTCATCACGACGCTGGGCTCCCTGTTTGCTCCTCGCTCTCAGAAACAGAACTTGTCTGCCAGCAGCACCTCCCCGCACTAAGATGTTATTCCCACAGGAGCATTTTCACAAAGAAGGAAATGAAAACCCACTTCTTACATGTTTTGCCCAAGGCTAATGAGGAATTTATTGCCCAGCATGGATTAAAACCCTGGAACAATTCTTGCACCACTACTGTTTTTAGTACAGACTTTTTCTGTCTCTGCGGACTCCACCAAGCTCTCCTGCACAGAGGGCAAAATGAGTTTTGAGGCTTTGATTTATTGGCTTTTAAACCAGTAAAATGCCCTGAAATAGCCCCAGTACTAGTACTCTTCTTACCTGCTGCTACATTGCTAAACCTGTATTTTGTCTTTTCCTGTACAACTTTCCACACTCAGAAGATGCAGCAGGATTTAGCCAGGACTAGCAGAGGAGTGTCCAGTCTCAAGTTCCCCAAGGACCATGGTCACATCTGTCTTTCTAAGAGTTAAAAGACTCAGGAGCAGCTGCTGAGGGCCCAGGGTCCTGCCTGCAGGAGGGCAGCACTCGTCCCAGCAAAGAGGAGGAGACTGCTGCTGTATTTACACTCACAGTTTGTTCCTGTCCACCACAGTTCCAACTGGAGCAGCTGCATTGCCTCCTGACTGCTGAGAACAGCTGCACACCGAGGACAGCAGGGCACACCCATCCCTGGAGGTGCTGAAGGCCAGGCTGGACAGGGCTGCTGGAAGGTGTCCCTGCCCTGGGGGGCTGGAATGAGATCACCTGTGAGCTCCCTTCCAGCCAAGGCCATCCTGTGACTGTGTGATGGTGATTCTGTGGCATCTTCAGACCAACTCTGCTGCAGCCTGGTTACTGCTCTATTTATTTACTGCTTTGTGGAGGGAGAGGTTCCTCTACAACACCTTGGTGCCTCTGCCTGCACTGCCTGACTGCAGAGGCCAAGAGGGCAGTGAAGCCTTTAGAGTATTTTTACCTGATAACTTTACCTGATAGCTTTTTTCACCCTGGTGCTGGCTGCATCAGCTGAGCTCTTGGCAGTGGCAAACTGCACCTGGCTGGCATCATGAGGGAACTGGGCTGCACCAGACCAAGGTGCTACCACGGTTTCAAAAACCAGTTAGGCACTCTGCACTGGAGAGCTTCTCCATCCCTGGACAAAAGGGGTCCCTGGTGAGTTGGAAGGGAAATCAGAGGGAGGAGCTGCTGGGGCTCCCTGTGCCAGTAAAACATGGCTAATGTGCATCACCAGTTGCCCACTGCCCCAGTTACAGTGTGTAGCTACAAGTAAGTCAAGTACTTTATTTGTGTAATTACAAGGAACTAATCCTTTGGGGTCATACAAATAATTCAGTATACCAGCTAAAAATGAGCTTTCTGAGAACACTTACAGTGGTATAATCTGATGGGATGCAGAGTTCTGGAAAATAAATGCCAAACGGGATGAAAAAACAGCTAAAGCTAATTTATTCTCTAAATCAAGTGAATATTAGCATTTTTTGTCTATATTTGCTCAGCTTTAAGGAATAGCCTCTTTGCCTCTTTGTTGCTATTTCTTCTTCTTGCCAATATATTTCAACCTGAGGAATTGTATCCACAGTTCAGCACAAATGCACTTATAATAAAGCTACACTGCACTACATGCAGGAGGCACCTTTGTCCATCAGCCTTTCCAGGGAGCTTCTGAAAAATAACCCCTGTTATTAAACTAATCACCTTGTGTCGAACGGCAGAGTGACAAGAGAGAAAATTTACCTGGGTAATAACTCAGCAATAAAGGTATGTACAGGGGAGGAGGAAATTAGGTTGTTGCAGACACAGCAATAACATCGCGGAGCAAAATCCAATATTGGAAGAGATAAAAGTTTTCCATCCCAATATTCCTCCGTGACAAGTATGAAAGAGAATGCATAAGAACAAGGGGAAAAGATGAAAGATAGCAGCAGAGGAAACCGCCTTTCAGAAGTGAGCTAACAGGTAATTAATGGCTGCACAGAGGCAGATCAGAGCAGCGCAGGGATGTCGATGTGGGTGCCACTCCCTGTTCAGCTGCCCCGAATGCTCTGCAGGGGGATCCAGCCAGGGCTGCTCTCCCCTTCCCACCCACACAGACACCTGGAGAAAGGGGCAGGCAGGGTGTCGAGGTGGCAGCGCTGGTGACGAGGCAAGCCAGAAACAAAATGTGTGGCACTGACATGTTTTCTAACAGCAGTGACAGATTTTAATAAGCAAGCTATTCTTCAGTTTTGATTTGAGGTGTATATAATTAGGTAATGTGGGTGTTGAGTGATAAAACCCACAAGAAATACACAAATTAGAAGCACTGATTTTTGGAAACCATGGCCTCTTTCAGACTAAGTGGCATGACCTATTTTTACTGTATTATTATATTTGGAAAATAAAAGGAAAACTTTTCTTTTTCATCTCTTTTTCAGAATAGGAAGGATTTGGAACAGATGACACTGCTCTTTTAGGGTCTCCTCTTTCAAAACCTGAGAACCTTTACTTGTGGCTTGATTTCTTTTACTGTTAACTGGCTTCTTCCTAAAAGATATGAGATCTATGTTGTTTTTTACAGATTTTCCAGTGATCACTTTCACAAACTTCCCTACAAACGCAGTTAAGTACTTCTCTGCTACAGATTTGAGTTAGACCAGGGAAAGCTAGAAATATTCTGTGACTGCTACCTAAAGCAAGAATTTACAATGGATTTCAAGAATGTCCTTTTGAAGGGAATATGACTGCTCAACAAAAAACCAAAAAACCAAAAAAACAACAAAAAAACCCAACAAAAAACAACAACAAATAAAGGATCTCTCTGAATTTTTGGGCATTTCCTCCCATGGCAAGATCTTTCCATGGGCTCTGAAAGTGAAATACCTGACAACAAGGTGCTGGTGCTTGAAGCCTTCTGAAGTTCTGTTGAAGCACTCTGAGTGTCGTGGCCATCTCCACAACCACAAATTCCCTTTTAAATATGGTAGATTATCTTAGTTAAACTTATAATGTGAAGTCCTCTGGTGTGCAGGATAATTTCTTTTTCCAGTATCTTTGCAATCTTTCATAAAGGCCCCCAGTGGCCACCAGCTCATGAATTGCCTTTTTTAGAGCACGTTATCATCTCTCCATCATATGAATGTTATGTAATGACCCATCCTTATCTCTGGAGCCTGCTGTGGACAAAAGCCCAGCCTTGTTATTTTCCAAAAATCCATTTAGCAGAGCTGACCAGGGATGATTATTGAAACACTATCAAATATACATCTGGGTGTGGGGGGACAGATAGAGACTGTGCTGAGGGCAATCTTGCCCTTGATATATTGCAGATGTGAGCAGGGAGGGACAGCAGGGACAGGGACAGACAGGGACAGACACTGTGCAAGGGACAGACAGGGTGAGGTGGCCGTGCTGGGACAGCAAGGAGCCAGCTGGAACTGCAGGAGGGAGAGAGAAAAAGGAAGGAAAGAGCCAGAGCTGTGTGGAGCTGCCTGTGGGACATTAAAGGAATGAGAAACTTTCAGACAACGAGGTGCTGATGCTTGGAGCCTTCAGAAGTTTCAGTGAAGCACTCTGAGTGTCGGGGCTGTCCCCACAGCCACATCTGGGGACACAGAACTTGCCCAAATCTCTTGTCCTACACACAGTACAAAAGCTCTGCCCAGCCCTTCCCAAGTTCTGCACTTACCCAGCACAGGGCTGTCCCTGCTGTGCCATCCCCAGCTGGGCACAGCCTGGCCTGGCTGCCCTGAGCCCTGTCAGCCCTGCACAGGCTTCTCTAGAGCTCAGCTGCTCCCCAAAACTCATTCACCTCTTTTTGCATCACGATAAGGTATCACTACAGCCAGTAAAAACAAATTCAGTTCCATGGGAAACACCAGGACTACAAAACCTGTTCTTATTTGAAATCAGTATGAAAAACACCAAAATCCTGTATCTTTTCACAACACAAAATATTAGAAATCATCTCCTGATACTCTTGAAATGCTACATCTAGGCTATTATACACCAGAAGACTGAAACTGCCATTTTGAAATGGGGTTCTTTTTAGCTATAATATTAGTATTTTCATAGTCCTTTCTCAGAAATTTTATAAATCAAAACTTCTAGCTTTTCTTCTGGATACATCCATCTATCTCCAGCTTTTTCTCCTGAAACCTATTTTTGTGAAGTCTTTGTTTACCCTTATGGATGAACAGCCCTGTTTTGCAGATGTCTTCATACAGCACCTCATTCAGAGCATCCCTGATCCTGGTTCCCCAAAGATCTTAGAGCTGTCATCCATTCAGATTCATAATAGCAGTGATTAATGGGAATAAGAATATAAAGCCAGCAGCAACAGGAGCTTAGTGGGAATGCTATACTTTTAAAGGAAAGCTGATTAGTCTCAGCTGTTCCTTCTGGCTAACACTGAGCTGTAATAATTCTTGATTCCATCTGCTTTACTGCCTGGCCTTTTGTAGGGAAAAGATCATTTTTATTTTTATGACTGCAAAGGCAAAGTATCAGCATTTTTAGTGACCCTCAAAGCTGTATGGACTCAGGAACAGGCATCGATACCAAGAATCTGCCCAAAATTTCCCTTTTTATTTCACTGCCTTTGGACTTAACACTCAATTGCACCCGTGGAGAACCTGATGAGTCCCCATGTCCCTCTGCCTGACCATCCTCAGACCCAGGAATGATTGTAGTGACCCTCTGCACCCGAAATCCTGGCCCCTCCAGTCAGCCAGCTCCCATGGGGGCTGCTCCCCGTGCTGCTCCTGCCTTTACTCCTGCATCCCCTGCACTGGTGTGGGATGAGCCCAGCTCTGCTCCGAGCCTCCCACCACAGCAGCAGCGTGAGGAAAGGTTTCCTCTCTCTGAGGCCGGGGACTCTGCCCTCCTGCGCCGAGGACAACACCAGCTACCCAAACCCTGCAAGGACTCGGTGGGGAAAACATCACTGCAGGTCAGGAGGAGTGTCCTGGGGGCCAGAGCCTTCTGACACCGTGTGGGAATGCTGCTGTGAGCGGGCTCTGGGCTGGGGCCACTGCCCTGTGAGGACAGCCCCAGGGACCCTGCCCCACGCTGGGGCAGGGTGAGCAGAGCCAGGAGCAGAGGAAAGCACTGCTCAGTGCTTCATTAACTTCCACACAAGGTCTGACCACTGTCCCTGGGCTGGCTGTCACACGGAAAACATCTGTTTCATTTAATGACTTCTCCTGGTGCCTCTCAGATCCCAGCAAGTTTGAAATGTTGCCCCTTATGCACTTGCAGCATATTTCCCAATTAAGAGCAGAGCAATTTTATAGTCAAGTGGGAGATGTGCAGTAACTATTGTAACCCAATTGTAAGGAAGAACTCCAGGGCTTTATCAACTTTTTCCTTGAAAAAATTAATCTTGGTAAGAAAAAGCAGAACTTTAACCTACACAGCAGGTTCCCAGATGAGCTCTGCCCTGGCCATGCCTTCTCCTGGTCCCACCCAGAAGGTTCAAGATGTGTCCAGAGGCTCATAGCACAGAACTGCAGCCACTGCTGGCTATCACGAGGGTAAACAAGGACAGAGTAAACAGAGTTACCTCTGAAGAGACTGACCTCGAAGAGCACAGGCTTTGCCTGATACACAGGAGAACCTTCCTCACAGGAAAGCACTTTGAAGAGGTCGTAACTTAGCCCTTATTACTTCTTGATGTAAAAAGAAAATGCTTTTACCAGTTAATGGCTCAGAAAAGTGCATGAGTGGTTACTGTAACCACAACAACATATTCAAAAGCAGTGAGACAGAAAAGGAAGTGCTCGATAAGCATATGTTGTTTTTAATAAAGAATGACTTTGTGTGGGGAGACAGATTGTGGGGGGACAGACAGAGGCGGTGCTGAAGGCAATCCTGCCCTGCTCTGGTGCAGCTGTGTTCATTCCCCAGCCCTGGGAACAGCCTGGCCCTCCCAGCCCTGGGCTCACACAGAGTCAGGCAGCAGGGAGGGAGGCACTGGGGCTCTGCTGGCCGGGCTGTGAGCAGGGAGGGACAGCAGGGACAGGGACAGACAGGGACAGACACTGTGCAAGGGACAGACAGGGTGAGGTGGCCGTGCTGGGACAGCAAGGAGCCAGCTGGAACTGCAGGAGGGAGAGAAAAAAGGAAGGAAAGAGCCAGAGCTGTGTGGAGCTGCCTGTGGGAGGCTACAGAGAAAAAGTATGAGAGACTTCTAGATAACAAGGTGCTGATGCTTGGAGCCTTCAGGTGTTTTCATTGAAGTACTCTGAGTGTTGTGGCTGTCTTGACAACCATAACTCAGTGCTAAGTGGAACACACAATTTCCAAGGCTGCTCGGCAAAAGCAGAACATGGAGGGATCCAGAGCCCTGGGATGCCTCACTGTGCCCCACCCAGTCACCACCTGCAGCATCACCCTGGCCTTCTCTCTGCTGGGCATCCCACCCAGGATGCAGAACAGGCCTGATCCCTCCCCTCATCCACCTTCCCCACACAGAGCATTCAGCCCTCCCAGCCCCAGCACAAGGCTGCACCACGTTCAGTGCTTAATGCACTCCCTGGGTACTTAGGGCTAAGATAATTTGGTCAGGACTGACATTTGGAAAGCTGATTTTGTTCTGGACTTGCATTAACTGCTCATTTATTACACTGGGTGTTATCAATATTCAGAGGTCTGAGAGCTCCAAGTGCAGATGTACCACAGACTGACAGTAATTTATTGTGTGCCATGGCTCAGATGAGCCTGGAGGAGAAGTGCTACCATCCAGGTGGCTCTCTGAGAACAAGCACAATGAATCAGCCAGCAGCCCTCTAATATCCTTCCTGTGAAACTGTGCAAAAGGGAGGGAAGTTGGCCCTCACTCCACATGCTGCTTCCCCTGCTCCCCGTGAGCCAGACAGACACATACCCACGACACAGACTTCAAAACATCTGCCTGCCATGAGGCTCATCCTCACCAGGGCCTAAAGTTACCTGGTTTGCAGGCTGCAGCTGGAACAAAGAAAGTTCTCCTTCCTTCTACAGCAAAACCTTCATAGACCCTGCTCACTGCACCCTTGCTCTGACATGACATTGAAGCATTCACTTGGTGAGCAGCCCTGATCACCCTGAGATTGTCTGGTCATGATACAAGGACCTCCTCCAGCTGCACTTCACTCTTCCACCTTGAAAGTGTGGGCAATGTGGAAATGGGTTTGTAGAGGATCCTCAAAGCCTGGCAGAAGGCTCACAGAGTGCTGGGCACCTGTGTGCAAACTCTGAGATAAAGTGTGGTGACTTAGAGAGGCCATGGACTAGGACAGACATTGCTGAGAGAGAAATGGAACTGGAAACAAGTTTCAAATGATGGCCTTGCAAACAGACCAGATACTCTGGAGAAACAGAACTGTGAAAGATGTATTGTAGTAGGATCTATGAGGGGTAACTTCAGGTGATTGGCTCTAAGGCATTAGCAGCATTGTGTGGTGAAAGCTGATAGGCCAAGAAATGCTTATAATGTAATTAGGAAATAGTTTGGGTTCTGATTGTGATGGCGTCAATTGTAACATCTGTACTGCCTCACCCTTCGTACGAAACTGAAAATGGAACAAAAGCTTTTAAAATGCCCCATGTCTGGGTGAGAAAAAAGTATAATCTGACAGGTAAGGTTACCCTGAGCTGCACAACATAGGCAGGAAGCAACACCAAGAGTAAAGATCAGTTGTCATGGCAGGTGAAACATCACATAAACCTGAGTGAACGCCCCAGGAACCACCAGGCCATGATGATGCTGCTTGTTCTGGTTCCAGAACTTCCTCATATTCTTCCCTGCAAGAGGAATGGATTTTGCTCCTTCTTGGGAGTGGCTGGGAGAAACATAAAGCTCAGGTAAAGGTTTGAGTGGGAATTGGAATGCAGCTCCAGTGACGGTTCCTATGGAGCAAATGAGCTGAAAACGAACAGCAGAACGCAAATAGCAACAAACAAGAGTCAGATGAGATTCACAGAGAAAAAAAAAAAGTTGCCTCATTTAAACAAGCAAATCAACATTACAAAATTACCACCCTCTTTAGCTGGGCTGGTGTAACATGGACCACTACTAATCCCAAACGTGTGCCCCAAGCAGGAATGTAGGAATGTGATGAAGGCTGAGCATCTCTGAGCACTCACATCCTGCTGAGAAATGCTAATGCAATGTTTTCACTTAACCCCAGTCCTTGGACCCCAATTCTGAGAAGGCACAAAAGCAACTGCTGCTTTCGCAAAATCGAGTCTCTGATAAGATGCTGCAGGTTCCACACCATTTCCCAAAAGGGAGATAAGGACAGAGTTTGGACAACTCACATTGTGGGCAACGGGGACTTGGAAAATCTGCTCTGGGAACAAAAAGCAGTTTCAGGTAAACTCATCTGCTGATATGGAAAAGTAATTCTAGTACAGAGATGAAAAGTATTTTAAAGTCTCATAAAAACAATCTGAACAAAATGCACTTAAAACTTTACATTGAGTCTAGCATCTCTGCCATCCCTGCTCTTAGGGCTAGACTTGTACAGCTCAATAGGTCAGAACAAAGTCAGGCAGGAGCATCTGGGCTCTGAAAATGCCATGAATTCTGCAGGCTGCTGGCACATCATTTCCGTGGCCATGCCAAGGACCAGGGAGATGCCACCCACACTGGCAGCAGCACGGACCTGCAGAGGGGCTGGCTGTGCTGCCCCAGAGATGCAGCACAGGTGGCTCTGGCATGCTGGGTACAGCCCTGCTGTGGGCTCAGTATTTTCTGGGACTGAGGGAATCCAGCTCGCTAACTGGCAGGCTGTGTTCCCATGGGAAAAGTCTTCAACAGTTTTCCTTTCTCAAACACCTTCCCTGTTTTTGTAAACTGTTGGGGAAGATGAAACAAGCAAGCCTTATAAACATGACTGCTTATTTTTAGAGAATATGAAACCTATAAGTGAAATAGAGTTGAAGGCAAGTTTTGATGTCAAAGATGCCAAGCTTTAGTTACTGAACAACTGGAAAACAATGGTATGGTCAGCTGAAAGTAAATCCCCCTTGATGAAACAATGCCCTTCTCCTTACTGAAAGTCTAAGGGTCAGAGCAGACCCTGCTAGCGCAGCAAAAAAGGTCCCAAAAGTTGTTTTTAGGGTTTACAATATAACACTGTATGGTAATGTAGTGATTCTTATAAGCTGTGTGTAAATGCTGTAGGGTTTGTATCTTGTTAGCGTAAATTAGAATATTCAGTGTAGAAGAAGATTTAACGTATTGCAACGGGAACTTGGCTCTCTCTCTCTTCCTCTTCTCTTGCTCCTCTTCTTTTTTGCTCTCCCTCTGGCCTGCTCTGAGCTGTGCCTGGCAGCTCGTAGCAGGGCCCCTGCACCCATGCCCTGTGCAATAACTGCCTGCTCCAAACCCAGCCTGGACTCCAGAGATCTCTCATCTCCCTCTGTCCTGACTGACCTTTGTTCCCACAGTAAACATTTCTGTGTGGCTGTGACTCCCCTCAGGCTTCTCTCCCAACACTCTTCTCCACCTGTTGCTTACCAAAGGGGAAGAGAGTCAGTCCTTCTTGACCAATCACTGCCCTGTTAGTGAAACATGCTATAAAGGGATGGAGAAATTTGAATAATAAAGCTTTCAGCTTCAGCCTTCTGATCCAGAACTGGTCTCTGTGTCTTCACTGCCTGCTCCACTGCGACAGCCTGGGGCTTCCACTGCTCCCACACAGAGCCCTGGGACTCACCCACCATGGCCTCCTTCCCTCTCCCCTCACTCCGACCAGAGTGCAGAGCTCTGGAGCTGCAGGCCTGAGGCACAGAGCCTGCCTCCACTGCAAGCTGTAGCCTGGGAGAAGCTGATTTTGGGCACTCTGGGGCATCACGAGCTAACCTGGCTCTGTGGCTGCTCCTTCCCACTTTCCTTAAGGCTTTAAAACTTTTTAATCACAAGCTGCAAATGGTGAGACAAAAATCACCAAAAAAGCCCAAATTCTCAGCTGTCATGAGCTAGCCCTTGGTAAAACTATTATAAATGGGTCACTTCCATCAAGTGTGACTCAGTTCATGGGGAAGGTTTGACTGAGTACTTAATTTAGGCTGGAGAAAACAGCCTCTGTGCTAACCCTCTACTCTCATATTTCACACCACTTGACAATCTCAAATATTTTTCACTCTGGGTGATGCTTTTCTTCTTGGTGTCAACAAATTTCAGGACAATTTCAACATGTACCTTCAAATCATCTTTAAGCTGAAACAAATCTGAAAGGTGTGCATTTCCCCACCAAACACCCCCAAAAGATCTGCTGTTACTTCTACAGCTGAAGTGAAGTTAGAAACTTTAGGGAACACCTTTGTTAAGCTTGCTAGGAAAAAGAAATCAAGCAGGATGAACTATAGTGAAAACCATCTGCCGTCAGCAGCTCCCAGAGACAGCAAACCCCACTGAGAGGTGAAACACTCCCTCTTGGCTCTGCCATGGTGCTGCAAAGAATTCTGCAAACGTCTCTTTTCAGCAATTCTGCCACTAAACTCGAGTCCCAGGGGTGTTGTGTTGGAAAGGAGAACTCTCACTCACAATGAACAAGTCATCTGCAGGTAAAGGAATGAATTCATTACCGGAAAGTCAAAGGATTAAAGGATTTCCAAGGGTTTTTTGGGGTTTTTTTTTGGTGGAAGGAAACTGTACCTATACAGATTGGTATAAAAGATGGTTTAAAATTTCCTGGCAAAACTATATTCCAGACAAGAAGGAAAAAGACACACGTGTACAGGGAGAAAATATGCAGTTTTGGAGAAAATTTATTTCCTCTGAGGGAAATTATTGCACGTTTTAAGATTATGAAGAAAGAAGACAGAAAATTCAGCCCAACTGTATCCCCATTAATAATGTCTGCATTCACCTGGCTCACCCATGCACAACTCTGTGTGTCAGGGGGTTCAGCCTCCAGCACAGATACCCTTCTCAGCATTAATTAATTCTTTCCCAACACTCCTCTTTCCAAGTAATTTTCTACATGGAAAAAAAATTAATACTTTTCCCATATGTACTTAGTTAAGAATAATCCACTCAGACGTGATGGATGGCTGTCTGATCTGTAATATACTTGCCATACCATATCTTATATTATCCTGCTTGCGTTCTTTCCCTATTTCTGTTCTTTATTAATTCATTCTCTCTCTCTCTAACTTTCCCCTTTAGTAATTCTCTGCTTGGTTTCCAGCCTTATTTGTGTCAGTGGATTTTCCCATGACTCCTTTCTTTGGCCCCTTGAAGAGAATAACAAAAGCTGAGTGTCCCAGCCCCAGTCACACTCTCAGACCTTGCACACCCTTGCTAGCAAGCAGCACCATTTTTGCCCACCTTCACATATTTTTTAACAAGCTGGCTTTCAAAAAACCCGGCAGTGCTTAAATGATACAGCTCCTTTTTGGCAGAGATGATCACATTCCTAAACAGTTCATCCAAAGGCTTTGCAAAGGCAATCCAAGCAGATCTTTCTACCTGAGACTGTTATTTCCCAGAGGCAAACACACTGTGCTGCTAATTTAAACAGAGCTCAAGTGTTGTGACAGGTAGAAGAATTATAAAAGAAAGACCTCATAAAATCAGGCCTGCTCTATTAAATTAATAGCTGGCCTGTCATCTCTTCTAAATGTAGTTAAGCAATTTGCAAGTTCCCATGCAAAAACGATCCTGGTATGAAAGGCTGGTTAACATGACAATGGGTTGAAAAATAAGTGCATCTGTGTAAACAATAAGACCTGTGCCATGAGAACCCAGAAAAGAAAAATGGAAACAACCTGAATCTTAGCATGCACACACAAATCACCTTCTGACCAAAAAATGAAGTGGTAGGAAAACTACCAGGCAATGGGTGCCGCACACGAGGTCTGTGAAAACTGTATAAAATAAGTGATGTGAATAAATAATTGGCTTTTCCCGCATGAAGAAAATGCAGTCTTGGCTACCTTATTCCAAAATCTGATGGCCCGAGGCGATCGCGGGAGGCGGCGGCCGAGCCTGCAGAGCCCCGCCGGGACCCGAGAGACGGAGTACACAAAGTCGGGAAAGAACAGCCCGCAGCCAAACGGGCTCAAGCGGCGAATACACAAACACGGACCGACAAATGCAGTGCGGGCACTGAGCCGGGGGGACAGAGCGGCCTCCAAAGCCGCGGTGAGTGCACGGTCAGAGCCGGAGCTGTGGGAGGCACGGCCGAGGAGACCCGGGCTGCACAGCCCTGAGAGTACGACGTGTAAATATGACATGTAAACACGACGAAGCCTCGCAGACACGATGGAGAATCGCGGCAGGAACAGCGGCCAAAAAGCCGCACAAAATGCGCTGCGGAGGAGGCGCGGAGCCAAGTCCGCACACAGGCCCGGGGCAGCGCCCAGAGTGAGCGTTCAAAAAAGGGGTAAAACACGAGAAATCCCAGATCAGGGATTTCAGCCGAGGTAAAAGCGATAGTACGTGTGTGGGCACTGATATTGCGCAAACGGGATAAAAGGAAATTGGGAACTTTGTTGCTACGGCGTGAAAAACAACGTGAGAGTACATGTACAAAATGCCTTTTGTATCGAAGGTGGGACAAGTTGGGGCAGTTTTTGTGGGCAGCTTTTCAGCACAGGGGAATATATGGTAGCCTCAAAATCGTTACATGGTATTTTAGTAGAAATCCGTTTAAAAATGACGATCTACTGAAGGGTCCACAACTACTGCGGCAGCCGCCTCCTCTGCGGGCTCCAGAGACCTCTCGGTCACTATCTCCTGTGTCTGCAGGTCCATTTCTGTTCCCTCTACCCACGGGCGATGGATAAACTACCTTTCAACTCTATTTCTTATGTTGAAAAGCCTATTAAAAATGTTACAGCCACTTTGAAACTGCATTCAGTCTAAGCCGTGTGCAACCGCCGGCCGCAGGGGCACCTCAGTGCGTGTGCCGCCGGAAAATGGCTCCGGCCGGGCACAGTGTCCCCGGGCGGCGCGGAGCGGCCGCTCCCGCTCCCCGGGAAGCCGCGGTGACGGGCTGTGGCTGCCGTGGCTCCGCACGGGTGGGTTTTATCCTCCAGAAATCCCCGAGCCCCAGTCGGTTCGCAGCTCCATGCGGAACGCGCCAGCTCTGCAGACGGCAGGAGCCGGACCACATTTCTTGCGACACAGCTCCCCTCAGGAGCTGAGGGCTCCGATGCCATTCCCTCCCGGGGCTCACAGTTCCAATGAAAGTTCCAATGCCATTCCCTCCCGGGGCTCACAGTTCCAATGAAAGTTCCAGTGCCATTCCCTCATTCCCTCCCGGTTTCGCTTCCCAACAGCTCCGGCGGCTCTGCCGGGCTGGGCCTGCATGGGCAGCCCCTCTCCGCGGAGCCCCGCGGGCTCCGGTGGGGAGGTGAGAGCCATAAGCGCTGTGTGGCTTTTTAACCTTTTCTGTATTTGTTTCCGCTGGTTTTCCCTCTTCGGCTACACGCGGCCTTTAGAGGGGTTTTTGTGTTGCTTTCCTCCCGCGGGTGTTTGGGGCAGGCGGGGGTGCAGCAGCCCCGGCAGGGCCGTGCCGGGCCCGCCCGGCTCCCACCGCTGCCCGGTAATTCCAGAGTTCGGGATCTCATCCCTACGGCTGGGAGCACAACACGGCGGCCTTTGTTTTCCCTTTCCCCGGTGGCTGCAAGGTGGCAGCGGCCAGGGTTTGCTTTCTCTTTCCCTCCCTCTCTTTTTAGATTCATTAACTTAAAGAGAAGATAGGCGTCTGTTTTTATCATCAATAGGTTAAAAGTAGTCATCTGTTCATTTGTTCAGACATCAATTGCCTCTGAGAAAATGAGGCCCAGTGAGAAATGACCTAACCACCACCCAGCCTTCATAACCAGAACAAGAGCAAAATTAGGATTGCCAGAGCACGGCTGTGTCTGGAGATTTACAGACGAAACTTGTCAACAAAAGCCTTTTGTCAGCATCATGGTATAGTGTTCCTACCAACCTTCTTCAGCTATTCCCTTTTCCAGAATCTGAAAGGACATTCAGTGATGTCAAAGATCATTTCCAGCTAGTGGACTTTCTCCTTGAGTATCAACTCTTTGGACTTTAAAACAATGGTCATTTATCTCAATTTCCTCTAGAGACATTGGACATTATTTTTTTCATGCTGTGAGGCCCTGTGTCAGTGACACGATTGGATTTAATAAGTTTTGTGGAGTGTAATCAGTTCTTTCTGTATCTTGTCCTGTATTTAATGGATAACCAGTAATAGCCTTACTAAGATGCAAATCATTTTAACATCAGAACATAGGAGGTTTTTAAATTAATAAAAAGGAAGAGATGTCGTGACAGGTAGAAGAATTATAAAAGAAAGGCCTCATAAAATCAGGCCTGCTCTATTAAATTAATAGCTGGCCTGTCATCTCTTCTAAATGTAGTTAAACAATCTGCAAGTTCCCATGCAAAGACAATCTTGAAAGGTTTGTTAACACAACAATGGGTTGAAAAGTAAGTGCATCTGTGTAAACAGTAAGATCTGTTCCCTGAGAACCCAAAAAAGAGGAATGTAAACAGGCTAAATCTTAGCCCAGACACACAAATCACCTTCTGACCAAAAAATGAAGTGGTAAGAAAACTACCAGGCAATGGGTGCTGCACACGAGGTCTGTGAAAACTGTATAAAGAAAGTGATGTGAATAAAGAATTGGCTTTTCCCACATGAAGAAAATGGAGTCTCAGCTAACTTGTTCCAATACTCATGTACCCATGTGCTGTGAATGGCTAAGGATCACTGGGGCTTACACTACATAGACTTCCTACTTATGGAAATTTTAAATTACCCAAAATGTATATGAGCTGAGTTGAATATGTATGCCCACCACCCCCACTTCAAATTGAAAATTGCTGTTTTTATAACAAATGCCTATTTTGAGCTGAGTGTTTGGAATAGAAAAGCCCTTCCAAGCCAGGGTGTCCTCTGAAGCAAGTGGGAGAAGAAACAGGTTTTAAACCCACTCCTTTTGTTCCAAAATGTGGAGTTTGTTACTTTTATAGTCACACACTTGCCATTGGCTGCAGCAGGCTTGTAAGCAGGCGTGTCGGGGTGCTGGGAATAGGAGGGAGGGGTTGATGGGAAGTAAATCTGTCCCTTCTGCTGGCAAAGAGAGGGATGTAATAAATTCTAGAGGGGCAGGAAAAGGAGAAATATAAATAAAATATTGAGAGGAGTGGGTGTTAAAAGAGGGCAGGTGACAAGAAGAAAGGACGAGAAGTCAGTTGTAGTAAGGAC
Organism: Acrocephalus arundinaceus; assembly: GCA_021534815.1. Taxonomy (NCBI): domain Eukaryota; kingdom Metazoa; phylum Chordata; class Aves; order Passeriformes; family Sylviidae; genus Acrocephalus; species Acrocephalus arundinaceus. Next base: position 737,549 of record JAJEOU010003009.1, read on the forward strand.
CAAGAAGCTGTTTAAGCAAGGAGGGAGGCAGTAAGGCCAGGGAACATCAGGTGCAGTGTCTGGTGCCACCCTGGCAGGGCAGGCAGCCTGTGTGGGGACAGCAGCTCCCCTCTGCTCCCCCTGCCAGGGAAGGGGTTTGGGGGAACCAGCGCTCACCCCAGCCCCACAGCTGACACAGGGCACATCCAAAATCCCCCTCGTGTGCATGGAAACTGCCAGGCCACGGCCAAGCGGAGCCCTTGTGATCTGGAACTCACCTGCAGCCCCTCTGAGCCAGGCCAGTGTCCTGCCCTGTGGGCAGCATCAGGGCCAGCTCACCTTCAGTGTCACTGCAGGACTTCACCTGCTCTCCCCAGGCTTAACAAGACCTTGGACAACTCGGCTCACTTAGTCTCTCCTTTAAACTGGCTTCAGGCTTCCTGCTGAGCTAATGAGAAACAATTTCTGAGCTACTCCTTTAGGAAAGGGCCCGTCTTCAAAGCCCCTTCCAGGTGCCATGTGCAAACAGTAGCAGATCCAGGTTCCCTCCTTAGATCTCTCTTGTCTGCACCCCAGGACTGCTCCTGGGAGCTGTTTCAAAGGCTGAAGTGTCAGCATAGAAAGAGGAGAGGTGTGTGGGTGGAAAGTTACTAAATGCAAAACTGTCAACCTCCTTTCATTTACAACCCTGAATATGCATGCATGCAAAAATGTAGGGCTTATATTAATAAAGTTTTTACTCTTGGAGGAGAAAATATCAAGAAAAAAAAAAGAGAGTTAAGATAAGGCTGTGCAGGTCAGAATTCTTTCTCAACTAATCTCTTCTTTTTCATCAATAATGATTTGTGTTAATAAACCTCACCCTACCTTAAGTGAGATTGTCTTTTACCACCTCAGGGAAGGGCACTGTCAGCAGACAGACACCTTTTGCTGGTGACTGGTCAATGACAGCTACGGACAGCAGATGGATGTTTTTAGTCTCTTACCCATGAAAGCTGCGTGGAGAATCAATGCCCATCCCAGGAGAGCACTGGCCCACAAGGCTCCTCAGGGTAGGAGTGGGGATCCTGAGGTGTCTGAGTGTTCCAGCTGGGGAGGCTGCCAGGGCTCTGCCTGGGCTGGGGCAGGGACACAGAGAGCTGCCAGTGCTCCCCCAGGGACTGAGCTGTGCCACAGTGGAGCCCTGAGAGCAGGGACGGGGACACACAGGGCTGTGGGACACACAGGGACACACAGGGCTGTGGGACGCTCTGCACCAGCCTTTCACTGGGCAGAAATTCTGGGAGTATGCTCTGCTGCTTTTAAGGGAATACATTCCTTACCGAGCTTGCCACAGCCAAGAGGAATGAAAGCTCGCCTCATCTCATGGGAAACCTGAATTCTGCCCCTTGGGCACCCCCAGTCTGTGTTTCTGCTGCCTGCTGGTGGCCTGGACACCTCACTGCTCAGGGGACAGCTGCTCACCAGCTCACTGACTGTGCTGATGTCCCCAGGGCTGCCCAGGTGTCAGACAGCACCAGCCACAATGCTCAGGGATGGCTGAGGCTCACTGAGCTGCTGAACACAGCTCAGATCCAGCTGGAAAACAGCACCGGGGCAGAGGTGAAGCATGAAGGGCTGAAGGGGGAATATGTCCTTAACAGACACCCTCGGCATTTATATGGAAACTACAATTTTGATCGTGGGTTTTACTTAAAAAGTGCTTAGATTTTGGTTTAGGAACTACATGACCTGTAAAACCTCACCCTACTCTACCAGAGAGTCAAAGATGCCAAAACATCAAAGGATCAAACTCTTCATAACATGTGTGACCCTGCTGCAGTACCACAAGGATGAGGTGATGTGGGAGGGACAACCTGAGCATGTGCAAGGCACAGGGAATTTCCCATTCTAGGTTACCCAACACTTGTTTTGAGTAAGAGCAGAGATGTTTGGATTTGGCCTTACAGTAGAAATGGCTCCTGAAGCATCAGCCTAATGACAACTTAATTTTATCAACATTGCTTGACTCAGTAAAAACCCTACAGATTGAATAATTGCTATATCAAAAAGGAGAGGCCATAACTATCACAATTACCCACATTAACTCAAATTGTTTCATAAGAGAAGCAACTGTTGCTTAGAAGACTGTCAGAGCCAGAGGGAAACAAAACAGTTCAATAACAGAAAGCCTGGCATTAAATGAGAGAGGAAAAAAAAACTTGTCTTCTTTTACTGTCAGTGCTCTGATAATAAAATGAAGGGCTGCAAGTGCAGAGGGTTTGCTTTAGGTAGCACATGAAGCTTCATCAGATGATTCATGGCCAAGCCAGGATGACTGTACCCATCTTACAGCACAAAAGGGGGTTGATTTCCTTAGTACAGATATTCCCAAGCCACTTGCAGATAAAGACTGCCTCCCTCTCAGCTGGAAATTTCAGATCTTCAGGGGTTCATCACGGGGAAATCGCTGTAAGGCCTCTAAAGACAGCCCTGGAGAACTTGGTGATAGAGCTGGTGCACAAACAGGGCCCTTCACTGCCTCAGACCAGGAAGAGAAACCATCAGTGCAATGGCCACGGCTCATGGGTGAGGAATGTTCTCTCCCTGCCATGGCTGCTGGACAAAAATGTAAGAAAAGGTTTTGTTCAGTTGTAAGAGCTACAGGTTATTTATAATAAATGCTTGCCCTTCTGGTACCATTCCTACCAGTATAATTAAAGGAAATATAAACTGTCAGTGCATCACTTAGAGAGCAGAGGTGTTTTCTAGCATCTCACAGATTAGAAATGCAAATGTGGGAAACAATTAACTAATGTGGCAGAAATCAACAATTTGCATAAAGCTCTTCCAGGTCTTTCCTACCACGGCTGCAATAATTTCCCCGAGAAGAAGCCCAAGGAAGTCTGTGCTGAACTCTGCTGCCCGTGGTGCAAGCTGCAGGTCTGTCTAGAACACACATCAAATCTTTGTTTCACACAGAGGCAGCTCAGGCATAAATTAAAGTCAAGATTTTCAGCAAAGGGTGGGTGGTGCTGGCTGCAGCTCCGTGGCTGGTGGCACAAACACGGTCCCTGCCTGCAGAGGTGCCAGGGCAGAGCAGGCTGTGCTGCCTGAGCCTCACCTCAGCACCCCTGCAGCCTCTGCCACTGCTCCCCTGTGGGCTCAGTATTCTTGGCCTTCAGGAATTCTGCTGCTAACCTGCTGATTCCCAGGAGAAACTGATCAACAAGCTTCTCATTCCCAAAACACATTCTCATTGTTATTGTAAATATTTACGTGAGCCTGACTCTTCTCAAGATTTTCCCAAAACACGCTCCTTCACCTGCTGTTTACCAAAGAAGAAGAGAGTCAGTCCTTCTTTGACCAATCACTGTTATAAAAGAGACAGAGGAAAATGTAGATAAAGCCTTCTGATCAAGAACCAGACTCTGTGTGTCTTCATTGCCAGCATTACTGTGACACTCCCCACACTGCAGGACCAGGGGTTCTCACAGAGGGCACCAAAAACCTGCAACTCCCAATAGTCCCTGTCCAACAGTGAATGAAGAGAGGGATTATTTGTGAACAGAACAGCACCTCGCTCTGCACCTGCTGGGCTGTTCCACAGGAAAGCACCAGCCCAGTCCTGCCTGGGGCACTCAGCCAGAGAAGGCTCCAGGCCAGGGGCTCACTGCCCATGACACAAAGAGCCCAAGAACCCCCCTGGGCAGCCAGGGCTCTGTGCTGCCCCTGCTCCTCACGGCTGCTCCAGGCCTTGGAGCCTGGATCTAGGCTGCCAGGCATTTTTTTTTAGTCATTAAGTTTCACAGGCCTCCCAAACGTTCTGTTCATTTTTTAATGACACAGAAATCTCATATTGTAAATCAATGACTGTCTTGTCCAGGTCCTGAAAATTTTACTCAGATAAATTAATTCTCCCTCTGGCTGGCAGTCAGAGAAACTGCTTGAGTAAGAATTACTAACATGAGAAAGGATTTGCAATAGCAAGCCCATTAAACTCCTAGTTTATCAGGTGAAGGGAACAGATCTGCACTTCAAACTGTGTCTATTTCACTTATTAGAATTTCTTATGGTTTTTTTGTTCTGTTTCAGATCATTCAGGTATTTACTCTGAGCTTACTGTGCCTTCTGTCAGTGTCAATATGGCTCAGCTGGCAGCAGATGCTCCCCTAGCTCTGAGCACACTGGTGTGAAATAACAAGAACAGAATGAGAATTGATGTGAACTTTTGCCTGAAACCTGAGCTGAAACCATCATATTTATGAAACTCTGCTTCTAATTCATGTACCAGCTCCACCAGATATCCTCATTTTAGAAATACTGCCTTCCAGTTTAGCTGGAGGACACGAATACTGCAGGGCGAGGAGCAGCCCACTCTTTGCAGTTCCCTAAACCCATTTCGTTAAAACATTAACTTCTGGAGCTGTCATTCAAGGAAACGTGCTCACAAATCTTTTGAGGTTTGCTCAGTCACAGCCAGCTCAAATGCAATGTCCCACCAACAGCTGGGTTCAAGAGGAACACTGCTATCTCGTAACAGGATTTTTTGAACACCTGAAAGTGCTCTGGGGATGAGGATGGAGGCTCTAAATTGATCCCTTATTTCTGTGCATTCAAAGTAATCAGAGAAAGGAAAGGGGGAGACTGCTTGATAAAGCAGAGAGCATCTTGTGCTATAATTCTGAAACGAGCTCTCTGATTTTTAGATACCTCCTGAGGCTTTAAATAAACAGAGTTGCACTTCACCAATTATCATGCCTGTTTTACTTAGCTCCCCAGTGGATTCCATTTTAGAAGAACTGTACTGCTCAATATTCAGAGCTGTTTGGGTAAAATAACAGAAATGAAAAACAATGTGATGGCACCTGTAGCACCAGCAGAATGTAAAATATGAAAGTTCAATTATTTAGACCATCCCATTTGCTGGTAAAAGCTATTATATAGGCATTATATCCAAAGGCTCCCTAATCCATTTGAAATATTAGATACCTTGGTTAATCCTAGATTGACTAATGAAAACAGTTCAGTATGGAAATGAAAGTTGCCTGATACAATTTCTATTCAACAGACTTTTTCTTTTCCAGATGGAAAATTTATATTTTCCATCCAGGAACCCAGCAGGTCTAACTCCAAGAACTACCTAATGGAAAAGTTACTTTCTGAAACCAAGGCTTCAAGGGCATAATGTGTAAATGTGACACTTTTCCATTTCCTTTGTTCCTGAGTAGCTTCTGTGCCACACAGGTGGTTTCTCCTGCTTCCTAGGATTCATACAGGGGGCTCTGGCTCCAGCACACAGGAGTCATGCCAAGAGAATGGCATTCAGGCTGGGACTGAAATATCAGAGTTTCCTTTGGAAACCTCCTCCAGTCGTGCTGCAGTTCTCAAAAGCCATCATAAAACTCCCAATCTTGAGCTTTATGACTCCTTTCTCTCCCCCTGTGACTCCCCATCGGTATTTCTCTGTGCTCGTTTCCAAAGAAGCCTTTTGGCTGGCAGTGTGAACTTTAGTAGTCAAGCTGGATTCTCAACATTTTCACCTCATCCCTTGCAATAAAAGTTCTGCAAGGAAAAGATGCCTTCAGCAGGCTTGCAAGGATGTAAACGGCCAGGAGCACTAAACATTTCCCTGGAGGCTGCCAAGTAGAACAGAAGTGAATTCAGCTCCTCTTAGCACTGCTGTGACTGCAGGGCTACATGAAGATAAAGACACAAAGAGGTGTTTAATAAATAAATCTGCTCCCAATAGCCCCACAGGGCTGTTGATGGTGACAGCCTGGACTGATGGACAGCAGTTCTGGGGAGCTGGGCTGCCCTTTACTCACTTTTAGCACCAGAACTGCTGAATTTTGTTTGTCCCGGCACTGCTGCACGAGCCAGAGCTGCGAGTGCTGTCCTGCAGCACAGGCACTCACAGCAGCAGGCACACTTGCACCTCCTCACTCAGCTTTTCCTGCAGCCATTCCCACCCCTGCTCCACACCCTCACTGCCTTTCCCCGAAAATCTGGGACCTGGTTTAACACCTTGGGGGATTTCTCATCAGAGCAGCAGCAGCCTCCTGACCAGTAACCCAGAAACAAAACATCAGCAGGATGCAGCAGGAGCAGCACGGAGCACTCAGGGCACATCTTTCCCATCTTCCTGGCTAACTGCAGCTGCCCATGGGAGAGTACAGCAAAAATGGGATCTTACCTTCCTATTCACACTGCCCTGGCCTTCCTGATGGGAATTTCCAGGTACTCCTAAGGCAAACATAACATCATTGCACTGTGCAGCATTTTCCTTTCAAGGATTTACAATGCCACACAAATGCCAGATCCTCGGGCTGCCCTGGCCATGAGCTCCCAGCTGAACAACGAGCTGCATGAAAACACTTTCTGTGAAGTTAACAAACCTGATGAGCCCTTGCACTTCAGTGTCATCCTGGGTTAGTTCCTGCTCTACTTCTGAGTTTGTTTCCCAGTGCCAGCCCACTGCTGCTGGTCTGGGGAGCCCTGGGAGCCTGTCTGTGGCTGCTCCAGCACCCTGGGTGGATGTTCACCCTCAGACAGGCTGAGCTGGAGGCAGGGGCTGTGCTGAGTCACTCTGACAAGAGCTGCTCATTAGCTCAACCTGCAGCACCAGAGGGAGGGGAAGCCCTTCTGGGCTTCCCAGAGCAGGCAAACAGCTTTTCAGAAGGAAAGGCAGGTGATGGAAAGAAGCCATGGTTTCATAATGGAATTTTCTTTTAATTAAGTTGCATTCTAAAGAAACAGAGTCAGTTTGGAATGTGATCTTGCTTCTGAACTTGAAGACACGTGTCAGGAAAAATAATAACACCTCAAACATCCACATAAATCCTAGCATACCTATTTTCCCAGTGAACTGAGCCCAGCTCTACAGGAAGCAGGCACACATGCCTGGTGTGCATGGACCTCCACACTACACAGGTGTGGGGTGCTGCTGCTGTCCCAAGCAGGTGTAGCACCTCCATCACATTTAGGAGAGAAAATCAGCACATTTCTCCCTGGCTCTGCTGAATCCCAGCAAGGTGAGCTGTCCTTTGGTGATCTGAGCACACCAATCCAGTGGATCCAGGACCTGGCAATGCTCTCCTTGCACTCTGCAGCTCCAGCCCTTATCTGCTCCCCCCTCTGCTTGCCAAACATGTTTTGCAATGTGACAGTGAGGAGCTGTGAGTAGCCTGGAAGCCCTGGAATTCAGCATTCCTTGTTTGCTGGTCCAGGGCCAAAACTCCTTGCTCAAAGTGATCAGTGTAATCCAAGGTGTGAAGCTCTCAGACTTGAATCCAACTCCAAATTCTGCCAAGGCTTTTTTTTTTTTCATCCTAGCAATTTTGTGTCACTGTGACCCCAGTGAGCAGTGCAATGGACTGAAAAACTGGGTGCTAAGAGCTACATTGCCATTTCAGCCACATTTCTGAGCTTGCTGAGTCCCAAACTTCTGCTCTGAGCAGTATCTGAAGTCTGAGCTTATAAAAACTTTCTGCTTTTTAACCCAAGGATTTGGCATTGATTTGCAAATGACCAAAAAGGAAGAGGATGCATTTTTAGTCTCTCATCTACTTTGCATGTATATTATTTCTCTCACAGGACATTTTAACTCCTCTTGCACAAACAGCAGCTCCACTGTTGATTTTTAGCAGCAGCTCTGTTGGGGAAGTGTTGCCCAGGTGTGCAGATCTGTCAGGATCAGAGCACAGCCCAGGTGTGCAGGAGGGGCAGGATCAGAGCAGAGCCCAGATGTGCAGATCTGTCAGGATCAGAGCAGAGCACGGCCCTGGAGCATCACTCTGCCATGCCTGGGCTCCTCCTGGGGAGCCTCAGCTGAGGAGGTGCTGAGATCCTCAGCTCCCAGCACCTGCAATGAGGGGTGGAGGCACAGCAGCATCTCTGGGAATTTCAGATGCCTGGGGGATTTGTAGAGAAAAGCAGCGTAATAGTTGCAAGACCTTCAGCTTGCTGAATCTCCTAATAATTCTCCCATGGGAGGATGATGCCATCTGCACTTCCCTGCTGGAGACAGGCAGTCTGTCCCCAGAAATCTGGGCTCCCACTGCTCCCACCAGAGAGAAGCACCTGAAGGGAACAGCACCATCCCTCCACATCATTCCCTGCAGCACAGCTCTCCTCCTGCTGCAGGGAGCCACGGCCCCAGGAGTGTCCCACAGCACAGGGCAGGGCCAGGCAGGCACGGGAGCTCAGCCAAAGGCTGCAGGTCCCTCCAGCAGCTGGGGGACACATCTGTGAGCAGCAGCTCTGCAGCTGCACTGCCAGACAGTTCAGTTCACAGCTGACCCCAAACCCTGCCACCCACACACCCTGCTGGGAGGTGAGCCAACAAGTCTGGGCCGGGCTGTCAGCAGCCTGTGGGGCTGCACTGGGACCCCAAGGCTTCCAGCAGCACCCAGCAGCACTGCAGCAGCACTGAGCCCACGTGTGCAGTGCTGAGCTGCAGTGCCCGTGGCTGCAGGGGCCAGCAAACATGCATCAGTTCAGCATTCCCAGGTCCTGCAGGGCCCGGGAACCTCCTCAGGGCAGGAATCCCCTGCTGACCCCACAGCTGGCCTCTCCCTTGGCTGTGGGGCAGCAGCTGCAGGCAGGGCTGGCAGCACACGGCAGGGACAGCGCATCCCCTGAGCTGAGCTGAACACCTGCCCAGCACAGGGCAAGGGGCTGGCATGGGGACAAAAACACAGAGCTGCACCTCAGACCCTGGCACTGGAGAGAATCTACGGGGATAAGGTGTAGTCTGCATTCGTGGTAAAAAATGATTTATACTGACATGCAAATTTAACCAGATGAAGCTTTTGATTATTTCCCTTATCTCTTGGTTTGTGCTATTTCCCTGAGGTGGAAAAATGCTCTTTGCCAGTAATTCATTATAAATGCCCCAGCCATTCCCATTAGCTACAGCAGGTCTCAACTGCATTGCTCAGTATTAAAATATGCACAGATTTCTCTTCTCTCCAACTCACCAAAACCAATTTTTGAATCACTCTGAGAATTTAATCACATTTCAGTTCTCTTGGCTATCATCAACGTGCATGCTTCACACAATATTTACTTTCAGTGCAGGTACCAAACTTAGATATGACAGTTTATTTTACTTACAGAGGACAATATTAGCTGAATGCTCTCTTAGGGTGAGTTACACGTACAGCTCTGCACAGGGTTTTATACCAAAGCACAAACCCCTGCACCAAGTAACATTGGACGAGAAATGGCAAAATGAAGCCACGTACAGCAGCAGGAATAAATTAAAAATGCTGGACATCCCAGAATAGTTAACAAAGGCAGCACAAACACCTCTTCCTAGCAGCCATCCCACAGCAGGCTGAGCCCTGAACTGCCCACAGATAAACTGGAGGCTATGAGGGATGGACAGACCTGACCCTGTCACATGTGGTGAGGGCTCCCTCCAGCCTGGGAGGAGCTGTGAGGAGCTGCCCCTGACACTGGGAAATGAAATGCTGTGGTGAAACACACTGCAAGACAAGATGGGAAATGAACCCTCTTTCCAAGCTGAGCTGCATTGCTCCTGGGACTGGCCAGAACTACACAATGAGAAGCACAGATTTAATGACACTGTTCTGACAACCTAACCAGGATAAACAAGCACAGAACCACCTGTGTTGAAATGTTCTACAGGAAAAACATGCATTTCACTGACAGTCATTGCATGATTTGAAAAACTCCACCACGATGGTTCTTGGGAAATGCACGGCTGGAGGTTCACAGGCTGTTTTTTAAACTCGGAGTATTTTGGGCTGTTTCAGCCCATGCAGAACACCCAATTCCCTTCACCTCCCTCTGCCTTCCCCTGAAGGAACTTCCCCCAGCTGCTCTGAATTGCTGAGAGCCTCCTCTGCCACACCACCACCACCTCAGCGAGAAAGCAACAGCTCCAGGACTGCCTGGCTGACAAACAGGTCCTTAAAATGGCTTTCACTCTTTTGTGCAAGAGCACCAAGCAACACACGGAATTCAGAGGATGCGAAACCTGAGGAACTCGAGTGTGGCATATATGGCAGTCGTGTGAAAGATGTGGTTGTTCATAGAAAGAAAAATGAGATGAAATTAAAGGCACCCTAAACACAAAATGATTCATGATGTGGTTACGTAAGGCAGCAGGGCCATAACGCTGTTTAAGTCATCTTGCAGCAGCATGACGCTGCTGTGAGGGGATGAATCAAGCCCTGTGCTTTCACTGGGAAAGGATGCTCAAGCACCACGAGCTGTGGCTTCAAAGAGCTCCTGACAAGGCCCCTCCTAATAAACCTTTGAGGGTGGGTTCAGCTTGGGAGGAGCAGCCCCACAACAGCCACGGACTCTGGGAGGACACTGGCTGCAGGAAAGGAACCATTTCAGATGGGGAGTTCTGTGACAGGGAGATGTGAGATGGTGGCTTCCCTTCCCTGCAGGACTTTGATGTGCTCCTATAACACATGTAGACAATTGCACATTTGGTTTAACAGTTTATCTTTCTCTTGCTTAGCTGAATTGCTGCCTTGTCCCTGAGGAGCTTTTATCATTACATTAGTGATTTGCTTCTGCTCTAACTGACAGATGCCACAAACTGTCTATAAACTCTGGCAGCCAACTGTGGATATCTGCTCTCTGCAGATTTATGAAACATCACTGATCCCCTCGTGGAGAAAATTCACCTCATTCTCGACCACACTCACTGGGCTGAAGCAAACCACACTGCAGGCTGCCTCTGAGGGCACATACCCCCCTGCACAGACATAAAAACCATGCCAGACCAAACCCAGGTGATCGTGGTGGAGACCACAACAATCCCTCTCCTTATTGAACTGCATCACCAATGCTAATTTCATTTCTCTCTGGAAATGGTGCAACTATCTGCCACTGCTATCTACAATTTAAGTGCCTTTCTATTTCCCCTGTTCTCTTGCTTCAGGAACTTGACAGTGTTTTGTGGGGCTTTTGCACTTGATCAATCCCATGTTGCCATCTGTCTGCTCCTGACAAATCCCATTCAGGAGCACATCTCTGCAGGGGCTTTGAAACCCTCAGGATGTGTAGATGGATGTCACTTACTTGAGCTGATCTGTTCCCCAGACTCCCTGGTGCCTTTCCTTGAACAGGTGAGTGTTCAGCTGGTATAAATCAGCTGAGCTCTCCTGGGACTCATTTACATCAACCAGGAATACAGCCCAAAATATAGAGTTCATTTCCCATGCATCAGACTGTCAGACTGCATCCCTTGCTGGAAGGACCATTATCAGCAAAGGAAATGCTGGAAACACTTGAAAAATAGTGCTGGAACTGGATTTGTGGCAGCCCAAAGCAGGGGCAGATGCTCCTCACCAGCCCTTGTCCATCCCCTGGGCTCACTGATAGCAACAAGAGCTGGTTTCTCCCTCAGAGGGTTTCCTGTGATTATTGCAAAGAGCAGAATAACCAAACCAGAAGGCAGCAGGGGATAAACACAAGATTACTGAGAACTTGGGTGACAATTTCCCTTAGAGAGATAGATCAAAATTAAATGGACACCTGTCTTGGTGAAGAGTGTGTAAGAGTACGAATTTGGGAAACCACACAACATAAGTCTGTTTAAGGCCTTGCCAAGCCCATCAGATTCAAGAAGATTAAAAAAATAAATATAGTTGTCTAATTAAAATACAAAAATGATCATTGTTACTAAGGGGGAAATAGAGAGATGCCATCAGTTAATTTTGCAATGACATAAACAATGGAATCCAAAGATACTAAAGGATTCAAGGAAGGAATTATGTTCTGATTCATGGGAACATAACCATATGAAGAACCACCCTTTATCAACGCAAAGAATAAAATATTCTAATAAATATTCTAATAAATATAAATATAAATTTAAGTATAAAATGCAAATAATAAAAATCACAACCAAAGTGAACCTCAGAGCTCTGCCTAAGATGCACAGATGCCCACCAAGCTAAAAGTTGCACCTAATCTAAATCAGGGTCACATTCTGCCCCTTCCCCTCCCAGCAAGGGATGTTGGAAGTGACACTCCATTCTCTCAGTGGTGCCTGTGGGGCCAGGGCTGTGTCTCAGGACCAGCAGTGAGTGGTAAATCCCCTGCCCACCTCCCTGGCACGGACTGAGGTGATTTCTGCAGCACCTGTGCACTGAAAGCACAAACCCCGAGCTTCTGGAACATTCCTGTCCCGCAGCACCGCCAGGGCTGATCTGGTCCTGCTCTGGCAGATAGAACAGGAAAAAATATGCAAAGCTGCCCCTGCTCCCAGCTGTCAGGATTGCAAAATAAATGAGAGATTTGAATAAGTTTGCTTAATTTTTATCAGGATTAAGGGAATCATTTATAGAAGAGAATAATTTGTAGTAGATAATAGAATACATTTTCCTCTATTTTCCTCCTTGGGAAAAATCTATTAAAACTGTATAATTAAAACTCCTGAACATAGTTCAGCTAAAAGTTTTTAATTGAAAAATGGTCTATTTTAAAAATTTTTCTTTCTTCTTTTTCAATAAAAAGCCTGTCTTCTCTTGTGAGAAACATCACTGAAAATTACTAACTGACATTCTTCATGAGAACGACTAATAAAGCTTTACTCACTCACCTACTGGAAACCATAAAATGTCTATTTGAAAATCCTGGCCAAACAACAGTAAAAATTTACTTTTTGTAATTCCTTCTACTGACAGCAATATGGATTCCATAGGAAGACACAAACCACTCTCAGGCACGTGTGTGACACGCAGAGCTGTCCCTTCCCCTCAGTGCCCAGTCAGGGCACGGTGACCAAGGGATGGGATCCTCTCTGTTGGTTGTGGGTTTTTTTTTTTATATTCCACACTTCAGGGTTATTCAAAGGCACCACAGTTTGATTCCATACATCCCTATATGTTCCTGATGGAAAAGATTAACAAACTGGAACCGAACTATCACTGCCACACTGACTCTGCTGTCACACCTCACATTTATAGGTTATTAGCAGAGCCCTTGCAACAGCAAGTTATTCATTTACCACAATTCCACTGAGAACAGAATTGAAAATGTTTACTTACTGATGTGTATAGGTATCCTTCACTGTTCATTGCCAGATATAATTTTGTTTGAACCCCCTGAATCGCCACCACTCGTAAACCCACAGGTATGAGGTTAAACAAAGCTAGGAGAGAAAGGAGATGGAGAGCAAAATTAATCCTTTAGAGTAGGCAGATCAGACAGAAAATTAAACCAGAATTACCAGAACCAAATAAAAAAATGTCTATTTATGCATATATTAATTTCTGTGGGTGCGACAGAGCAATACTTCTACCATCATGTCCTTTTACAGCAATTTCCACCTCCAGATCAGAAATAATCTGAGGGTCTCAGTGCACCTCCCTCGTTCTGAAAATGGGGAATTGCTGACAGCTAAAAGAACTCACCTGCCTGGTGAGCAGAATTCAGGCTCTGCAGAGTACAACTGAACACAATTTGGGTTTTGTTAGAGTGGTTTTCTTTTGCCACTAAGTGCAAACAAAGGAATCCGGAAGCAAACAAACCAAAGAATTTTCAAGAGAATCAAAACTTTTTTTTTCAAAGTCAGTAAACATTTTGACCAAAAGAAAGCAAGAAGATGAAATTCAGAGAAGTTGAAAACCGTCATTAGCATCTCAAAATGTTTCCACTTATAACTCATCGGGGTTTAATTTTCCCTCATTTTTAGAGGAGAATGGGTTTGAAAAAACAGAGTTAAATAACTTCAAAATGAAACGAAATGGCAGCACATTCTTTAGATCAACCCCTGAATCTGTGCTTTCAAAACTGAGCTGCTTTGAATGTTCTGCTTGCGTTTCTGCTTGTACACATGCTAATAGTGGCAGTGTTTATAAGCACAAAAACAACTCTTCAAAAAATGAAGATTCTGGTTTGTGAAGTGGCAAATGAAAAAGAAAAAAGAAAAAAAAAAAAAAAAAAAAGAAAGACGCCCAGAAACAGAAAAGCAAATCTCTGCAATAGCTTGGATTCATGGATATGTTAAAATTTAGAAATAATAAGTTGAATACAGTACTCTGTGTTCAATATGTAGGATTAAAAATAAAGGGGAGTTAAGAAAATTATTATAACCCAAAGCATCCCCTTCCACTCTGTAGCAGAAATGCAGAAATAGGATAAAGTGGTGCCAAACTACTTCTCATTTCCAGTGATTTATTACTTGGCTGAAAAACTCTGTTCTGCTTCAGGCTGAAGTCTGATATTTATGGTCACTGTCTAAAGCCAATTTAAAACCGAATTATGAATTTGAAATATTTTTATTATTTTCCAAACTATGGTTAAGAAATATGACCCGTTATAAATTCCTTTTTCAGCCTGAAAACCCCCAAGTGGTCATACTTTAGTAAAAAAAAAATATTACAGCTTGACAGCGTTTAACACAGATCCTAAATTCTGCATTTGGGGCTGCCAAGAGCGCATCGAGTGCCCTGAGGCTGGGGCACCTTTGAGCACTGCACTTCCCACAATGGGCAGGCATAGCAGAAAAGGTGGAAACATCCAGAACTAACAAATGAACGCAGGGCATCATAAAATCTGTGTTTTTATTTCCCTTTCATAGCCACGAGTGTACATGCAGACACAAACACACACTCAGAGCCTCCTCACGCTCCCTCTCACTCAGGATCAGCACCCATCACCTTCTCTTCACTCAAACAAAATTCTCTAGTTCTGCACAGTTTTTGGCAAAACAAACTTGGATTTTCAGTACGGGAAATGGATTCTTCATTCATTCATTCTATCAAATGCTTCAGTTTACTTGGGGCAGAAAATATTCCCTTGGACACAGGTCCTTTGCAGTTCAGCCCCAAAAAGCAGCAGCTGATCTCTGGGAAGGCTGCAGAGGATGATTTAAAGCTCAGCATCCAGGCAGAACCTGCAGGTCTCCTTTGGAAGGTTGATCTCTTCAGGGCACATTTACAAGCAGGGCAGGGGTTGGGGTATGTTCAGCACGAGGGTCTGAGTAAACAGACTGCAGACCTGTCAGCAACAGCTGAGGAGGGGCAGTGATGGGACAGCAGGGACACAGCTGACACTGGGATGGGACAGAGGTGCCACAGGCCCCTGGGATGGGCTGCAGTGAGGAATTGCTGGCTGTGCTTTGCTGGCCCCTGGGTGCAGCCATGGGTGGCTGTGCTTTGCTGGCCCCTGAGCCATGGGTGCCCGGCTGCTGCTCCCAGCACTGGACACATTTCCCTGCCAGACAGGTCCAGGCTCTGCTTTGAGGCTCGCTCAGAAGCTGGTTCACTCTCCAGTGGGACGAGCAGAGGCCGTGGCACAAGAGCTGGAGCCTGGGAAGGGGCTGTGGGGGAAGGTCCTGGCCCTGCCAAAGCGCAGAGGGGCCGGGTGGGAGTGGTGCCACTGCCCTGGGCCAGCACAGCCACACAGCCTGCCCCAGCTGCTGGCTGCAAGGACAGGGGCACTGCCACTGCCCCACAGATGGGGCTGCCCCTGTCCCTGTGCAGCAGCCAGTCCAGGCTGGCTCCTGGAGCAGTGAGTGACCTGTCTCCAGCCGTGATCGCTGGCAGGACTCAGCAGAGGCACACAGAGCATCTCTGCAAGCCCCCAGAGGGACCAGCAGGATGGAGGGGCCACCTCACTTCTAGGGGATGACCCTCATGGGGACAGATGTGACAGAAGGGGTGGCACAGAAGCCACAGCAAAATAAATTGCTTGCTACTATGATCAGCTGGTGTCAGCACAGAATAATCCAAAGCCATTTGCATCCAACTCTTTCCCTATTACATTTGCATTGTTTCAAATAAGGACATAAGGATAGGGATATCCATCCCAATGAACAGCTAAGCAATGCCTAAGGGAGAGATGATCTTTGCCATGGTCCTGGTGCAGTCTGAGCTGACAGAGAAATAAAGCTGCACAGCAAGAGGCAGCAGGCCACTGCTGGATTTATGAACACCTGGATTTACATCCACATATGGATTTATGAACATTTCTCTGAGGTGTGCCAGTCTTGGGTTGGCCACCTGCTCCTTCATACACTTTCTTTGGGGCATTGTTTCCTACATTGCTTTATTTTACCAGACTTGAAATTTTTATGTCAGCTGTGTGAGACATCAAATCGATGCTCTAGTCATCTTTTCTTGTTTTCTATTAATCCTCAAAGTTGTAAAAAAACCCCTTTCAAAAACAACAACTGAAAATGCCCAGAGCTTTTCACAGAAAACCTGAGGGAAAGCTGGTTGAAAGCTGATGGCACAATTTAGAAGAGGTAACCAATATTAATAATAGGGAAATGTGAAGTTTAAAATGCTGCTGAAGTCCCAGTTTGTGAAATACCACGGCGCAGTTTGAATGAGCCCCTGTGTGAGAGTGGAGATAACGTTATTCTATTTCAGGCTCTGAGTAGGCGAGCAAATTTTCCCTGCTGGAAAAAAAAAAAGTCTAATAAAATGCAAAGGACAGCAATGAACTTCTCTGGATTACCATGGAGATAACATTTGCTTTGTTTGTCACATGTGTCATCATTACCTCCTCTAGTTGATAATTTCTCTAAGTGATTTTTATCTGTGTTTCTCTCAGACCCAGTAAGTCTGAAGGACTCGTTGCTGCCAGCAGGGCGTTAGTGCTGCTGCCACTCACCCAGCCACCCCAGGACAGCAGTTCTGAGGGACCTGCACGGGAGGGACCGGACACCACAACCCACAAACACACTGTTCATCCTCGTGTCACTTACTGTAACTACTGTCTTCCTCTTTTGTTCCATCAATTGTTCCATCTGCTTGCAACTGCAAGTGGTATCCTTGCCTGCTGTAGAGCTTTGTTACTATACCTTTAAGCTGAGGCTCTGCAAAGAAACAACAGTGAGATTAACGTGGGAAATCCTGATGTGCCGTTCCAAGCGAGCAGGAGGGGAAAAACAAATCTTCAGGCTTCTTCTCAAGGCTGAGGTAAGAAAAAGACCCCAAACAAAAGCAGGGCTACCAGCTTTGCAACACTTTTCATTGAGGCTGGGATTAAATTTATGTCTATGAAATCAATTGCCAAAATGATTAAATGCCACTTTCGATTACAACGTGAGCAGCACAGTAAAATCTGCTTCCAGTGAATACAGATTCCAGCAGCACTGCTTGGCCTCAGGAGCCCAGCCCTATCTCATTTGAGATTAAAAACGAGCTGGCAAGGAGCGCATCCTGTCTTTTAAAAAGGTGTGAGTTCTTAGATGGAGAGGAAAAAGAAGACTATTACAATAGCATTAATAACAGGCACAGTGACAGTGTGAGCCTAAATATATAGCAGCAAACGTTTAGCACGGGAACTGCTGCAGCTCTAATAAACAAACCCTCATTCCTCACTGCTCCAAAGAGTACAGAGCATCCAAAGAGATAAACTACTCAATGAACATATGGAAAATGGAGAGGGAAACCCTGAAATGCAGCAATGTGTGTAACTGCAAAATAAATATTACCATAAGGGCTGAGGTAATTACCTCATCAGCTAGAAGAAGAAAGATCAAAACAACGCATAGTTTGGATAGATCTCTTTTTTCCCATAACCATCCTCAGATTCACAGCTAGAAAGCGAGATATCTCACACGGTTTCATATCATTCCAGACCAAAAAGTATACAACAGCAGGATATGCTGTCAAGTGTGCCATTTAAAATATCTGGCTAAAGCATCAGGAGTAATTGCAAAGAAGGTCTACGTCCACTGAATCCCAATGACATCTGCATTGTAGTCATTTCCCACAGTTACGTCTGCCAGGAGCTCAGGCATCCTGCAGCTCGCTCCACAACACCTCACTTTCTTCAGAGACAAACACACTGTGAAGATGTGGTGTGTCATTCCAGCACTCTGTGTCTGAGTAAGGCTCCTTGTGTTTGTAACCAAAGGCATTGGGCAGCTCTGCTACTGAGCTTCATTTTAGCGGGGGCTGAAGGCAAAAGCTTACAGCAGTTTGTGTAAGTTTGCATATTAGATCTTATTAGCAACTTTGATAGGAGTCCTGATGGACACACAACTCTTATCTACCAACTCTTCTGACCAGAAATCATTCCAGCCCTCACTTTGGCTCTTTAGTCATAACCCACCCCAAAGCTGCTGGCAAACTGCGAGCAAGGCAGGCAGGTGGAGTGGCAAAAGCATCAATGCTCCAGCACAGCAAAGCCACAGCAACATTGCCAGAGGGTTTTGCTCCTCCCACACACCAAACAATGCACTCAGATCAGGGACCAGCCTTCATGCCTGATCTTTTGCACCTGTGACCCAGAGAACCTGGTGTCCGCAGGGCAGCTGCAGGTGTGGCATTCCTAGAAAGGCACGGGGCACTGAAGCACAGCTCTGGAAGGTGCCAGCAAAAGCACAAAGCCTCGTCTGCAATCGGCAGATAAAGCATGGCACGGGCATTCTGTGAAGCAGGACACCAAAACCAGATCTCCAGCCACGAAGTTGTTCAATAAACAACTGAGAGAGATGCATGTGTGGGAACCTCCCCGCTGGCATCTCCCCCACAAATACACCATGTGTTTGCACGTGTGTAACAGAGGGACAGACAGCTGCCTGGTGCACACAGGTGTGCAGGTGAGGCACAGGTGTGTGCCACCCAAATAAACCACATGAGCAAGGTGGGAGAGGACCGCCATGGGGTACCCAGGTCAGCCAGGCCACACGAGCCAGAGCTGCCAATACCTGCACGCCCACTGTGCGAGCCCTGAGATCCCATTCCCCCTCTCCCCACAACCTGACACACATCCCAACTTCCACGGCACCAAACACACCAACCCCCCAAAGACATAACCCTTGCCAACCTGGTCGCCTTCTTCGCCTTTTCTTGGAGCCAAAGAGTTTGACCCTGGAAAACACATTCAACTTGTTCTTGTCGCAGCTTCCCTTGCTCTTGCTGGGGCTGTTGACACACTTGCAGGCATTGGACTTCTCCCGCTCCCTGGCTTGTCTCTTCTGGCGGATCAGGGAGCTGGCGATGGCCGCGGCCATGGCCGCCACCGCCCCGGCCACTCGGGCGCCTCAGGAGCACGGGGGGCGCTGGCCAGCGGTGGCCAGCATGCTGCTCGGCCCGTCCCCAAGGCCGGGGACGCTGCCGGGCAGCCTGGCCAACGCCACCCTGGGCCGCTGGGCACGGCAGCCCAGGACACGGAGCCCCGGCTCGGCACGCAACAGTTTAGCTCGGGCGGCTTCGTCCTCTGGGATCTTCCCCTTGCGACTTTCTGGTGCTTTTTTATTCCTCCCAACTTGTAGCAGGGGAAAGTTTGCAGGCAGAGGTGAGCGTTTCTACGGAGACCACGCAGATCACTTGCAAGACATCCCTCCAGGCTTCTCCAGACGCGCTATGTGCACGCAGACATGGCACATCCACTTGGTGCAGGATCATCGCATCGCTCCTAGCCCCGATTCTTGCAGTTAACTTTTCTGCCCACCCGTCCCCTCCCCATTCGAATCCCAGCAAACACCTGTTAGACTCCAGCAGGGGCTGTCCAGTGGCAGGGTTTTCTGGATCCTTTTCCCTCTTGTGGCTTTAAGGAGAGCCCCGAAGCAGGCGGCGGTGGAGGCACCGGGCTGAGCGTGGATGCCCGGCTGCCGAGCGCCTCGGGGAGCCTGTTCAACACCCTGCGCTGCTGACAGGTGAGCGCAGCCTCCCCTGCGCGGCACCCTCGGCTCCGGCACCGCAGCACGTCCCAGACGGTAAACACGCAGCGCTCCCGAGCCGGGACTGCAGCGGCGGCGGCGGCAGGATCCCTCCGGCAGCGATGCAGGCACCGCGCACTCCCCACCAGCCGTGCGCTGGGTACAGAAATGAGGCGACGCAGCAAACCCCTTATCACCACCTCCCTCCTCCTTCCTCCGCCCGTGCCTCCTCCTCCTCCTCCTCCCGCTGCTCTCCCGGCGCGGCGAGGAGCGGAGAGCCCTGCCCGGCGCTGCGGAGCTGCCGCGGGGCCACGGCGGGGAGGGGGCTCGGGGCGGGGGTGCCACGGCGGGGGAGCCACAGGAGAGGATGCACGGGGGCGGGAGTACTTGGGGTGGGGGTACCGGGGGCGAGGATCCTCGGGTGGGGTACCAGGGGCGGGGGTACCACGGGAGAGGATGCTCGGGGCGGGGGTACCAGGGGCGGGGGTGCCCGGGGTCGGGGGTACCAGGGGCGGGGGTGCCCGGGGTCGAGGGTACCAGGGGCGGGGGTGCCCGGGGTCGGGGGTACCTGCGCCGTTGGGAGCCCTCCCCCGGGACGCGCAGACACCCAAACAGACGTGACTGCGGTGAGCAAACAGCCCGGCCGGCACCGGAGCGAGCACACCTGGCTGGCTGGCACGCTCGGGGCAGGCGGGCAGCTCCAGCCGCAGCTCTCCCCCTTGTCTTTCCCTCATCCTTATGGGATGTCTCCCCCTCTCTCCCTCACGGGTTTTTTGGGGGGCTTTTTGCCTCTCTCGCCATTCCTTTCCAGCGCCCGCTCTCAGCTCGTTTTGTCGCGGACGAGGAAATCCTGGGAAAGAGCAATTTCCTTGCCGGTGCCGTGCTCTCCCGTGTCCCTGTGTCCCCCCCGGTGCCCGTGTGTGCTGGGGCTGTCCCCCAGCCGGGTTCATTCGGTGCCGAGGCAGCAGCAGCAGCAGCGCCGTGCCGCCGGGGCCGGGCAAAGCCTGCGGTCAGTGCCCTGCGCTGGACACCGAGCCCCGCACACAGCCCGGCCCCGGGACACAGCACTCAGGAGAGATCCCTGCAGATCCCTCGGCACCCACCCCTGCTCTTCAGCGTGCCTCCAACAGCTGGAGCCCAAATCAAAGCCGGTTCAGGCTGGAAACACAGCGCAGATCTGCAGCCCTGGAGGCGAACAGCTACGGAGAGAATTCGTGCCGAGGCACGGGCAGGCACTCAGGCTGGGTGGGATGTCCCTGGCAGCTGGTTCCATGCAGGAGCTGAGCCCTGTCGGGACTGCGATGGCAATAGGCTCTGTCCCAGGGCTGGCAGCTGTGTCCCGTGTGCCCCGGGCCAGCTCTCCTGGGGCTGGGACACCCGTGATGGGCGGGTTGGTGTGACAGCACCAGGCTCCTGATGTGCTTCCAGCTCGGCCAGGCTCCTGAGGGCATCCATCCTTCCTCCTCTCCTCCACGTGCCCTCAGCAAAACCAGGGCTCTCCCCCCTGCCTGGGGTCACACCCTGGGACAAGCCCTGGGACATGCAGCAGAAGCCGTGCTGCCCAACACCTTCACCCAGCTCAGCCCAAAAGAGGTTTGCTGTACCTCTGCAAACACCACAGCCCTTCCCAAACAGCTCACAGCAGCTGCCCATCTCCCTGCCCCTCTGACCCTGTGCAGTGCCAGCCCCCACCCTGTGCAGGTGTCAGCGACTGCAGGGACAGCTGTGTGTCCCTCCCTGCAGCCCCAGGGCCACCCTGCACACAGGAACTGCCTGTGTACACACACACACACCTACACGCACACGTTTGTTTGTCAGGCAGCCCGTGCACACAGACATATTAAATAAATACTCCTAATTTCTTATTGAACTTCAACAGTAGGGTAAAAATAGCTGCAATTCACAAGTTCCACCACTACTCTCATCTGCCAGTCCACATAAGACATGTGAAATCCAACACAGGAGACAGCCAGTTGGATATTATTAGCAATAACTCATCCTACTCAACTCACCGGTACCATACTATGAGTTTTGCCATCTTTCCGCTTCCAACACGGTCATGAGTGAGACTTGGTTCTTTCCTGAGACTCACCCATTACTCTATAAATATTCCCAATTTGGAAAGCAGTGTTTGATCTTCAGATCAAAGTGAAGCTGCCTCATTGTGATCTGTCCTACAAGGTCACAACACATTGAATTTTCATAGAGACTAACCAGAACTCAGAATTCAGGTAACCTTGAAAATCCCAGGGAAAGCAGTATATAAAAGCAGTATTTGGGATATCTTTCTGCCAGCATTCCAGCCTGCATGCTTAAAATCCATAATGAAAATTCATTTGCACAAATGTTCCTTGACAGATAACTAAAGAGAGGAATAAAAATAGCATATATGCATAATCAGATTTAAGTTTCAAAAAACAGTCCTCCAGTTTTTTTGCATGAGCAACCTCTTCATCTATCGGTACTCCTACAAACATGTCTTCATTTACTATAAATGGCACATGAAAATGAAGATCTTGTTGGGAAAATGTCTTTGGTACAGGACCAGCCTTTGGACTACTTCAGTGTTCCAGATATAAAAAATCTCAAGGAACAGCTTTATTTTCTTTGAAAAGCAAGAGCTGTTCACTGCCCACCACGCTAAAAAGGTAAAATAAACAAAATTACATTCCAAGCAACTTTTTTGGACGTAGAAGACAACCAGACATTCCTTGAACACACATTCTTTGTTTATGATTATTGCAGTGGGGCACATTTAAAGCCAAGGCAATTGCAAGTGCCATTTCACTCCAAGAGAAATCAGCCCGGGACAGACTTGGCCAGTTACCGTCAGAGACAGTGCCATGATCTCCCTGGAGCTGTGATCTCACCAGAAGAAATTCCACTGCTTTGAAGCAGACAAAGATCTCACCCATATAAATTCTGATTTATAGTTTTTTTCCTCCCAGTGATCTGTTGATTGTTTGCTGATGATTATTTATTTCCATGAATCTGATCACCAGAATCTGCCTGACCCCTCAGAAGTTGCCTGCGCTGGGCAGAAGCACAGCCTGTGGTGTGGTACCCAAGCCAGGAGTGCCTCCTGGGCTGGTTTTCAGCCAGCACCAAGCAGGCAGCCCTTGCCCTGGCTGCTGCACAGAAGGCATCAAACCCCCATCACTGGCCCAAACTACAAGCAGTGCTGGCTCTTCCCCTGAATTAGAGGAAAGTGCCAAAGTTCTGTTTTTCCCTTCATCCTCCCTGAATCATCTGTGCTGTGGCAGGTCCCAGACCACTGCTGTTTGCTCTGAGTTTGAATCTATCCCGAGCACAAAAGATTTACAGTCGGTCCTATCCCATGCTGAGCAAAACCAAAACTGAGACCAGGTGAAAAATACCAAGCCAGCTGCAGAGCTGACTGCCGTGGAAGCAGCTGCAAGGACAGACAGACCCCACCGTGCTGCATGTCCGTAGTCCAGGGCAGCCCTGAGCAGAGGAATTCCTTCCCCCAGCACTCCTCACTGACCACAGCCCAACGTGTGACCCTGCAGGGGGCCCATGCTCCTCTGTGCCCTGTGAAGCATCAGCAATTCTCATGACATCCTGCCATGAAGCAGGAACTGACTTCCAGCACCTTGGGTCAAAATATCCCATCCTCAGACTGAACAGCATTTTCAGTTATTTCCTGCCCTCCTGTATAAAAAGTCGTAAAAGACTTGTAGTTGGCCCTATATAAACTAACAGTGTTTGGGCAAAACAAATGCTGCATCAAAATCAGACCAGAGGAAAAAATCCCAAGCCAGCTCCAAGCCTCATTCAGTCCATCCCAAACCCCAAATCACTCCTCTACAGTTACAAGCTTGAAGCTGCTTTGGTGTGACAAAGAAAATCAGCCTGGCATTGGGTGTCAGGAGTCCCTCCTGAGGCTCTTTTGTTCTTGCTGTTACAGAAAAAGTAGGAAAAAAAAGCTTCAAACATCAAACCTATGGACTATTTCCACTGCCTACACTCCCCAAAAGTAGAGCATCATTTTCTGAAAAGCACCACCGGAATCTCGTCTCCCTCTTTTCAGGATGAGATAAACAAGACTTTCTCCAGTCAGGGATGACACAGCAGCACTGAGGCCCCCGGTGGTTTTTGGCTCCTCTAAGTAAACAGAATTACTATTCACCAGGAAGCAGAGCTGCTCAGAGCCGAGTCCCGCATCACTTAACTCCTCTGTGAAATATCCCATGGAAATGACTCAGCCTTTCCTCTGCAGCCAGCTCCAGGCTGGACACAGCCTGCAGCACAGCAGGGCTGCTCTCTGCTCAGGGGTGAGCAGCTTTGCTGGCCCCTCACCACCCCCAGAGCTTGGGTTTTACCCACACAGGGGTCAAGTAACAGTCAGCCTGGGCTTTATTGCAGGGCGAGATGAAAAAGGGTGTTAGTGGAAGCTGAGCTTCCAAGCAGCTCCAGCCCAAGAGCTCAAACTTGAGGATATTTTAGCAACAGACCAACTGGGCTAACCTGAAAATTAATAGTAAAGAATGGCTAGAATCAGCAGCTGCAAACAGGAGTATTTTTATGTTGAGAGCAAAAGGGCATTTGAAAATAGTGATGTGGATGTTCCTGTGTGTCTGTGCCATGTTTTTTTGCAGAAGTGCACTGGGCAGCCTTGCTCAGAAACAGGACAAAAATCAAGAGAGATTCCTGTGACATCAATGTAGACACAAAATAAACTTCCCTAGACCCACTTTATCTAAAAGCTCACTTCTTCCTCCAGGGATGAGGTGATTGGTTCACTTTTATCTTCTTGGCGTACAGAATCACAAATCCCAACACCAGAAGAGACCCCAGCACAGCTGGTGCACAGGACTGGATGTGCCCAAACTGGCCCCCATCCAGCAAAGCACACAAACACACCCCTGACTGCAGCATGTGAGACATCTCACTTGCACTGCTGAGATATTTAAAAAATAATCATGCAGCTGATGCATCACAAAAGGTTCTCACAGTCTAAGCCCATTCTCTTCTCATACCTACACCAGTTTGCCAGGGTGAAGTCTTCTGACTGACAAGAATTTGGGTCTCTTCCTCATGACTTACATGACCTGTAAATGCTCAGGACGGCCACAGGACCTCATATAAAAAACACCTCATATAAAGTTTCCTCTCAGATTCTCACAGAAAATACTAATGACAGAAAACCCAGTTCTGCCTTTTCCCAGCTGTGAATTCCAATTCTTTTACAGTGCTGTATCAGTAAAAACTGGATTTGATCTGATCTGGTAGGGCAGCCATTTTTGGAAAAGGAGGGCATTGTTTGAAGATAGAAAAATAGAAATATTTTTACCTAGGCTAATTCATATTCAGTCATCCCAAAATGTCAACCACAAAAGCTCGTCTATCCGGTGCATAAAAGATCAGTGCCAATCAGCTGGGAAAGGTCACAGAACAAACACAAGAGATCAGCTCCCACAGCTCTGCGGGCTCCCAAAATGGGAATGTGTTATTCTGCTGTCTGGGGGGCCCGAGCTGAGCCAGGAACTTGAGCAGTGACCAAGTGACTTCTCTTCCCACCACACAGCCAAGCAACACTCCCACATCAGTATGCACAGAAGGATCTGCTCACTCACCTCCCAGCATGATGGCTCTTGGAAACATCAGTGTAAATGACAGCTTATCGTCCCTGAAATATTTACATCTCAGCATGGGAAACACCAGAAGTGTGGGCTGTGTGCCACTGTCAAACTTAACATAAGGCCACTTCACACATGACAAAACACTGTAAATAGTCCTTCACAGAGCCAAGGCAAGTTGCCTGGAAATGGTCACATTACTCAAATAAGATCTTTTCCCACCTTTTCATAGATCTGATGGTTCATCCTTTGTCAACAGCTTGATAAAAACAGACTCAGTGGGTCTCCAGTGAGTTGGAGCCTCTGAGAGTTCTCCTCCATCTACCTGCATCCAAGCATTTCATCAGCTTCTCACAGTCATGCTCCCTGCTTTGCTCAGAAAGAGCTTCTGCCCCACTGCGTGGCTTCACACCACCACAGAGCCCACTGTGATCGTGTGATGGATGCTAAGCCTGGCAATTCCCACTGCTGTGTTAATGATGCAAGACTCAGTTGGTTCCTAATGATGAAAGCAAATTACCCGGGCTGGGGTCAGAAGGGCCTGGCACTGCTTTGCTGTGACTTTTGCCTGGGTGCCAAGATCATGGCCCCACACTCACACAGACAAATGGGAAGGTGAGCAGAGCTGGTCACAAATTAAAGGGACTTTAAGGAAGAAGTGTTGTGTCTTGGATGGAAGCAGAGCTCTCCAGTACCTGGAGACAGACCCTGCACTGGCCAGTGATGCTTCTGTAAATGTGGAAAGGGAGCCTGGCTCTCTCACTGGCATGGAACTGGGACCAGTTTACCCAAACCAAATGCTGGTCTCAGTCTCTGCAAGCAGAAGAAGGTATATCCTTAAGGATTAAGAAAAGAGCCATGAGCCTGAGCCTCTCAGCCCACCATGTAATAACCACAATATGAACAGAGGTGGAACAAGATATAGCTGACTGAAGTGATACAAAGAGTAGGTTTATCTCAGCTCATCCAACCAGGTATCTGGATGAATATTCAAGAAGAGAGAAAGGCAACTCCAGATGGCAATTCATTCCCATACAAAGAACACCATTATTTTCCCAGCTATATGAAGGAAAACATTACCTCTGCTTTACTCAACTTTTTGCAGGGTGATTGAGACTGTACCTCATGCATTGTTATGATAAGTAATATTCACCACCAGCAAAGTTAAGTAATCCCTTAACGAAGGTCAGCACAGCTCAGGGTCTTGCTTCTGGCAGTGCTCACTCACACATAAATCCAGCTCAGGCAGTGGCTCAGTCACACTTCCCACACCCAACTGGCCCTGCAGAAATCAGCCCCATGACAGGAGCTGCTGCTGGCAAGAGCAGAACAAAGGTGACATCTACAAATCACACAGGGATTTTGAATCGAAAAGCACAGTGAATCATGAGTAAACAGAAGATATTTCATTGCCATAGGTTAGAGGCACTGTCTTCATAACAACACCATGAAAAATACTGGCCAGCAAACAGGAACATGAACCACAAGCCAGCATCTGCTCTGTGGGATTTAAATAGGTCTGGAGACTAGGAAAAATGTGTATGCAAATTTCACATAAGCAAATTAGAAGAAATTCAGAGAAGTCAATTCAGAGAAGGAAGCTAATGGCAGAACATCTGCTGCTGCTCCCAATATTCGCATTAGCGGCTGGGAACATTTCTGGGGACTCAGACCTCATCAGAAAGCTCAAAAGGGTTCTGTTGCTATGCAGAGAAACATTGCTCAGAAATCAGAGGAAGAGATGTGAAGCTGCCCAAGCTCAGCACTGTTATTCCTTGCTTAGGTCCAGCTGAGCTGCAGTAGGGCACCGTTTGCCTGTACAGACTGCGGAACTGTCCCACCCGTGGCACATTTCTACCTAAACCCACCACAAAAGGGGTAGACTAAGCTGCACAAGTAGACACAAAGATAATACCATGATTTTAATCAAATTCCCAGTCCATAGCCTTTGCAACACCCCTGTGGTACAGCTCAATCGTGCTGAGCTGAATTCAGAGCATACAGACACACAGGTGATGGTAAATCAGGATTTCTGCCCTCTCCCTTCAGCCCCCCGCCCCTTGTTTATCACTCTCATTTTCCACCTCATCCTACCAGATCTTATTTCCTTGTTTCATTGAAAACTACAACATGCTTCTGAGGAGAAGGAGCCACAAAACCCATCATATCTCCATGTCCTTATCCTTCAGCTGAGGTCAACTTAACCTTGTTTACAAACAAATAAACTTAGTTTAGCTTTATCTACAACACAGCATTCCAAGGCTTGGGAGCTTTTGCAGGGAAGGGACAAGGAGCAGACTTAGATTGTCAGAAGTAGGCCCGCTGGATTGTAAGAAGTTATTTGGGCATATATTCATACAGACACAAATACAGGCTTTTGGGTTTTTTGCCTTTTTTCTTCCTGACTCACAAATATGAGCAATCCCAAAATGTTACAAAAAGGCTGAGATGCACAAACACTAGGGGATCAAAAGGGAGCTGTTAATGATGGAAGAAACTTTCAAGTCCCTCAGTCCTTCCTTTTTTTTCCCCAGCTCTGCAATATATAAAACATCTTATTCAGTGACTATATTTTTAAACCATTACTGACATAAATTTTAGCTTACTTAAAAATTTCTGATGTACAGTCTTTTCAGGAAGCTTTCAGCAAAACGTAGAGTTTCCTGTACAGGAAGTATGCAGTAAAACATGAATTTGTAAAGAGTTACAAACCAAACAAATGGTACTGAAAGTACTGGAAATGAATAAAATTATGACAACGAGAAACAAGAGGGACACCTGCAGTCAGTCCGGGTAAGTGCCCCAGCAAGGTCTCTGCTGTCCCGGGCAGTTTGGGGTCTGTCAGTGCTGAAACACCCGGCTGGAAGCACCGGGAAGCTGGGCAGGGCAGGGCAGGGCAGGGCAGGGCAGGGCAGGGCAGGGCAGGGCAGGGCACGGAGGGCAGGGAAGGGAAGGGAAGGGAAGGGGGGAAGGGAAGGGCAGGGAAGGGAAGGGAAGGGAAGGGGGGAAGGGAAGGGAAGGGAAGGGAAGGGAAGGGAAGGGAAGGGAAGGGAAGGGAAGGGAAGGGAAGGGAAGGGAAGGGAAGGGAAGGGAAGGGAAGGGAAGGGAAGGGAAGGGAAGGGAAGGGAAGGGAAGGGAAGGGAAGGGAAGGGAAGGGAAGGGAAGGGAAGGGAAGGGAAGGGAAGGGAAGGGAAGGGAAGGGAAGGGGAGAGCTGCTGGAGCTGCCATGGCCAGAGCTGGGTTTTGGGGCTCGGAGCCTCCTGCAGCTGTGGGGCTCTGGGACCACAGCACGGGCTGTGAGGGACAGCGCGGGCACCGGGTGCCACCGCCTGCCAGGCACGGGGTCCCCGAGCATCCCAGGTCACAGGGCAGTCCAGGGCACGGGGCTGTGTCCAGGTCGCTCCTGAACAGCTCCGGGGCCGGAACCCGGAGCTGTCCGCGGTGCTGCCCGGCCGGGGCAGCCGCTCCGTGCCCAGCCCGCATCCCGCATCGTCCATCCTGAATCCCGGATCTCTGCATCCCACATCCCACAGCTCGGATCCCGCACCCTGCCCGCTGCGGCCCCGAGCAGCTCCCAGCTCGGGCACAACACCCGGCCCCCCACACGGCGGGCACGGCCTCACACAAGGGCACGGCCCCACACACGGTCACTCATGGTCCCACACACGGACATGGCCCCACACACGGTCACTCACGGCCCCACACACGATCATGGCCCCACATACGATCACTGACAGCCCCACAGACGGTCACGGCCCCACACACGTCACTCACGGCCCCACAGCACAGTCCATACCAGCTGCACACTGGGCCTATACAACAGACACCCCAAAACCTAACCCACAGCAAAAGCTCCCAATTGCTTCAGACCCACTTCAACTTTACCCCCACCAGCTACAGAACTTACAGCTTCTGCAGCCAAGCAGGAGTTCAGCAGTTAATAATACCCTTAATATTTGTGGTGATCATATTTGGTAAATGCCAAAACCATTGCAGAGTGCATACCTGGCACCGCACACTTTACTGTACTCAGATTTACTCTATTAATTTTAAAGAGAAAAAGAAAAATGGATGCCAATCTCATAAAAGCTGATTATTAAGCTTGTTATTTCTAATACAGAATGACACATAGCCCAGCTAATGTCTAAGGCTCATGGTTAATGCTGAATGCTCTGTACACGCTGCCTATCACATTATTGTTTGATATTTCCAAAAGTCCCTGGGTTTGCTCTTCTCTTCCAGCCGCAGGGCGTTGGTTCTTACAGGAATCTGATCATTTCACGTACCCCATGCAGAGAACACACTTTTTCATTATTGAACAAAACTAAACTACACCACTGTAAGCCTTCAGCTAAAACATGGACAAAAGAATGGAGAAATTAAGATGGTTTTGTATGGAAAATGTTTTTACGTTATTAACACCATGACAAGATTGTCTTCAGTGAACCTTAAGCACGGTACTCTGACGAAAGGCAATTAGAAAAGAAATGGAATTGTTTGCGTTTTCTCTAAAGCAATCCTTCTACCTGACAAAAGCTTGGGTACAAAATTAACTCAACACATGGCACAGATATTTAAAAGGCCATAAAATCAACCTGTTTGACATGTGGAACACATATTCAGTCAGGACAATTTGCCAGTTCAGCAGCATATTCAGTCTATTTACAGTCCCCATCAGTAGGAATGAACATTAACACCTGCCTTTTCCTTCTTAAATGACTTTTTTTTTAGAGTTACCAAAGAAAAATCATGAAGCCAAAGAACAACCACATTCTTAGTATTAAAGAAATATTAACCTCTGGTTTCTTTATATAGTTTATAACCTCTACAGAAGAACAGTTGCCAGGAAATACCTTCTCATTTTTTCTGTAAAAAAAATATTGCTTAAATACATCTTACCTGAATAAGACTTTCTTATCCCCAAAGCCATGGTGCCTTACAAGCTGCTCCTGCCCAGGCAGTTGCAGTCTACATTTGGAGCAGACACACAGGGAGCAGATCAGAGAAAGTTTAAGGCACATTTAAAGTATTCTCTAAGGTACTGGCCAGAAACATCAAGCCCATACTCGTGGTATAGAGAGATCATTAATGGGCATTAGTGACAGGCCATTATGACTTTCAGAATCATTAAAGATTCATAATGTAGCTGCATTGTTCTGGCAACATCTCACCATTTCTTGGACATAAATGTACGCTTCTCCTACATGATTTACTTAAACTTATTATTTTTCAGCGTCAAATTTTGTTTTCTGCCTCCTAGAATTACAAAGAGAGGCTGTAACAGGATCCTGCAGTGCATCACGCCAGCCATAGGAGCCTGGTGCTTGGTTTATTTGATGCCCTTTCTGTAAGGCAATTTGCAATAGGAATAGCTCAACAACATTCATGAGGCTGAATATGTACCATAATTTCCTTCTGCTTTAAATAAGCTGAATTATTGATGTACCACACATGTTACAAGTATAAAAACACTTGCAAGAATTAGATTTTCTAACAATTCTGAAATAATTACCTTTTGAAATTGTTAAGCTTTGTCACTGCCTTTCAGGAGAGCTCATCATTCAGATATAGTGGAAAATATTGCAGATATGGTAATTGGGGTCTAACAAACCTGCAGCTCCCAGTGCAAATTTGACAAGCAAGGAAACAATGAGATTTGCTTTAAAGATGTACAATACTGCAAACTGCAATATTGCTCCAAAATGTGGCTACAGTTACACTTCAGTTGTGTTAATCAAGGGCTGGATTTAAATTCTCTTCTGCTGAACTACACTGAGACCTTTAACACATTTTTCCTCAGTACAGTAAGCTAAGCCCATGCTCACACATTATGTAAATAATGAGATTTAGGCACTTTAGAAGCAGAGTCAGAATTCAAAGTCAAATATTGTCTCCAAGTGTGATTTGCTCATTGTGAAACCATAAAATTCCAGGCAGTAGAGAGAGGAGCTATTTGCAAAGGCTCTGACCCTTCCCCAGGGCCAGCACTCCCTCCAGACACGTGTGTCTGAGCCTGAGCTGGGTTTGTCTGTGGTCACTCTGCTCACCCACAACGAGCACACACCCACCTGGCTGTCAGGGCCAAGCATCCCACTCCCTGTGAGGAGCAGCAGCTCCTGAATTCCTCCAACACAGTCACTGTCAGGGTGGGATTTGCCAAGGCTCAGACCCCTCAGGTCATGAGCAAGCAAACCCCTTCCACATGCTGCCCCTTGGGTATTAAAATGAGATCTGGCTGCCGAAGCCTCCCAAGCATTTTAACTTGTTTTAGCATTGATGGATCTTGGCCTGAAAGGTGAAGCTCAAACCAATTCACTACTAATAAACAATTTTCCAAACCCAGTATTTTAGTGTTTACTAACACACACAACTGCGTATATATTTGGAATTCACGACATGAGGTATGCAGAAACATACCATGCTGTGAACTGCACAATTTTAGAATATTCCATGGTTCTTATGCCACAACTCTCATAATCAAGCTGTGAATAATCCTGACCTCCAGCTACTGTACAATTAAGACCACCCTTAATTATTGTTGCCAGAACTGAACAGTACCACACAAGGAAAACTGCATTGGGGCAAAAATATTACTTTGAGACCTCTCCACTTGGAAATGGCACTGTTTTCACTAAAAGACGTCAAAAAACCACGTGGAACAATGTAGACAAGTCCATTTCTAATGGCCTGCTGAGTTCTATTGATTTCAGGACTGACCTTGAGTCAATAGGTTTTCTGTCACCCGTGTCAACTACTGACAGGCAGTCAAAAGCCCAAAGTGGCAATTGCCAAGACAGGCAATTATAGACAAGGTTAATCCCTTGTAAATGTAGTTCTTCTTCTACTGGCAACAGTAGATTCCCAAAGCCTACATAACCTCAATGATAACTCCCTAAAACAGACATGGATCTTATTAAAATGTCATTATTCCATACTCTTCAGCCTACCTCAGAAATGGTTCAAGCAGTTCAGAATCATTCTGAAGGTTTACAATATAACTGGAGTTGTACATTGAAACCATGACCTGGTTCAGCTAATCCTTATCACCATCGAGTTACTCACTGCTATCAACTTGTTTTGTTGTTTTCATTAATGATAGGAAGATGCAGCTCCTGTCTGATCTCTGGTTTGTTCTGATCTCTTTGTGTCCATTATGTCCCTCAGCACACAGCTGGAGCCACCTGGCATGAAGGAGCTCAGCTCCTGAGATCCTGCCTTCAGCCAGCTCCCACCTCACCTCTGCTGGTGAATCAGCTGCCTTGGGGGGTATCAGCTTAAAAAAACAACTTTGTAGTGCAGCAAAAGGACTGCAAGTGGAATTTGCAATAAAACCAGCTATTTTTTATTCTTCTGCAATGCATCAATAAAAATCAAGCTGCTGTTTGCTATGAACTGCCCCCCAGAGATTGTCATGGTATAACAACTGCTGAGGACAAGCTGTGCTGGCCTTGGGACAGAGTTCATTTTCTCCATGGCCCAGGGCTGTGCTCTGGGTTTGTGCTGGGAAGTGTTGATCATTCAGGGATGGTTTTGCTGTCCCTGAGCAGAGCTGACACAGAGCCAAGGCCTTTTGTGCTCCTCACCCCACAGCCAGAGGGTGGGGGTGCCCCGGGGCTGGTAGGGGACACTGCCAGCACAGCTGGGCCCAGTGACAGCTCAGACCTGTGGCCTCATGGCCAGCACATAAAGCAGGGGAAGAAGACGGGAGGGGTGGACACTCGTGGCATTTGCCTTCCCAAATGACCATTACATGTGATGGAGCTCCAGCCAAAACCAGCAGGGGAGCGAGTTGCCAGCTAAGAGGAAGGGGAAAAGATGGTTTGGAAAGGGCATTTATGTTTCTAACCATCTAGAGAGAAAAGCTCAAAGTAGCCCTCCAAAAGCATCCCTTTAAGGCAAACATTGATCAGTTTACCTACAGTATTATGTGCCAGAAGAGATAATTTGGCAGATCCCAGTGGGATTTATGGCCCATGTTGCCTTTTGGGAACGGTGTGGCCAGAACACCATCAAGCACTCTCCTCCCAGAGAGAACAGCCACACATCAGCGCAGTGCTCCACCCTCTGTGTGCTCTCCACAACAGAGAAACTCTGACTCTTCTGCACCTGAGCAATGATGCAGGCTGAAACAAGGGCCAAGCACTGCCAGAGGGGCTAGCACAGGCAATCCTATTTCACAAAATCCTGCTGTGTGCTTTTTAATACATCCTGTCCAGAAAAAGCAACAATCAGGCTTGACCTTACTCCCTGGAATCCAACAACAAAATCCCAACGAGCTCGTCTGGCAGGAGGAGGCCAATTGCCCAGGCCCCACTTCTGCTGCTGCTGTTATGACCAAAAAATCTCAAAACTGTGGCTGAGCAAGCCCAGCACTGCTCAGCAGCCCCAGCAGCCCTGCTGCAACACTGAACAGCAGCTGCAACAGGAACCTGCCAGGACACAGAGAAAAGGGCTCCTTGTAGGAGAAGGAATAAGAACAGAGAGCTCTGAACTGCCCAGAGAGACACAACAGAATCCTCTGGGGTTCTGGAGCTGCCCTGCACAGAATACTGCTGTGTGAGCATCATTATATCTTCATAAAGTGATTCAGAAGTATGAATTTTAGCGCCAAGGAAAAGTGAAGCAATTAATCCAATTTTACTATTTTGTGTTTCAGATTAGTGAAAATATCATATGTTTGAGTGGGAAAATAAAATTTCCCCTCTCTTTTTGACCTGACTGCATGACGCTGTCATGCAATGTAAAATCAGGAAGAAACTCAATAATGAGTAAAACCATTTAAAATTCTGATGCAGGGAATGTTTCAGTTTCCAATTTCTGAAGGGAAGCTGAGTGAAGCCAGTGTAGGAATTTCATTCCTCGGCTTCATCTGCCACCTGGTGGAACAACCCGGGCTGGCAGAGAGCAGCATTTCATGGCCTATTCCAACAGGCACCTGGAGCTCAGTGATGTGGAGAGGCTGCAAGAAACAAGGAGCAGCACTGCAGCTGCCAGCACCTGTGCAGTTCATGTTTAAAAAACATTCTGCAACTAAACCAATGCTTTTACAGAAAGGGTGAACTTTGAGCTCTGATTTTTTAGCCTATGAAACTAAACAGCTGCAAACTCCCAAATGTCAGAAAGTGTCCCAACACTTTATAACATTTATGAAAACCTCTGGAGCCCAAGAGAAGCTCAGATTCAAAATCAGGACTTGCAGGCAGACACAGGATTCAAAGTAGAGAAGCAAAAGAGATGCTTTGATACCTGCCTGCAAATAGCTGGAAATGCCCTGCTGTTGTGCCATAAAAACAAAGCAGGAAAGACAGAATTGGTGCAAGCCTCAGCTTCTGAAGCTACTGTACTCTATTTGGAACAGGATTTTATTTTATATTCTATTCAGAGCATTTTAGCAGAGCTGCAAAATCCAGTTTAACCAGAAATAACTCCTATTTCCTCATTCTGCAATCAGCAGCCCTGGTTGTGCTGTCCCACACCCTGCACAAGGACAGGGTGACCCTGCTGGGGTCAGCTGGTGCCTGCACGGTGTCACCTGGCAGCTGGCAGTGGGAAACTGTAGGAATAGGGTAAAAACTGGCCTGTCCTTTCTTCTAAGTGCAGCTACAAGTGATCTGTAAGTTCCCAAGTGAAGCTGCTTTGAGAATGAGAAGTTCCTTTAACACAACAATCTATTCTGAGGGTGAAAAATAAGTGCACCTGTAACAATGAGGGATTTGTCACACGAGAATCAGCAAAGAAAATACATAAACAATCCGAGAATAGATAGATTTGACGGAGAAGTAGAAGGCCTTTTACTAACCAATAGAATAGTTAACAAGAAAGCTGGTAACCAATTAGAAGTTTCCCTTGAGGTTTGTAAAAACTGAATAAAAGACAGCATGGGGCCATAATAAAGAAGCCCTCTGAACTGTTATGGTGCCACTCGTTGTGTCGTGACCATCCCAACAACAGGAAACTGCACATCTCCTGCCAGGGCTGGTGAGCCTGTGCCCAGTGAGGGTGTGCAGGGTGTCCAGGCTGCCCTGCCCCAGCAGCACCCCTGCCAGGAGCAGACACACTGCTCTGCAAGGTCTCCAGGGAGCACTGCAGCACCCCGGGACAGCACCCTAAACCACCTCCACCTCTGGTGTATGGGGGAATAGGGCAGACCTACAGCAGCCCCACAGCTGTGCACACCAGGGCAGCACCAGCACTGGATCCTGGCAGGACAGCTCTGCAGCAGCTCAGGGCAGAGCCCCTCTCCTGGCTTGGCCTTTCCCACAGCCCAAGGGAAAACACAGGCACAGCGTGGGCAATGCTGGTGAACACAAACACTGGGAAAAGCCCAGAGCAGCTCCAGGCACTGCTGCAGTCACCTGGGTGCTGCCCAGGGGGGTGACATCCTCCTGACACCTGGAGAGCAAATTTCAACCACACTGCCAAACTCCCACTCAAGCACAGCTTTCCTTGAAGATGGAAAAGGAGCCACAGCAACTGCCTCAGCCAAGCTCTCATGAGAGCATGGCCCTACCCACCTGGGGTACACCAGGTGCTGCAGATCAACCCTTAAAGACAAAAGGAGTATTTTCCCTATTTCCCATTCCCTTTCCAAGCCTGCCTGTGATGGAAAACAGCTGGATGCTGTGCATATGTTCGTGATGGGATTTGCAGAAACGCTTAAGAGAATTGGGAACATGAAACCCATTACATTTCCCTGACACCCATTTCCTGAGCTCCCTCAAGTGCTTTTGCAAAACCCCCACTGAAAAATCCCACTGAGACAATGCAAGGAAACACTGGGCAGCCTGTGAAACTAAACAGGCACCCTGGCAGGAGGCTCCAGCAGCCCAGCCCAGGGTCTGGCAGGGCTAGGGTCCCAGGGCTACCCCAGGCCCTGGCAGCAGGAATGACTTGGGATGGCAGTGCCTGTGCCAGGTGTCACCTGTCCCCACCCAGCAGACACTGTGCAAACACAGCTCTCCAGGAAAGCTCTGCTCCCAGCAATCTGCAGGCATCCACAGCCAAAATCAATGTGCACATCAGTGCTTCTAAAAGTAATTTCATTCATGATAATTAAATAAATTAGCTCTAATAAAATAATGATTTCTCTGTTTACCAAAGGAAAGCAATGGGTTGAAAGAAATTTAATTTGACACAGATTTGGGGTTGGGTTTAATCCTTCAGATTTTGTTCCTAATTTCTCCTGGTATTTTATAACACTGTGAACAACAGTTATTTTATTTCCCTGTGATAACACATGAGAGTAAACTATTGAAAATTTGACCTAAGCCCTGGTCAGCAAAGGAGGAGCAGACTTCCCTAAATTTTTGATGAAGAAGACCCTGCACTATTTGGAAAGTCAGCCTCAAGTTCCCTGTACACATTGCAGTAAAAGCAGAACACTTTGCCGGTGGAGTCAGACGACATTTACACCTGGGAGTTCCTGATGTGGAGACCCAGAGCTGGAACTGTATTTGTAGGGGTATAAATGAAATGGATTTCATCCTTGCCCAACTATCCAGACTCTCATCACCAGCCACAGATGTTAATGCTTTGAAGAAGTTTCATCCAGGCACAAAATGGAATATTTTTGTCCCAAAGTTCCATTCCACTGACAAGATGTTGCAGGAAACACGACTGGAGAAGTGTGAGTGAGGATCATGAGCAGAGTAAAAGGGTTTTTATGTGCCAGTACCATCCATCAGCCTTCATCCTGGCCATTCAATGCACCATCCCAGCACTGTGCTCACATCCTGGTTCACGCTGCTCATGGGGCACTGAGCACACAGGGAAATGTTAATTAGCAAGAGATGCTAATTATGTTCACCAAAAGTAGAAGCATAAACCTCTCGCAGACAAAAGAACTGTCACCACTTATTTTGCAGGCATTATTTTGCCCTACTTTCCTATTAGGTAAAACCCTCCCATGATTCAGGCACTCAGGAAAATCTGAATAAAGCCTTTGCCACTAGAGGAGGCTATTCCATCATTTCTTTTCCAGTGACACACCTGTACAATTGAAATCTCAGTGGAGTGTCTGCAAGCCACCACTGCTGTTTTCCAGCTATTCCTACTGTGCATTCCTTTGCAATCAGGAAATTCCTCAGTAACTGTATTTGGACTTATTCTTGAGCCAAAGAAAGAGGAAGTTCCTAACCTGGATAATTTCTGTGTCTTTTAGCATGATGGTGTTTTTGCAGCTCTCCAGGCAGTGGAAGGGAAAAGGCACGTGAATAAGTTGGGGGCTTTCAGGGGCTCTGCTAATCTGTAAATACAATAATCCTAGGCAGAGAAACTTAAAATGGATGAATTATCAATGTAGCCTTTACATCAGCAAGTGCATCAATTTTCTTCACTATTTCCTATCTTTTTTTAAAGTCTTTGGAGCACCTGAACCTCATCCTCAGACCACCAGACTCCAGATGACCAGATATAGGATTCATTCCCCTGAAGAGCTGTGTAGTCTTGCATTACTGCTCTACATCTGAACAGGACCAGATTTTAGAATATCCCAATTTTCCAAGAATCAGATTTGCCTTTTCCAGTCTGCCCTAGGTATAAACTGATACTAAGGGAAACAGGCCAGGTAATTCTGTTGGACAAATCCGAGCTCATAAAACATCTGTGGTTGCTGGTCCCAGAAACAGCTGCCTGTTCTCCACCCACAGAACAAGCACATCCCACAGGAGATCAGGGAGAAAGGTTTGTCCAACACTCCCATTTTTTGATGCATCCACCACAGGCTCCTGCACTCAGTGGAATCCTCTTTGCTGTTCCTTTGGCTCCCAACTCATAAACTCCAAATCTGACTGTACCATTAAACATTCCCACCTGTGCAAAGAAGCAGTTGTTAAAAAAAAAGGTAATTTAATTCAAAATTTTAATTAAGGAGCTGTGTGACTACATTCTCAATTATAGTGGTGAGAGCTCTAACTCCACATCTCAGCATTAGAGGGAGTCCTGCTCCTGTTTAATCCTCTTGCAAAGTCAAGGAGGAGAGCTGGAAGCACGGCTTTAGCATCAGAAAAAGGAGCCAAGGAAAAACCCCAAGAACTCTTTCATGCTCTGCAGTGAAGCCACAGCACACAGCAGCATCCAAATCTGGTCCCTCTGCTCCTGCCAGGCACCAGCACTCCTGCTCGCAGCAGCCCAGCAGCACCTGAACGAAGATTCACACAGATGCCCACAGTCAGTGACCTTGGAGGTCCCAAAGGATCTGTGAGCCTCTAAGGCAGTTAGTTTTTATATTGATGGGCCTGGAAAACTCCACCAGACACGGGCAGAGGCCATTCTGGTTCCTGGGAGCTGTGGCAAGGACTGACGCACACAGGCAGCCAGGAACCAGGGGACAGGTGACTCCAGTGACATCCTGCTCCTCAGTGCCACAGCAGCAGGGCCAGGAGGGGACAGGGGACAGCGAGTCTGTGCCTCATGGCTTGAGCCAGGTCACCCTGTTGAGCACAGAGCCTGGGCTGCACCTGGGCAGTGCTGGGCTGGGAGCAGGCACAACCAAGGGGGGACTTTTGTCAGCAGCTCCTAACTTTAATGCACTTGTTACTCTGCTGTCAGCTTCTAGATGTTAAAAACAAAAGGATTCATCCCTTTGTCAGTTATTAGAGGAAAGGTGCTCATTCAGGTGTCATTTCTAAGGTTTCTCTGTACTTGGAAGCAAGAAGGGAATGGGTAAATGCCAACTGACTGGTGATGGACGTTAAGTACGATCACAGATGCCCACTGGATTTCTAACTAGTTACTCTGCAGCTCCTTATGCTTTTGCATCAATCACTTCCTTATATATACTTGACTCAGCACACAGTGCTGACACGTTTCCCAACTCTTTTCAACTTTCAGCCAGAGAACTGATGAAAATAAAGGTGAAAGGCAGATTACTATTTAGCTCTCATTATGTCAATCTGAAGTCTTCTAACAAATGAACGTCAAGAAAATACTTATTACCAATTTTTAAGCAGCAGGCTGTGCCTACAAGAAAGCCAAGCTTCATTTAACTCGACAGAGGAAGCAATCTGGGATAGAGGAGGAAGAGCTGGCTCACTTTGGATTGTCCAGGGTGGCCAGAAAAGGCTGTGTGAGCTGCAGCCCATGGGGACAGGGACAGCCATGGGGTCAGTCACAGGGACAGGGACACCCAGCCACACAGGACCCCTCTGCACCCCCAGCAGCTGGGGGGACTCCCAGCCCTGTACCAGGGTGATCAACGTGCCAGTGCTGCTCCAAGAGGACAAAACCTCTGCTTTCCTACCTGTGCCACTGCTGAGGAGAGGTTTTAACAACCAGGCTTGAGCTATGCACTGTAATTTGAGAGACAGGCAAAGGACAA
This sequence comes from Acrocephalus arundinaceus, assembly GCA_021534815.1. NCBI lineage: Eukaryota > Metazoa > Chordata > Aves > Passeriformes > Sylviidae > Acrocephalus > Acrocephalus arundinaceus. Next base: position 777,039 of record JAJEOU010003009.1, read on the forward strand.
GAGTCTTCTTCTGCTCCACTCCATGTTTTGCTGTGTTCTCCCAATCAATCCATGAAGCACCCAGTGTTTGTTTTTATCCCTGGCTGCAATTAAACCTACAGGAAACATGTGATAAACACAACCTTCCCACAGGGATTATTACTCTGCAAGCCACTGACTAACCACCAGATAAAACACCTAAATGACACCAGCATCAATTTTTCAAAAAGCAAGACTAAGATGAATGTCTTACAGTAATAATGTTAATTACACTGGGTGGATAAAGTGAGAAAAACACCCAGAGAATTCAGTGAGGGCTGCTAAATCTGTAATGCTTAAATAGCCAAATGCAATTAAAAGACTCACTCTTTAGTCATCAGCAATTTTGCAGCTCCACTGTAGGACATAAACACTGGAGCCAGTGCACTGTGACAAGGGAACAGATTTCTGCTTTGCTCTACAGCTGACAAGCCTCATCTGTGGGATGTTTGACATTTCATGTGTGGTTTTTTGTTTAATAGACTTGGAAATGGGACAGATGACTGTAACAATTAGTAGCCTTTTCCTAAAGCAATTATTTATCCCAGGAGATCTCCTACGGTTTTTAGATGTGACCAAGAGAATCTAAATGTCAAGAGACATGAGGGATGTGCAGGTGAGAGGAGGACACACCTGAATACCCCCGGTGTGCTGTGTGAGCCTCCCCTGGGGCTGTGGGTGTGGGGCCCAGCACCAGGGGCCTCCCTGCACCAGAACCACCAAGCCCAAGCAGAAATCCTTTCCCCCATTGGAACCCTCAGGTACCTTACTGAAGTCCAAGTTTTTAGATTGATTTGCAAGGACCCCTCTGCCCATCAGAGCAGGTTCTGCATGGAGGGAGGGACAGCAGAGCCAGCAGTGCCAGCCCAGTATCCTGGAGGGCAGGCAGCATCTCCTGACCCCAGGAGATGCTTTACTGTTGCACTGCTGCCTTCCCAGCACTGGCAGCAGCAGCCTGCAGCTCCTCCTGCACAGCCATGAGGGAGGGCCAGGACAAAGGCAAACACACGCCTGTCACAGCTGAGAAAGCCACTCACCTGTGGCAATGCCTGCCACACACAGGACAAGTTGCCTCCAGCTTGGTGCATTCAAAAGAAAAATTAATGTTCAGCTAGCAGACAGAGACTGTTACCAGTGTGATCTGTGTGGCCCCAGAGATGAGCCAGAGGAGAGAACTGCTTATCATCTCCAGTGTCATCTGCTCATTTCACTCACCAAGTGGTGGCATGGAAGGGAAGCAGTGGAAGTTTTACAAAATAAATACTCCTACAGCTGTCACCAGCTTCTAGGCATCCAGCTAAAAGGAACCATTTGTTTTCAAATTGCACATTACGGCTTGGAAGGGATGAAATTATCATCTTCATCATCAAATACTTCAATATTCGTAATATGCTAACATCTAGGAGCCACAATCACGTCCATAAAATGAATCTGCAAAGGGTGGAGGCAAACATCCTGCTCTGAGCAGATATTAGCATTCAACTGAAAAATTATTGTTTCTGCCATCAATAACCTGATTTAAATTGTGGATGGAAACACAAATAACAGGAGACAAAGCCCTGGATCATTCTGCACTGCTCTGCCTTTGCCTGCTGGAGTCTTACAGTTAATGAATTCACTCCACTGGAAGAAATGTGTATCTACTCTCAGCTGAAAGAGGAAGGGTTTTGTAGTTTTGCTGAATTCCCTGCATTTGCCTCTTTGGTGCACCCAGAGTGCAGAGGTGTGATGGGCCAGTTCATAAGACATTTCAGAACATGGACAGACTAATTCAATGCAAAAAACCCCCACTTTTTCTTTTCCTTTTTGCAAACTGAATTATCTGCTAATTTAATTTTGGATGAAATTTGGTTCTTTGTAAAGGTTGATTATTTTCTTTTTTTCTTGAGCAGCTAGAAATGGTGTTCAATGAGTGAGTCGGAATGAAAGGTTTCAATTTACAGGATTTCTTCTCAAATCAACATTTGACCAAAACCAGGAAGAAGCCATTAAATATTTCAGTTTCATCAAGCCTTCTGTCTAGGTGCCCAAAGATGACACAATAAAACAAATGGAGAGTTTTACCACCATGAGCATGTGCACAGTAAGTGAGGGGCCGAGGCAGGACTGGCTGTCAGGCACCTGTGGTGAGAAAAGCCTGGAAACACAATGGTCCAGGATGAGCACTGTCACTTCCACAGGATGCTGGCACTGGGGACTCTGGGAAAACCCACCTGAGATGGAAATTCGTGTCTTATTTCTGTTGTTGTCAACAAGACCTACAGGGCAGTGAAACTGAGGCTGCTACAAAAGCTGCTGATGGGGCGTGCAGGCTACAAACAACCACCCCTTGCAGAAACAAGGAAGGACAGTGTTTTCATTGAGCAGGAACGATCAATAAAACATGGAAGAGACACTGAGAAAACTTGTGTTCCAGCTACTATAGCAACACTTTTCTAATCAACAGAGAGAATGCAAAAATATCCAAAGGAATGGACAACACAGCTGCAATTACTGCGCCACGTGAGACCACGCTTCCTTCGCATCGTGACAGCCAATCAGTCAGAATTAAATTCTGTGTGCTGCCCTGCGTCCCCAGATCTGTCCCTCAGCCAGTCTGTCAGGTCCTTCTCAGAAGTGTTACAAATCAGATTTATCAGGATGACACGCGGAGCTCCCGCTCCCAGCACAGGCACGGCTCAGCTGCTAAGCAACCAAAGGAGCAGGGACAGAAAAACCTCCCCTGTGCTCCCCAGCAGAAATGCCCATCCCTCGGCACACCAACGGGGTGAGGAGGGATCAGGGCCACCACAGATGGGACAATTTTCCTGCAGATTCTCAGGCATGGGGGGAAAAGGTTGTGTGTACTTACGACATCTGTGGTCAACAACAACCCTTGATTTTTGGGATCCTACAGCAAGTTCCTATTTACACAAACATGTTCTGTTCCCTTCTTCCATTGTTCTAGAAGCTGATTAATGGAATAGCTGCTGCCTGTGGCAGCACAGAGTCTGCTGTGGCCCCTCAGCAATTGCCAGCCCGGACACCCCACACTGTGCCACTCTGCCTCAGTGTTCTCCCAGTCAGAACACACACACAGAGCTCAGAAATCCCATTCCAGAGTAATCCACCTCCCAACAGTTTTCAAACTACTGTAACATTTATCCTGGATTTCCTGCTCTCCAAGTCTTGTCAGAATTTAGCAGGCAGCACAGACTGAACACTGCACAGGACATTCTGCTTAGCAGTGTTTTATTTTCACTAACCCCAGGCACTGAATTGAATTGCCAGCCTTGCCACGGATCTTCATAACCAAACCAAAGGATGCTTGGCTGTTCAGCCACCGAGACTCCTACCACAGGGGAGCTGCAGGGGAAGGGTCTGAAGCCTGCCATGGTTTGTGTCTGCAAATCCAAAACTGCCCACAGGAACAGCCCTTGACATAACAGATGGAGGTTTATAGCCAAAATAACTGATCTCCATCACAGTGCCCGTGACAGCCAAGTGAAAAACTCAGAGCTGAGTTTACAAACCAGTCATGGCACAGTAACAAGTTTCCATTAGCTGATAGAGCCAAGGTTCCTAGAAAATAAGGAGCAATGCAGTGAATTCTGTTTCCTTTGTATTTAAATAATTGGATGCCATCCTTTCACTTAAAAATTCCTCTGCATCAGCAGCATTTATACAAGAATATATGATGCATATTTAGTATTATTTTCTTGGTTCAGCTTTTCTTAGTGCTGTATGATAAGGCAGACTTCTCAGAGCACTTACCACAGGTCACAGATTTAACTCCAGAAGAGCAAAGTAGATGTCTCTGTCTACAAACCTGGTAATGTTGGGAGAATTCAGCAAAACAGCAGCTTAGAGACGTGTAAGAACTTGAAATTACCTGAAGGCCTCCACCTGCATTTGGCTGGCTAACAACAGAAGTACAGATTTATTCCGTATTTCAAGCACTGACCTGCACAGCTGGCCTGAGCTCTTCCCTCAGCTCTGACCTGCACTGCCCTCAGCACCTCAAGACCATAAACACATCCAAATCAATCAGGAGTTGAATTTTCAGGCACAACGTTTTCCTACCTGCATGGTTATAATATCTAACAGGTACCAGGGAATTTTCTGCAAGGTTTGTTCCTATCAAGAATTAACACCAAGCAAAGGAATTACCATACCAGGTAGAAAAGGAAGCCCACTTACCCTAAATACTGAAAAGAAAAGTATATGCATTTTTCAGTAGATACCTCCTCTTCTTTTCTCTGCCAACTCTGATACTATGAGAGTGGTTAAATACTCAAACATCTGAATGTGAATCCCTGCCAAAAGCTAGCTGCAATTAATCTACAACTAGATATTTTGATCACTGGCACTTCCATGGAGACACAGATACAGAAGCCCAAGTACATCTCCAGCTATCCCCATGTGAACTCCAGTTTCTAGAAGACCCAGCTCAAATTCACTATATTTAACTGTGTGTTTACAGAAAAAAATTAACTTTGCATAAAAGTTTAGAAAACCAACACCCAGCCTCAGATTGAACAGTCTTAAAATACTGTGTCAGAGCTGGAGTCTGAGAGGAACTGAATTAACACTCCATCACCATTTTTAATCACAGACCCATTCATTGTCAGCACAGGAGCTCAGTGACACAGCCTCAGGCAGCCCCAGATTAACCCTCTGCATCCCCTGAGCCAAGTCAGCAGCCACTGCTGCAGGCATGCAGAATCATGGGGCCCAATGTATGAACCACTTTAGAATGAACTCCTCAGCTCTGCTCCTTCAAGTGATGCTGAATCAAAACCCTCCTAAGGACATCTGGCTTGACTTTGCTGCATGGTCTGCATCAGCAAGCAGCTAGAGAGTTTCCTTATTGAAAATTCTACATATTAAAAGTGCCAGAAAGGTACCTTTGAGTCATGTTGATAAATCCTTGTTTAAAGCTGACAGATTAGCCAGAGGGGGATCTCTGGGCATGCAGCACTCCCAGGCCTATCATGTTCAGTAAAATGCAGATGTAAGGAATGATCACATCACAGTGATCAGCATCCTGTCTGCCCGGAACATATGGAGATCAGCCTGCACAGGAAGGGCCTCAGTGGTGCCACACAGGCAGAGTGACCCTGCAGCAGCTCTGGCTGCAGCAGACAGTGGCACCAAAGCCTCCCCAGGAGTGCAGACACAGCCTGGCTCCTGGAGAGGCACCTCCACACCAGGCTGTGCTGTGACCTCACCCACAGCTGCTGCGGCCACAAGGGCTCACACTTACTGCTCTCAGTTACCCACTGCACCCAAGCAGATTCACTGAAAGCACAAATGCTTTGGCTCCTAGAACAAGAATGTAGCAAATCCCCAATTTTCCCCATTCTGCTGCTGTTGTCCCCTGGCCTGTCCAAGGTCACACTAGGGAGCTGCAGAATGGCTTTCAAGCAAGTATCCATGTACAACACCTGGACAACTTTTATCCTGTGCTGTGTCTTTGTCACATAAAGCTCGTGGTCCTGCACACAAAAGGACTGAGGCCAGATGTAAAATCTGCAGATAAAATCTTTACAAACAGTACACAAATTCACAGCAGGTAATGCCAAAAACCTCTGATGTATAGCAAGCCTAATCTTCCTGAATAATTGTTTTCCTTCCCATCCCACACTGCTGTATTTTTCTCTATTTTAATTTATTTTAATAAAACATACGTTTGTTTGGAAACAACATATATTATTGAGCTGTTTCTGGTTTAGAAAACAGAATCATTAACATGATATAGCACACAAGTGCATCTCTAGTTCCTGTTATTTTCTGCTTTGTCAGTTTGACTCAGTCTGTTTTAAATTGCACAAGCTATTTTCATGTCCTTTTTGCAATTCAAATCTGCATTCTGTAAGTGTAACTGAAAAGATAACAGTTCATTTTCAGTCTTGCACTCAAATCTGTTGAAGAAGGCTTTAGCTAAATATTCTGTTATTTAAACTCTCTTTTTGATTGTACTAATTTTAAAACAAATTGTTTAAAAAAGCTAGTCAGTGGAAAAAGGTGAGGCTTGGTCTGAAGCTTTTTCATGGGCCTGAAGGCAGGCAGGTCCCAAAAGGAGCAGGGAGATGGATGCTCCAGAACAGTGACTGAACTGGAGCTGGGTGAGTGGAGCTGTCCCCAGCCTGCTGAGTCAGAGCAGCAATGGCAACAAGGCTTCACCAGAGCAGACCCTGAGAAAACGCCCTTGGCAAGACTCTTCCAACTCTATTTCCTCCCCTGGCCACATCAGACACTGGAGAAGAGCCCACCTGTGCTTTGGAGAAATTTGTTTTTCTCTTACATCTCTTGGACATCCCACAGAGCTGCGTGAAGGCACAAAGCACTGAGAGAATAAAACCAGCTCACTCCCTGCACACATTTCTGCTTCTTTGGCTGAAGCCTCAGATCAACTCAAGAATCACAGAGCATTTTGTCCTAATTTAAAGTGATAACTGTAAAAGAAATTTGTAATTTATATAAAATCGCCTTGGGTAATAACGATTTTCCTGACTCTGCATAACGCAGCGTTAGGGAATTACTGCATGTTTGGTGCTGCAGGGCCAAGGGAGAGCTGGTGGCAGGGAATGCTGCTGAGGCAGGCTCAGGGAACAGCCTGCAGCCAGGGCAGCACGTGGGCAGGGCAGGGGTGACACAGCAGGGCCCCCGGGCAGGGATGGTCACTCAGGGATGGTCACTCAGGGATGGTCACTCGGTGGCCATGCCTGGACTGTGGCAGTCAGGGTGCCCAGGGCTCTGCCCCATCAGCAGGAGTCCATCCCTGGCGTGGCTCACTGCCCTCCTGTGCCAGGTGCCAACGCTGATTAATGAGCAATTAGCACTGGATCTCGTTAAGGGCACCCAGCTCAGCCCCTGTGGGGAGGCTGAGCCTGGTGGGTCCTGCTGGAGCAGCAGAGACCAGTGAGGTCACAGAGGGCTGGCACAGGGCAGGAACATTCCCTGGCACCTCGGGCAGCACAGGATGGTTCTGCAGGCAGCTCTGGACCCTGGGCACAGGAGGGAACAGGTACCCCTGAGCCTCCCCTGCCTCATCCCAAACCCACTCACAGCCCCAGCCCACGAGCTCCTCACACCTCCTCTGCCCCTGCAGGATTCCTCAGCTGCACTTAAAGGCCTTAACAGAACAAGTCACAGTCTTCTATCAAAATGCCTTTTTAGGTGCAGGTTCAAGAGGCAAAAAGGCAGGACAAGGTTCAGTAATTACAGGGCCATGTTCTGGGTTACCCTGATTTAGAGGATCATGATGAGGACATGTATAATTGAAAAGTGCCCTCGTGCAGCAGCAGCAGGGCTCCTACACTGCCCCAATTCCCAAGGCACCTGTGCATGGGGAAAGCTCTCACGTCAGGACTCCCTTCAGACAGGCACAAGGCTCTACAAAAATAAAGTCTCCTTCTGAATTCTGAAGCCATAAAAATATAATTAGCAGAAAAAGAGGGTCTAAGCAAACCTGCTTGGGCATTCATGTATTCAAAGTGCTGAGTGGTTTGGGAGCCACAGGAAGCAGTGACGGTGCCATGCCATGCCTGAGAGCTCCAAAGGCACCCAGGCTGCAGTGGCAGCTCAGCTGCACTGCCCTCACCTGCCCTGCACACCTGTGCCTCACACCTGCTCTGTCACGGGCCATGGAGAGACACTCAGGCAGCAAAGGTCCTGGCAGCCTGAGGGCTCAGAGCAGAGCAGCTCCAGCCCTGGGCTCAGCACCCTCAGGGGCACATCCAGCAAGGGCACAAGGCCACCCTCCCTCAGTGGTCACACAGCTGTCCCTGCCTGCAGCACGGCCCCCAGCCCACAGGGACACCACAGCATCCCAGCCTGGGCACTTAGAGCAGCTCCCATTTTCCAGAGAGAGCAGAGTACTGTTCTATAGAGTCTGACCATAAAAAGATGTATGCTAACAGCAGGGAAGAGAACAGTTGCTGAACTATTGATTTTTAATTAATGCTCATTTTAAAATTACTTGTCTTTTTAATTAAATTGCTACGCTGGAATGCTGGAGCATCCCTAGAGGTTACTACACTGCTCTTCTTCTACCTTGAATGTTTAATTCTTAAAGGTAAGTTGCACATCTTTAGAACACCTGTAGGACTTCAGAACGTAATCCAGATTTTGGTGGGTATATACTGCAGGAAATGCAGAGGATCATTTCACAGCTTGGAAGTCTCTTTCTGACACTGCTGCAAGAGCTGTTGATCTTCTACCAGAGCCTGAGAACAGACAGAAAATCATGTTTCAACTGACCCTCGTGTGAGTTTATCACTGGACAGAGAAATAACATCTGTGATCACCTACTGAGAGTGTTGTATTTGGGGTGGGAATGAAACAGCTTTTATTATATGAGACAACACTATCCCATGGATAGACATTGCCATAATCCAGTTACAGCAAAACCAGGCACCAGCAGCCCTTTGCTTCACTGTCTGGCTCAGAATATATTCAGTTTTAACTAGCAGCACCTACTCCTTCCTGATCCCAGCCATGGAGCAGGCTCTGCCACCCGAGCTCACCTCTCCAGAACCCTTCACTGGTTCCACACAGGGTAAAAGCTTGAGGGCTCTGTAATTTCTTTCTGCCACAGGTGAACACAGAATGAGCCTCACCGCCATCCTCAGCTGAGGCTGCAAACAGAACCAAGTGATGTCAGGAAAGGAGACAGAAGTCTTTCCAGGAGGGAGGAAATACTGATAAAACGGGCATTTACTGCATTCCTTAGGTATGAGATGGACAAGCACTTTTAGGAGAAGCAGCATCTTTTAGTGAGTTAAAAATGCTTATTTTTCCTGCAAACCTGCCTCTTACCCACTGGTGTTACAACAGCATTAATGTTATGCTATGAATTTACTGGAAAACATACATCAGATAAAGTCATGATAGTGAGACATTTGAAAACAAGAGGAAAAATAAAACAACTGGAGATTTAAGGAGAAGAGGCAGAAGAGCTCCTTCTTAAGGCAAGAATCCCACAAGTTCTCTGCACCGTAACTACACTTCCCTCTCCTCTGAGCCTTCCATCCTGGTTCCTCCCTCCCCTTCAACCCAACCAGACACTGCTGAAGAGATCATTCTCTACCAGAGAGGCTGTCCCAGGAGAGCTCTGCTCCAAAATGTAGGCTTCCCCTGAGACCTCCCCAGGGACCTCTCTGGACATCCTGTGCAGCTCCCTCAGTCCTGCTCTGCATTATATCAATTCAAATTTCCACCTGGTATTAGTGGGAAAACCAAAAAAAATCTGCTTGTCTTGTGGGCTCTAAACCCACAAATTCCTGCTTTTGTCCAATAGCAGATTTGTGTTTTTGTAGAGATTTCTGAGCCTCAAGGACCATTTCTGCCCACGAGAGGTGCATTCCCCCTGGGCCTGCACTTTGCCTCTCCATCCCCAGCACGGGCTCTGAGTCCTCTGCTCTCCCCCTCCAGCAGTACCTCAATATCCCATTTCCCCCCTTGCCTTTCCTGCTGAATTGGCCCTTTTCTCCAGTAACTCCTCATTTTTTCCCTGATTCAGCCTGCTGCAGCATCTCAGCACTCATTTACTAAGGAGTTCTTTACTCGTAAGCTTATTATCTTCCATTTATCTACATTGAGCTGTGCTGCCCTGTTACAACCCAGGTACTCCAAATTAATCCCCATCATGCATCAGATTAAATTGTTTCTCATTACCTGCTTGACTCTCAATTCAGTACCATTTGTAAAACTAAAACCTACTTTTACATACTATTAATCAAGACTTTTTTGTGACAAAAAGCCACTGCATCGCAATCCGAATAATCTAAACCAGTTCAAGAAATATTTCTCCTGCCAGCCAAACTTGAATCTTTCCATATTTTTCTTTTCCCTTCCTTTTGAAGTCCCTCTCTGTAATCAGCCATTTGAAACACAAATTTAATGCACTTAATGCACATTTCTCTAACTTGTATCACTGGGAACCTTACAGTTAATGGTTCTCAGTGATCTTACTGATATTTTATTTATTTATATTTATTTATATTTTATTTATATTACTGATCTGATATTTTACATATCAGATCAATCATAGCATCTGCAGCTGTTTTAGGAGACCTGATAAAACAATTTCCTATTGCCTTTTTTTTAAATGGATTAACAAGGAAATTTCCTTACTGCTTGGTGGTCCACAATCACAGAGAGCACAGTTGTGACCTTGGAGAGAAGACAATTCTCACGTTCTAGGTTAGACAAGAGCCAAGTTTGAGGAAACAATAGGGAAAAGCCTGATGGTACTTCTGCTCTCTGACTCCAGAATTTACAGGAACATTCTCAAAGGATTAATTTTATACTCCTGATTGCCACTCCCTCCACTGCATTTATCCACTCATAAAATGGAGAAGGGGAGGAATAAAAAAAGGCACATACTTGAAATTTAATTTAAAAATGGCCTTGTTCCAGAACAGAACAGCCTTGGTTTATTGTGCCTTATTATCCAGAGCACTTCAGCCTGGACTGAAGGGCAGGTCAGTCTCTCCACACCTGAGCACGGCGGGGCTCTCACTGACAGCCCACACTTCCCAGAGCATCACTCTGCCAGCAGAACTCTGCAGACAAACAAATGGGTTTGAAACCCACTGACAACCACGTTCTGAACTTGGGCTCATTAATTAACAGGAAATAACTCTCTGCTGGGTCCCAAATGCTTTTTGTAGTGAAGTTGAAACCCCACTGGAACTAGAACTCTCCAAGGGCAGTGGCAGAGCTGGTCCAAGGGCTGCATTCCTTCCCAGAGGGTGGGGATGTCTGAGATATTCCTGCTCCCCTCTTTCCCACATAAAGCTGGAGCACACCCTGGCCTTGGACAGAAGCTCTACAGCTGCAGCAAACACGGCTGAGGAACTTCCTTTCTACAGAACTCCACACAAATCAATATTCCATTAACACACTTTGCTATTCTATGTGTACTTTAAGGAAAATCTGCTTTTGTTTAAAAATACCAAAACCTACTCTGCCTAGAAAATCCAGTTAAAACATGGATAAGACAAAGGAAATTGTAAGGTAAGTGAAGATGATTGCATCAACCATCTTTTCAGAGAAATTTTGTCTTCTGAGAGGAAAGCAGACCACCAAACACATGGAGCCTCTTGAAGATGAAATGACTTTCAAGGAGATGCATTTGGGCTGAGACACGGATCTCTTCAGCCTTTGGGCAGCACTCTGAGGCCCACAGGATGGTTCTGTGCAGGGCAGGGCTCAGTGTGGGTCCCCTCTGTGTCAGTCAGTCAGGGCTGAGCCCACACCTGCTGGGATCAGATGATCTAATGCCACTTTTGCCTCCAGCCAACACTGGCAGTTCAGGAAAACCTCATCCTCTCAGGCTTGAAATCCATGCAGGAGCTCACCCCTGTACCTTGTGGGTGGCCTTAGCTCCACGCTGCCTGCTGCACTGCTCCTCTGCACAGAATGCTGCTCAGAGCTCACACAGGCCATGCACAGAGAGAGCTTTTCTCCTGGTGGAATTCCTGCCTCCCAGTGCCTAACAGGAGACATGAGCTTACAGCAAGTCTGACCAAGCTGACACTACTCAGATCTCTTCACACCTAGTCACAACACCTCTGCGTTAATTGTCCTAATCAAGCGATTTTGCCATGAAGAACAATTTGATACACTGTGCAGAGTATCTAATCTGGTCTCTGCATTGGTATTTCCCTTCATTCACTATGAGAGAGAACATACTCCAAGCTTTCCCATTATTTTTACACTAATAGACAATTATAGTGTGGAGGCTACAGGAAGTATCTCAAGACTGTCTCAAGCCATTTCATATTTTTGTTATTGGTATGAAAGCACAAAACTCCACTACACCTGACTTTTATTTGCCTTTTGTGCAGAGGGAACTAAAAGGGGATGTAACATTCTTAAAAGAATAACCTGAAGCCACAGCAAGGCTCCTTGTAACCATCAAAATGTATGAATGACCTAAGGAAAGTAAGAACCCATGTATTCGCTTAAGGAAATCACACATCCTTCAGTGAAGTACCCTGTCCTGGGACAGCAGCACCCAATGCTGCAGGGCAGCTCACACAGTCAATAAACTGCAAATCTTTCCAGGCTGAAGCTGTGCCAGTGAGATCAGCAAGCACAAGCTCCTTTGGCTGTGGGGATGACGTTTTCTACTGTTTCTTTAGGCTCATTAATCTTTCAACTTCAGTCCACAAACTCAGCAACCAAGAAGGGAATAGGATGACTCTAAACCACAGGAATTCCACTGAGTTTTGAATTTTAACACACACTTTAATGCACTAGCTATTTCTCTGCTTATAGTTTGTACTGTTTCTCATTGGTGCCCTTTTCCCTGTCCCACACTCTGCAGGTGGGAGCAGAAGAGACTTCGGACAAAATCCTACCCTGAATATGTTTATATGCCATGGAACTTGAGCTTTCTGACTGGATATGCACAGGGAAGCAGGAAATTTGGCCATCCTCTGCTTTATCTTGTGATGTGTTTGTTACCAGTGAAAGAAATAAAGGGATTTCAGTGGTTTTTGTGAGTTTGCTCTTCAATTGTAAGATCTTTTTTTAGAGAAACTGAATTTTTCTCCAGGAGAAATAATTTTTAGTCCAAAGGAAGATACATCTTTGGGTCGAGGACAATGAAAAGCGTTAAATTCTGCATGGACTATTAACATAATAAATGACTTTTAAAAACAGCACAGATGGAGTCCTCCACTTCAAACAGGGCAGTGCCAATGTGAGCAAGGGGCACCATACAAAAAATAACAAGTCTTGTTATTACAAGATGGAGAAATCAGATCTCCTCTCTAACAGATTCTTAACACTGTTGCCACTAGATTTTTAAAGACCATAAATAAGCCCAAAACTGTTTGTGAATTTGCTCTGCAAATCAACTGCAAGAACTGAACTGACTTCCCTGGAGTCCCATCCTAAACTGAAGTACTAAAACTTAATCTTTAAACAAGTTTCCTTTCTAATGAACCTGCAGCCCTACAAGTCCCTTGAGAAATCCGCTGTGTGAGTTTAGGTTTGCATGTTTTTCCTTATAAACCTGGATTTATAGATTATAAAAAAATAAATCTCCAAGAATTTGTGCTCTCAAAAGTTAAGTGTTCATCAACTCCAGGAGACTGGAAAGGTGGCAGTGTTTTACTGGGCTTTCCTCCCCCTTGCTGGCCCTGCCCCTAGCTAGAAGGTTTTCTCCAGAGCTGAACAGAAATGGGCTTTAGAGCAATAAGAGCCTGAGCTCAGACACTGACCCAGAGGGAATGACTGGTGAAGCAGAGGTTACAGAGATTGCTAGAAATAAAACAGGGAATGAAGGTCCAGAGCTTGGCACCTGAATAAGGAACAGCTCCTGTAGGAGAGGAGAGATAAATATAGAACTGCTCTGCAACACCAGCTGAAGTCACTGGTGCCTCTCAGAGGGACGTGATGAAATCTCTGGGGATGCATCACAGAACTCAGAGGGCAAGCTGGCCTGCAGCCCAATTCCTCTCAGTGCCCACATCTCAGGGGGAGTGGATTCCAATAAATAAAAGCCTGGCCAAGGACTTACAAAGAAAAATGTCGGCAAGTGTCCATCTCAACATCATCCTGCTGGAAACAAGCTGACTTTAAAAGTTGGCAGTGATACTACTGAAAAACAATCCCAACTCCAAACCACACCACTGAAAAAACCTGGCAGGAGTGTTAGGTTTGGGATTTTTACGATGTCCTTTTGAGACATTAGTTTTTAAAAGGCACCTTCTGAATTATGTTGAGACAGTACAAATTCTGCTACAGGAGAGATTGCATCAAAAACAAATTGTCATAGTGCTGCCCTGTGATCTTCCTCAGTCTCCTGGATGAACAATTACACTCAAGTTTTCATTTACATGTGCAAATTAAAGAATCTGCCATAAATACACCTGATCAGGCATCAACTGGCAGCGTTCTGCAGAAGTCAACGCACTTCATTAAAAATACGTAAGGAAATCTAATTGTGTGACTGGAATGCACTGTGTAGCGCATGAAATAATGCCATGCATGTCATGGTATGTCCAGAGCTGTGAATGTGGGCTTAGAGAGGCAGCTCTGTGCTTTGTAAGCAGCTGGGTGCTCAGCTCAGGGGCTCTGACCCTCTCAGGTGAGGCAGAACCACTCCCAGAGAACACACCTCGTTCCTCTGGCAGGGCTGGCATACTAACGTGGATGCTACTCAAAGGTCAGCTGAGCAACTTGCCTGGTTTTCTCTGGAGATCTCTTGTCCTCTCAGGTAACTTCTCCCACTGTGAGGTGTCCATCCAGGCTTCCAGCTCCTGTCTAACACAGTGTCCCTCTAACCACTGGAGCTCAGGGATCTCTCTGCTTCAGTTCTGGATCCACCTGTGGCCAACAAGTTCATCCAGGAGCAGGTGCTCACCTGTCCACACCACCACCTTCTCCACCAGTGTCCTTGCAGACTTCCTTCCCCTCCACCAGACTCACCTTCTCCCACCTGAACCTCTCCTTCTCGGTACCACGATGCTTTAGAGTCCACAGACTGCCCTCTCCTCCTTGGTGTTCTTCATATCCATTCTCCTGTCACTTTCTGTCACTCTATTCAACTCATCTTCCCTCCTGATGATCCTGCTGTGTCACACTGACTGTGTATGTCACTGCACATATCATGAAATGCACTATTTCAGGTTCTTTTCAGTGAAAACAGTAATTTCCTGAACATGCTCCTTCGTTATTAGTACAAAGACCAGCAAAATTTCTCTCTATTTTTACATTTATCTAATTTAATATCCAAGTGATTAAAGAAACCACTTACTTGCATTTGGCAGCTGAAGTCCCATTCAAATTTTTGCTTACTAGTGGTTTTCCAGTATATTTAATCTAAAGTTATCACAAAAAGGCCGGCCCCATGAACTGCCCTGGATTAATGCTGACAGCTCACCATTAGCAGGGAAGATCTTTGTGAAGCTGAAACTTTTTCTACTTACAACATCTGAGAAACACTAGCAGTATTTGAGGTCAGTTTTGCCACTTGTCTGAAACGAGAGAATGATTGTACTTACCAGAGATAAGAACAACTAGAAAGCAGAATTTGGTCTGTAATTACTGACTCTACCAAGCTGGAGCTGTAGAGAAAGAGAAACAGGGGCAGGCACCAATTAAGGAAAGGTGCACAATTGAAATTCACTCTCCGTTTTTAACAACTCCTGCAATTAAGTGTTAATTTGATGTCACCTGTTGCAGAAATGAAAAATCCCGGGACTGTTCAGAGGAAAGGCACATTCAGAGAACAGACTGGCAGTCACCACAAGGGTGGTTTATGCTGTTCAAGGCTTTTTCGGAAGATGGAGGAGTCAGCACCTGGTCCAGTGCAGGCTCAGATTCTCCCTGCAGAGGCTCCCCAGGGCTCCTCTCCTGCAGCCCCTGCAGCATTGCAGGGAAGCTGGGAAAGGCCCCAAAGCAGGGATGGGGGGACAGGAGTGCAAACACCCTTCTCCCTGAGGCCACCAGCACACAGCTCTGCCTCTGGAGCCCTGCATGGCCTGGAAGGTTTAGTGACAGTGGGTGACACATCCTCTGTGGATGGGGAAGCCCCAGGCAGCTGTGCAGGGTAAGTCCTGCTCCTGTGGGGTTCAGAGACCTTCTCACCCTCCACAGAAACCTCTCAGGGTCAGCCTTTAACCATGGCAGGCCCAGCTCAGCCTCCAAGCTCCTCAGAAAGGTTGCAAGGAACACAGCTGAGGAATGAAGTGCAGCTCTTCCACATGCGCCAAGCACAAACACCTGGGACAAGGGTGTTGTAACAAGAAGGAAAAGCAAGGAGAGGGAGAAAGATTTAGCTGTTATTTGGAAAACATTTGTGAGGAAACCCAAACTTCCATCAGAGCAATTAAGGCAAAGCCATTTGGGCCACTTCCTTTTTTTTCAGTGTGGGGCTCAGAAGCCTGGATATCTGTGCAACATTATCCTGAGTCACCACTCTACACTGGTGCTCTGACCTCTCTATGCCACAGGCCGCACAAAACAAATTAAAATATGACTTAATGATGCTTGCATAGGCTTGAAGAGCAGCCACAGGTTTTTATTCTGTTGTGAGAGCTGAATTTGACCTGATAGAGAAGAATAGTGAGAAGTAAGACAGCTGCACCAATAACCTTTCCAGAAGAGACTGTTGTGTAATGTGGAAATGTCAAGCGTGAAAGGCAGCTGGTAACTAAAGACTTCTTGTGCAGTAAGTTGTGTATATTCTTAAGTTTTCCCTCCTAAATCAACATGCAGGAATTATTTAGTGTGCTTGAAAAATGTGGCAGACAGCTTCAGATGAGGAATATCCAAGATGCCTGGAAAGGATTTCTCCTTGTTTCCTTGTTTTCTTTCTAGGAGTTCCACACTGTGAAGAGAAGTGCAGCCGTGTGCTGGGTACACTCTGCAGTTCAGAGCCTCTGCAGGTTCCTGTGCCCTGCAATCTCTGCAGTTTACATCTTTGTAATCTGTCTTTCAGAGAAAAATGAACAATCTGTTTTCAAACACCAAGAACAACACCCAGCAAACACCTGTTAATCCTTCCTGAGCACCACTTGGCAGTGCACCTTTCTGTCCTGGAGGACAAGGGCTGCCTTAAAAGAAGATGTGCAATGTTTTGCACTGTCCTACAAAAGCTGGAGCTTTTAAAGCACATAAGCAAGATCAAAGAAGTTGTACACAGCAGGAAAATTCTGTAGATAGATACCAGTGGGCAAAAAACCTGAATATGAAACAGTCTGAGCAATGACTTTTCCCCAAACACTCAGATACTACTGGAAAAGCATTCAGTAACTTTACGTAAGTGTTCCATGAAAATTCTGGCCTTCTGCGATCTTGATGCTCACTGAGGTCTGGGTTAAGCTTCAGTTTCTTTAGCTTTCAGGTCAGAACATTTGAAAGAGAACAAGGAGAGACAAATGTTCTGTCACACGAAGGTAACTGCTTATGCAATCAGAAGGTAACAGAAATGCACATTATGGCACAGCGTGCTCACCACAGCCCTGAAGGACAATGCACTGCTGGGAAAATTCTTCAGCTGTGTTCAGAAAGCATCCCCAGCCCTGACAGAGCAGGGTCCAGAGCAGGGAGAGTGAGGAAAAAACCTTGAGGGAGCTCAGGGAGAGCAGACTGAGCTCCAGGTTAGGCTGAGCTCCTTTTCCAGATAACACAGGACCGTAGGAGCCTGCTGGACCCTGGTGAACTTTGCTGTTTATTTTTGTGCCCTCAGAGGCAGCAGCTGCTGAAGGCCAAGACTGCTGACGGGATGAGAGCAGAAACCCCTGAGTTAACCCTGGAACTGGAAACCATGGGCAATTATCCATCTGAGCTAATTACCCCCGAGGTGAGCAATTCCAGTGTACAGGCGTGGCACAGGGGATCTCTGCTGCTCCATGCAGACCTGCCTGGGTCCTCCTGTGCCTGAGCACCCTGGGCAAGGGAACAACTCTCCAGTGGCAGCTGGGAGGTTTAACTCCTTCTCTTTACAGATCGGCCTAACCTAGAACATCATGGAAGATTTGTCATGATCCCAACCCAAAGGCACTCCGTGTTTGAAGACTACAGACACTACCACTGATAAAGGTTTGTGCAATAATTATGATGGGATGTGTAGCTGAGGAGGGTACAAAGAAAAACCTTCATTATTAATAAAGAACTACGTCTCCTTATTTAAAACGGGGACATACTGAAGAACCAAGTGTGATGCTTCCTCAGGAGAGTCATGGGATGGAAAAGTAGCAAGACAAAGGCCTTCCCCCATACAAGGAACACTCTTTGAAGATCTCAGACTCCTTTAAAGATGAGATGAGAAAAGAATATCAGGGTGACTCATTTGGTCTAAATGTCCTACTTCAGCTATGCTAAGTGCCAGATACTGTCTCCACAGTGAATATTTACTTTGAGATTAGAACAAAATAGCAAAAGGCACAAGGCACAGATAAAAGATTTCTCTCAAAGGGTATATACGTAAGGTAAGAGACAGCATTTCTTTTTGGGTTGCCATGACCTGTTCAGAGGTGAGGCCAGGCCCAGTTTGAGAATTAAAAGTCGTTATCTTGAAATGACAGTTCTACAACTGCTCCTAATGCCACTACTTACTCAGACTTTTCTGATGCTGCAGAGTACAGATTTGGCTGACAATTGCACTACTCACATTTACACCAGCACCTTTGGATTTTACCACCAGGAAAACCCAGTTCAGTAAACCACTTCATTACTAGCTTGATTTATTACTGAGAGTTTATCTTCATTTCCTCCAGCCACATTATACCCAGATCAGAGTCTGACAAACAGACCAAGGTCTGCACGCTCCCTCCTGGACTGAGATGTGTGCACACGCAGTGAGAAGGATCTCCCCAGACCCTTCCAAAGATAATAAAGTGCCTCATGCTCAGGTGATTCAGCAGGCAGTGTAACTGCTACTCATCCTGATGAGATGTCCAAGTGATGATGATGGCAATGATGAGCCTTCTCTTCCCTCTTTCTAATGGGAAACATTAAATTTCTCTGCTGCTCAGGACTCCTGATGACTTGCATGTTTAATCATGAATCACTGTGGCAATGAGGGCCACATTAACTGCTGAGGGAGTAAAGAAGAAATCAAACCAAACCATATGAGGGGGTTCTGATCTCATTTGCAGACAAGTAAATATTGAGTAAATCTTGGATTTTGGTGGAATTACTCTGGATTTGCAGCGTCTGAGCCTGAAGCCGAGCCAGGCCCAGCCTGTGTTCAGGTAAGCTCATTAAATACCTCCCAACCCCTGTGACTCTGCTGGGAGCACTCGTGTTTAAAGTTAATCTCGTGCTTAAAGGCTTTGGAGGATCAGGGCAGGAGGGTTCAGCCATGGCCAGGACTGAGCTGTTCTGCTGGGTGTACTGAGCTCCTGAGGCAGGACTGCAGTGCCAGCTCTGCCTCCCAGCCCCCTGGAACAGGAGGTTATCAGCTAGTCACTCCAGTCAAAGACAGTTTATCTTTGGGGGAAGGAGCCATTCTACTGGTGGCAGCTTCATACCTTTGCTTTTGCTCTCTGTCCCTCCCTTCAGATCATCCTTCACTGCAGACATGGCCCACAGCGGCTGCAGCTCCGTGAGGACCCAGACAGGCAGGATTGAAGAGTTTACTTTCATCTGGTACTGGAGAAGGCTTTGGCATTGCTCAGCTGCTTCTTGCCAGTGCCAGAACCAGAACAAGGCGAGGTGAAAGCTCCACATTCCCCACAGGAGGGCCTGAGAGGTGCAGGGAAAAGCAGAATCCAGAAGAAGGCTTTGCTGAGGGAAAGGGCAGTGAGGGCTGCAGGGCCCAGCATCAGTCACAGCAGACTGCCTGCCTCCCCTGCGACAGACAGGAAAGGGTTAAACGGCCAGAGCAAACGGGACACCAAGCCTTTGATTTCCACTAGGAAATGAGAAGAAATGAGAAGAAATGAGGAAAAACACTTATGAAGAGTGGTTAGTTCAGCACCACAGGGCACCACCTGGATGAGGTTTCAGTAATACCAGGTGAGTAAGCCCATGGCCAGGGGTTCCTCCCAGCAGCTGGGCCAGGCTCAACCTGAGCTCAGGGAACCTGAGCACAGAGGCTGAACCTCCTCACGGGTGTCCCCCTGCCACGGGGACCTGCTCTGAGACTCCTGACACTGTGCCTGCTCCATGGGGCTCTGCCTTATTATTCCTCACTGGAACACAAAGTCATTTTTAGTTCTGAACAATATGTGGAGTCCAAAAACCTCTCACAATTCTCTGATTTCAAACACAGTTCTCCTCCCCCTTCTTCTTTCCTCTTCTCCTCTAGAATGCAGGAATACACATGCATTTACATAATTAAAGGAGCGAGCAGGGCTAATAGGACTGATTTAGTCTAGAAGAAAAGGATGTAATTAGAGTGCCAAAATAACAGCGCTATCAGCGGTGACATGGAGCACCAAAGGGACATTTAACAGAAAGGCTCCACATTTCTAGTGGTGACAAAAGTGCCAGTGCACACGGGGCAGGTGGCAGAGGCAGCTCCACACAATGTGCTTGAACACCCTACCTTTGCCTCAGCCCCAGGCCTGGCTCTGCCCCTCTCTCCACTGCCAGGGATGAAGAGAACAAGCCATTGTCAAGGGCAACCACAAAGCTGCTTGTTTCATGTTAGCATCCTTAACATCTTCTATCTAATCAGATTTCCTGTTGGTTGAGGAAAGCTGCCTTTCCTCATTACCAGCTGCTATCCCAGATTTCCCTGTCCCCATCCCCAATACGTATTTTGCCATGCTTGTCTGCTTTTCTGTGTAAAAAGGTTATGTATGCCTGGAGGGAGACTAAATGTTACCAAAAAAAAAAATAGAAAAAGGCAAAAAAACCCCACATGAAAACAGAACTATGGGCAAGTGTCCAAGACTCTTGACTGTGTGACTGTGACTAACCAATGGGTGTTTTTTAAAAACATTTCTCTCATTTTATTCCCTTCCCTGGATGTAATAATACAACTCAAATTAGTTTTCCAGGAGCTGACTCCTTTTTATGTAACCATGTTTTATAGACATAGCAGCAGCAGCTTATGTTTAAACTATTTAAGAGAACAAATAGCTGCAAAATGTACTTCAGATGGCCCTTCTCCTGTTAGCAGTGTATTCCTGGCTTGAGGGAAGCTACAAAAACACTCTGTATTTTGCTGCTGCGTGGATGCAGTTGTAAATAATGCCCAATGCCCACAGGACCAGCATCCAGGTAAGGATGTCAGCTCTGCTTGTTTTACTGCCTTTGAGAGACCCATGACATTGTCAACAGTGGAATGACTTTGACAAGACAAAGCTGGGAAGATGCAGAACAAAGCAGCAGTTCAGCTTTTACCACAGTCCCCAGAGCACCAGGGAGGGCAGCACCCCTCCTGAGCTGCAGTCCAGGCTGGCAGCATCACCCTCAGGGCACGGGGCTCAGCTGGAAATTTCCACTTCGGGGAGTTCCCATCGTTGTGATTTCCTGTTGCTCTCCTTCCTCCCACTCCCACCACTCAAGGACCACCTCTGTGTCTCCCAGGCTGGTTCCAGAGGAACTGCCCTGGACCTGCTCTCCTGAGGTGCATTTGAGGTGTCTTGTGAGTAAAGACGATGCTGCAAGCAGGCAAGTAGGTGTGGGGAAAAGAACAAGAAACCAAGGCAGGTTAATTTAGGAAACATGGACCTCATTTTCTCATTCCCACTTTTGCTCTCAGGAACAGGCCCAAGATGTGAGAAATGATGGACCACCAGGCTCAGACACCACTGTGACGTGGTATTTAAGACTCTCAGCAAATAGCAGAACATTCCCCAAACACCCCCACAAAAAGCCTTGAAAATCTTTTACCTGGTGTCATCCTAAATGCCTAGGGACTCCAAATCCTGAAGTGATAAATGAGGCTCCCCAAGCACTACCCCTGTATGAAAGTGGTTAAAAGGTGCAGAGAAATCCATCATCTGAACAAAAGAGTTGCAAAGTTAGAAACATGCAGGCTTTACTCTGTGCTCCCATGCCATTATTCAGCAGATTAAAAAGGTGCATTTTTATACTCTCTGCAGAGTCTTCCAAGTCTGCAATTTCCCACAGAACTTCCATTATGACATTTTACTTGGAGAACTTTGCTAACAGCTTCCTAATTGCCATACTTCCCAGGACCTTCAAAAATGTGTAATTTATGTCACAGTAACAAGTTTAAACATTCCTTCTCCTTTATCCTAACAGCACAACTGAGCTGTTAACTGCTGGGCTCACACTGGAAGGGATTTCTGCTAGGATTTGCTTCAGCCACTCCATTACCTTCAATGGACTGTGGCAGGGTTTGCATGGAAAGCACAGTGCAGATCACCCCACAATGAAAAATTTTCATGCCAACCAACCACTGAGGATGACACACCTCAGTCTTTCAGTGGGACTAATACCCGTGCCAAGCAAATCACAGATCCTGAAGAACAGGATAAATGCAGCCCAGGCAATCTGAGCTACAACAGAGCCTAAAAGGATTCCTGATCAGATATTCTGCCTCCCGTGCTAGAGACATCTTTCAGAGAAACAATAGAAATCACTCAACAACAAAAACTGACACCCCCTGAATTCCATCCCCTCAGGTGGTGGCAGGACAAGACAGTGTGGCCACGGCTTCTTGTGCCTGTCTAGGAGTGCAGGCTCCTGGAGGAGAGCAGGAGGGACAAACCAGGGAACAGACATTCATCCCTGTGCACGGCAGTAAAAGATTACAAGCCTTCCTCCCAGAACCAAACACTTTCCCTGAGAATGAATACCAGTGCCATATGCCACGGAGGAAGGAGAAACACAGCTGCTGCTGGAGGCAGGCCCTGCAGATTTATGGAGAACCCAGGAGCAGCAACTTTTGGCTTCCAGGCAGCCCCCAGGCTTTCCCTCAGAGCCTTTCCCAGCAGGTCCCAGATTCCCCAGCCATGTCCCTTGGAGACTCCAGAGAGAAAAGGCCCAGCATTGCTCTGCTTTCCTTGCTCATTCCTTGCTCCTCCTGGACAGGCCACCAGGGTGTGAACTGGTGATTTATTCACTGAAATGATCAGCCCAGCTAAGAGCTGGTCTCCTGCAGGAATCCAGTTCCCAGTGCAGGTTCCACTGAGGTAACCACAGGCCTCTGCTGGAGTTTCACACCACACGTGGAGAATTCACACTGCAGAGTGTCAGTCAGGGGTGCCAGGTGCAGGGCCCACCTTTCATGCCTCATGGCTGTGGAATCTTCCTGCTCCCCAGGTATCCCGTGCTGAGCACCTGCAGGAGCTCAGCTGCCATCATCTTCCCAGAGGATCTTGGCAGGAACAGTTCTGGGCTCAGAATTCACTCAGGAACAACACAAACCCTGACAGATGAAGAAATCCATGATGCCTGCTAAGCTGGTAGAGTGCTATAGGATCCACCTGTCCTTTGTGTTTACTGGGTCATGAAATCACAACTTCTATCAAGTCAGCCCCAAAACTGGGAGGACAATTGGACTTTCTTCAAACCCCAATTTTAACAGTCAGTTACATCGTCACTGAAACAAGAAACCTCTCCCCAGGCCTTAAACCAGAATGTGCATCAGAGTTAATATTTCTGATGAGATGATAAATGCTATTTCAATAAAATACTTTTATTTTAAAAGCCACAAGTCTCCCAGAGGTGGTACAAAGAACATTCATGCAAAATTTGGGGAATGTAGCAGAAGAAAGCAACTGACTGAAATATTTTGGGCTAATAGTGACAGCTCAGCAACTGATGCCCATCATTACAGAGAGAATAATGCCAGTGATTTGTAACAAGAACTCCAACCTGCTCGCTCTGCCATTCCTGCAGACTCGATTGTGGCAAAATCCAGCCCTGCATATTTAATCTTAAAACACTTCTACCAGCAGCAGCATTATTTGTCTTGGCAGATACTGGAGCTTATGCAAAAAGTAAAAGGCTTACCATGTGGAATATGAAGCAGTAATGCAAAACACATAAGGAACAATAGGAAAAAGTATTAAAAAATATGATTTCAAATAGATTAATCTTATGTGCACTAGACAAACGAGATATACCTCATTGGCAATTTCATATCAGTAAACACAGCATGAGGAGAGACCATACCTTTGCTTTATCTGAAAAGGAAAACAATCTACTCATTTTTTTTCTGCTCTGCATGCATTTCATTTCCCAAAATGCAACCAGACGTGCATTACATACAAACTCCATCCTGCTTCACCCAAGAACAGCTGCCATGAGCATTCTCTAGCACTATGCAGAAGCCTTATGGAGTGCAAGGTGCTGGGGACAAGCCGAATCTGAGTCTGAGTGCCAGACTTGGAGCAGAGTGCAGCTTTAGAAACGTTACTGCAAAGAACCGGCTGGGAATTGATGCCGTTCGAGTAGCAAGCAGCTTTTGGCAGCCAAAAGAAAGGGCAGTGTGTAATGATGAGAGCTGAAACAAACAAACTTTATTTGAGAAAAAGCAGCGTCACTTCCCTCCTGGAATGATCCCGTGAGTGGCTCAGGTTACAGTGTCCTGTGGGAGCACCAGGCACTGACAGGCAAGCAAAGGGACACGAGTGCATCGCTCCCGCACCCACACAGGCTGGGGACACACAGCACACCCGGGGACATACATGGAGAAAGGAATAAAACAAACAGAACATGGATCCATAGTGCCACAAACCTTCCGGCTCTGTGTTCTCTTTGAGGTGCACTTGCTTCAGTGGGCAGCAGAAGATTTCGTGACACTTAGCACGAAAAGGGGACTCTTTTTTCTTTAATTCCGCAGATTGGATGGAATCTTGCCGTAACATAATGTACTCCTGTGTGCCAGGGGGAGCGTCATCCATAACTGTGGTCACCACATAACAAAATGAACTCAAGTTAGAGCTTGAGGAAAGCAATCCCGAGAATCAAATCAACTATATAACGTCAGGGAGGGGGAAAGACAGGAGGGGAGAAAGGTTCACAGGAAGGAAAATAAACTTTTAAGTGCAACGTATCTTAGTCATGGTGATAGAAGGGTGGGAAAAAAAAACATTTACTGCTATAAACAATGCTTCTCATAAACCTCAACACTTCATCCCATTTCATGCAGCTTTGATAAACAGTAGAATAACACCACACTCTGAAAAACAACACAGTTCCCTCCTTTATTTGCTTTATTCTCCCCTAGCACGTCTATGTATTCCGCATGCAGATTAGGAGAAAAGCAAACCCAACATGCTTGTATGGCCTGGCCATAGGCAATGTCTGCACTGACAGCAGGAGCAATCCCTGCACAGCTGCAGGCAGTGCCACACCAGGTATCTGCTCCCCAGAGCACGGAGGATGTGCCCTTATCAGGATGTGCAATTTCCCCATTCCTCAGAGCAAGGATAATCCAGTGACACTGGACTCCATCATCATTTCCAACAGATAGAAGAGTACAAAGAGAAAGCACATTAATCCTTCTGATGGTTTTCTTGTAAAACAGCAAGTAATTTTTAAAGTTGATATTATAAATCAATACTGCCATTAATAACATAAAGGATACGCAGTCTAAAATGTTTCTGAATGGGGTCAGACTATTAAATGGCAAAAAGATAAAATATATAGCATAAAGAAAGTTCCAGCTACCTCAAAGTATTCCATTACCAGAAAAAATTGAAACACTTTTCCACTATCTAAAAAATGAAGCCTTAATAACAGAGATAGTGAGATTCCTCAGCTCATAGCTTTAGGCACAGATCATCTCACATGAACAAAAATTAGCTGCTTTTTCACAAGACAGCCTCTAACCACCAATTGTTATTTATAGCAGAACACAGAGATACAAAACCATACCCAAAACCAAGCTTGGATTTCTCAACCCTATGTGAATAAAACCAAACATGAAAACCCAAACATTTAAGGGGAAAAAAAAGAAAAATAATCCAAGAATTTCAGTAATGAGAAACTTAATTACTGTCAGGCTAAGCATGCACTAGCATGCACTAGGTAAGTTTATTTGGTTCTCAAACTGTTGGCCATTAATTCTAAAAATTTAACTGCTTCCTAAATATCTGCCAGAACATGGACAGATCTTAAAAACCTGGCAGATTTAAACATGGATCCCCTCAAACAAATATTATCCCATTGCATTCTCATCCATGGTTTTTTTCCTCTGGTAGGAGTCATATCTGGGTGACAAAGTTCTGTTCAACAGTCATTCTGTTCACAGTGGGCAGTCACCTTCTCTCAAGACCTTAATCCAGCAGAGAAACTTTGTACCTTGGCTGTTGTTGCCTCTTTACGCCCAGCATCAGTAACCCACACTGATAATCTCTGTAAAGTGCCAGTAAAAGGGATGCATGATCAAGTAGGAAAGCACAGGGTAAAAAAGAGCAGCAGGTCAATGGAGCACGAGGTCTGAGCTGCCATTTAATCCCACCCTTAACAATCCCAGTTTTACTTGGATTGTAGGAAAGGCAGGATGTGCTCAGGGAACACTCTGAGAGCCCCCAGAGCGAGGGGCAGCTGCTGGCAGTGATTACCAAGAGGCAACACCCAAAATAAGCCAAGGACCAACAGGTCCTGAAGGGTCAGGCCTCAAAAATTTACTGGTTTATGTCAGCTCAGAGCATGCAGCATCTGCAAACCAGCTGCAAGGACAGATCCCATTTGTCAGGTCTTTGGCAAGCAGCTGCCTGACATCTTTGTGTAGGCCCCTGTGCCATCTCAGGCAAGCTGAGGTGGACAAGACATAACCAGGCCTTCACCAGCCACAGACACACCCCAGCACCACCTGCACACAGATTTATTTAGATGTGAATACACCCCAGCAGGACCCACAGCTCCGGTAAGTGACAAACACCCCAAAGTCAGCCCAAGCACAGCAGGTGACAGGGAGTGATGGTTCTGAGGGCCAGCACAGTCCTGACACCTGCAGCCAACCCCAAGAACCACAGCACTAACAGCACTAACACAGCCCTAATGCTGGAATGATGCATGGACAACTTAACTGGTGTCAGTGTTCTGGAGGAGCAGCTAAAACCTCTTTTTGCCATGATGAATGGCCTCAAGTCAGGCTCTGAATTTATTACAAAATGAGGAACAGCCCCTGACCCTGCTATGTCCTTTTCCCTGCTGTGATGACAGCCAGACAGCCTCATGGAGCCACTGAAATCACAGCTGTAGGACCTCCAGTGTGGGCACCAAGAACCACCCACAGTTCCAGCTACACAGAATCTAATGTAAAAAGCTTTAAAAACCTGGTGGCAGCCATCTCTGACAACTGAACATCATCAGTGCACGACCATGAAAGGATCATTATCAAACAACTGTGAAGAAGCACTTTGGAACAGGGAGAAATATCACCAGGCACCTGTTATGGGATAAAACCCACACTTGTGAAATAATCACATGTACACCCGAGTAGGAGAGAAATGGTAAATTTTAGGGAATTAACAGAATCCAAAGCAGTGTGGGGAAATACAACTCAGAAGCAGGACTCCAAGTCCTGCTGAACTCATTACAGAAGCAGATGTGCTAGAGGCTACAAGCTCTGGCAAGCTGAGGCAAGACCCTGAAGGAGGAGGGGATGCAGGTGTGTGTATGTTTGTCTGTGTGCAAGACAGCACAGGCCTGTACCAGTCTGTACTAGCCCACAGTTCAGCATGTTACTAAAAAACATAGATATGGTTGTTATGCTTGAAGGGCATATAAACCTTCAAGGCATATAAGCAGTGTGTTCAATAAAATGGGATTCTGTGGGCCTGATATTTCTGGGTCTGAGAGATTTTAGCCTGCTAGCAGCTGCTAACTTTTTTCTCACGGGAAAATTTCTCAAGAAAGCTTCTTCTCAAAACAATCTGGGCAAACGACTCTCCTTTCTCAGAACAATCTTTCTCCAGGTGGTGTTTTGCTGTTTCTCTAGTTTAACCAATAAATTAGAGAGGTGCCGTTCCAAGTCACCAACCATGTTAAGTCTGTATCAGAACAACTTATAAAAAGGTAGTAAGAATTGGACAATAAAGCTTTTCTATGCTCTTTGCCTTCTAAAATATTTAGTCTTTCATCTTTCTTCTGTGTCCTACAATGACAGGCTTCATGATGCAAACCACAGAGACCCCACCTCCTCAGTCAGATGGCAGCAGTGTTTAATTGCCATGCTGTGCCATGGTTTGCCCTCAGCTGCTTCCCCCAGGGCTGGGCTGCAGTGCCTGGGATGTGCTGGGATGTGCTGGGATGTGCACTGCCCACACCCAGAGCTGCCCACCAGCTCTTCTTTCCCTTTCATCCCAATGCACTCCCCATCCTCACGGGTAGAACACATTGGTGCTCTACATTCCCATCTTCCCATAAATAAAACAGGGATAAGACTACAAATGTCACGGACACGGGTCATTAATACACTGCTAAAGAACTTGTATATTCTCAGATGAAAGTGGTAAATTAATACTACACAGCTTTAAAAAAAGGAATCCTTTTTTCTTCCCCTCACAATTTGATGGAGACCAAACCCACAGCAACTGTGTATATGAGAGGAATTTGCTCAGCAGTAAATATAAAATAGCTGCAGTAACTATTATGTTTCCTAATCAAAACATTCAGCTTGCTAAATATCACCCTGTAGCGCATTCTTTAGCTCAAATAAAATAATAATAATTACATTAATAAAAACTTGCCGTCAACAAGCCAGTAGGAAAAAAATTTCTTCTTCCTGTAAGCTTTACTGAGAGAAAGCAATCTTTAGGATGGCTGCTGGCACCAGGATGTTTTTCAAGATAAATTCAAACATGTTTACTTTATATAAGCACACCAGCTAAACAGTCTGCTGGTTTGTGTCTTTCTTTTATGTCCAACTGCATTTCAGTCCCATCCAGAATTGCCAGAAACCATAACATCAACCCTGTCCATAGGCCTTGGCTCGGGTTCCAACTGAATAATCTTTGATGTAATTCAGAGTTTAATAAAGCTGTAAGGAAATATCTTTCCCCCTGGTTTTACACAGCAAGGCTTCAGCTCTGCTAGCTACAGGCTGTAGCAACCATAGGGTAAATAAAATGCAGGCAAAACAAATCCTCCCGCTCCTGTTGGGACTATTGTTCTTGTATGTATGACACAATTTAACACAAAAAAATTATACTTCCTTGGATCCATTCACTCCTTGAATGAACTTTTGAGGTCATTACCTGAAGCATGAATTTTCCTCAATTCCCAAACTTTTCACAGTCTGGTTAGTTTGACGTGCTGCAAGTCTGCTGCAAGTTCTAGGACGCTTACATGTGCAATAAATTGATTTTGCTGGCATTTTGGAAGGACTGAAGTTGTGTTTCTACACGAGGTCATCAAGCCACAGAGAGAATCAGAGCACCTCTTAAATCCTGCACCCACAAAGTGGAGGAAATCCCTTCTTTTTGGCACAGGGGGCGAAAAAAAAACCATTCCCCAGTGTGACTTTTTGGAACATGAGAGCAGCAGCCAATGTGTCACCCAGTGTCACCTCCCCTGTGTCACCTCCCCACCATCACCATCTGGGACACAGAACATCGATGCTCACTGAGCACCTCCTTCATCCCCTGCCTCCCTCACCCACACAAAGGAAATAAAGGTCACAAAGGAGGTTACCCAGGCCCTGGGGCTGCTTAGAGTTATGCATGAATTTATTTTTTTTCCTTTCAGGGGAAAACATTAGGCTATCAAGTTACTTTCAGGTCCTTACAGGAACAAGCCTAAAAAAAACCCCTCTCTAAAATAACTTGACTGCCTGTAGGACAGGGAAGGGTAGAAAGTGGATATTTTGCTGTAATAACATTTTCCTAGTTGAGACAGCTGCTGAAAATCTCTCAGGTATACATGCAGTAAAAATTCTCTTTGCTTCTCTTCATCACTGCTTTGTTTTCCTCCTAATTTCTCCCAGTTGAAGGTGTGATTTTTTTTTGTTAGCCACCTGCACAACATAATAAACTCAAAGCACAACAATACTTACAAGCTAATTGAAAAAAATTCTATTCTGGGGTTGTAAAACACTCAGAACCTCTTAACGACAACATAGTCTATCCAAACCATTTCACTATTAAGCTTTGCCAAAATCTTGATGAGCTATTCTTACCAAACAGCCCTGGCACTTCTGCATCACCCAGAAATCTTATTTTCAGCTTGCAGCTGCGTGCTCCCAACTTTGAAGTCTGGTTGACTCTGACTTGCAGTTTCCACAATGAAGACAGATATTACAGGAAGCACAGGCAGCCAATTCTTTAATTTTTATTCACAGCAAGCCATATCTGGAGTCCCTCATTTTGCATCACTCCTTCCTCCCCAGTACACCATCAAAGCCAGGCACCACACCAGCTTGTTTCAAACTGAAAGAAACAAAGCAGCAAAAAAACCTTGTGAAAGACACAGCTTTCTTTAGATGATTTTTCAGAATTAAAAGTAGGCTCAGAATGAAGTGTCATTACATCTGGAAGCTGCTGCTGGACGGGGTCTGTGACAATGAGAGGCTGCCAGGGACAGCCCAACTCCTTCACTCTCACCGAGAAGCAGCGCCTGCTCTTTTGTTCTCAAACCAATTCTATAACTTTCCTCAGTGGCAACTATTTCCTGTGCTTATTTCTGAACTGATATTAAAGGACAGTTTTATGGCATGCATGAATAGAACATAATTCTGAGATGGGCAGTAACTGTCTCCAAGAACTCAGACACTCAGGGAAGCAAACCCCTTGAACTAATGAGTTCTCCAACAGCTGATCTCAATTGGTCTGCAGTCAGTTACCAGAACTTGAGGCTTTAGGGATTCTATGGCCTGTGAGTGCTTTTCTGTGTCTGGTGGGAAAGGGAGGGCAGCCTCCTGTTTATGGCATAAACATGTCAGGAATATTTAAAATTCACCAGTGATGTCCAAGGAATGGTTCCTGTGGTAAAGCCAAGGTCCAGCTCCTGTGACTGCTGTGCCAGGCAGAGTCACCAACACCTCCAGAGGCAGCTGCAGCCTTCACCCCAACATTTCCCCTGCCCTGCAGGGCTCCCCATCCCACACAGACCCCGAGTGTGTCTGTGACCCTGGCAGCACCCACGGGAGCCCCAGCCTCACCCCAACAGCCCCAGATGATCACAGCCTGCAGCACACACCCTACAAATTCCTGCCTGTGTGCCGCAGGGTGTGTGTAGGGTGTGCTAAAGCTGCCTGGGGGCTCACCCCTTGAGCAGCAAACAGAAATCCCCCCTTGCAGAGTCTGCAGGAGGAGCAGAATGTCCAAGTCCTGGCCCCAGGGCTTGGCCAAGCCCGTGTGGAGCAGCTGAATCACGATTTTAAAGAGTGAAGATTTTAGCTAAGGGATAGAAGTAATTCATAGGGATCAGGTGATCAGACTGTTCACCTGGCCAGTGTGGTTTAAAGGAGGGATTTCATCCTCCAATCCACTCTCACTTTAGAGAATCTATAAATTCTGAAAAACTGTAAATAAAGGTCTCCTTTTTTGCCTTGGGTGACTGACTGTGTGGTGCGTGCTCATTTTGTGTCACAATGTGACATCAGGGTGTAAGTTAGATAAGTAAATGCTAGAGTAATGATTCTTCAAGACCTAAGCCAGAGCTCATTGTTGTATTATGAGCATGTTTATAGAAGGAGGTGGAGTAAGTGAGATGTTAGAAGAACAGAATGAAAGCACTAAGAACAATACCCAACACCTGGACTTTAGATCAATCAATCAATCACACAGCAGGGACCTCAGATGGTGCCAGAGGGTCACAGATACCTGATGAAGACTCTCCTGACTTCATCCTTTGAGACCACTGACCCAATTCGAGACCCCCCACCCAGTTCAAGAGAAGAACTGTGCATGTTTGAAGGACTAATAACCTCATTTAATACAGAGCAGGGATGGGAGGTGCTGGGGTTATGCACAGGTATTGTGTGTAAGATCTTGGGAAATAAACAGACGGCAAAGAACCTTGTTCGGGGTGGTCAGGCCTTTTGGAGATGACTCCCCTGCTGCCCACCAGTGTTAATAAACGTACCACTTTCTAATTTAATTAGTTAGACGGTCTCTGTTTGTGATTATATTGGTTTTTACTGACTCACAGCAGGGTCACCATGGCCCTGCCAGTGCCACACCTTCAGCACCAGTAAAACAAACTCCACTGGGCAGAGCTGGGCTGCTCCTCCCCAGGGCAGTGCTGCTCCCTGCTTGGGATGGGATCACTCACTACTGCTGCACAGCCCAGCTGAGACACTCCATGGAAGCCTTAGGAGAGAAGCAGGAACCAAAATCATGTGGCTGAAACCTACTTTAGGCAAAACATTGCATGCTGTATTAATTCCTAAGGTTTGCACAGCTCCACCTTCATTCCGACATCAAAGATTTTCTCTGATGATTTTAGATAGTGATTTGTTTTCTGATTTGAAACTACTTTTGTTGAGAAATACCTTTATATTTTAAATAAGTGACTGTCTTGTGATCAAAATTGCAAGCTGACAGCTCTTTCAACCATGTTTCCTCCAACATATGTAGAAATTTCCTAACTTTTTGATCTGCTGAAAGATTCTGAAATATGCTGTCTTTGGGTCAACACACAGAATAACTGTTTTCAGATCTTCCAAAAATATTAGCACAGAACACTCCCCCTTGACCTAAAAGAGTAATTGGATTAACTGCTAGCAGTAATAAGCTGTTATCCTCTGGAAAGACTAGCCCAGATAAGGCTGCATTTAGATCCTTGTGGATAATAAAGACGAAGACATACGACCTCAAAAATTTGTTGATAAACGCTGCTAGGAACGCATTTCCTCTCTCCCCTGTGGAAATGGCACCAGGATTTCTGCAGGCAGCCTTATCTCCCAGCTATTCCAGGCATCCATGTGCCAGCAGACAGCCCTGGGTGAGCTCTGCCCTGGCCACTCAGGGATGCAGCTGGAACCACGACCTCACCATGCCCTTGTGCAAGGATGGGGGCTGAAGGGCCAAGATGCAAACTGGATCCACTTCTGGGGGACATCTGCTGCTTTGCCTTGAGCTCCTGATGTGCAGAGAAAGCTTCCTATGCTGTACAGCCCCAGACTGATACTTACTGAGGATTTACTGACTCTGCAGGTGGGCAGCAATGACAACAAGTCCAAGGGAGATTCCTGTGCCTTGGGTGAAGGATCAGGAGCATAAGGAGAGTTCTCCTCTACCTCTGCAGCTGCAGGGACTAATAAGGGCAGAAACAGGAACAGCATCACATCAATACCTTGTCCCAAACCTGGTGTCAGCAGCAGAATGCTGTTTCAGTGGAGGTTTGGTATTAGGAAACATTGCTTCAACAAAAGAGCTGCTGGGCAGCGAGACTGGCTGCTGTGACAGGGTGAATCACAGCCCCTGGAGGGATTCAGAAGATGTAAAGTGTAACTTGGCACCTGGGGACACGCTCTGCTGGTGAACACAGCAGTGCTGGGGAAATGGTTGGGCTGGGTGATCTCTGAGCCTCTTCCTGCCTGAACAGCTCTGTGACTGTGGGAGCCTGGTTGGGGAGAGCTGCAGTTTGCAGGCAGGGCTGTCACCTCTGCATGTGGGCTGTGACCAGCAGATCCACGCTCCTGCTCATCAGCAGCTGGGGAACTGCCCCAGTTTACTCTCCACTGTGCAGACAGCACCTTTCCCTTCCCAGCCATCAGGACCCGTGGGTTTGCCATGCCCACTCTTATTGGAACTCTGCAGCTGAGCTCACCACTCCGCTGTGTTTGCCCCTGAATGAGCAAATGAATGAATGGATATTTCTTCTCTGCCTGCTCCGAGTGGTTTCCTGCTTTTCCCATCTGCTAAAATAAATGCAAGCTGGCTGCTCTCCAGACAGGTGGGCTGCTGCATGCAGCGCAGCAGACAAGGCAGTAACTCACAGGGGGCTGTTCATTTCTGTGGAGTGTGGGTATGGGAAGCAACAGGCACAGGGAGCACTGGGAGCACACCAGGGTGGAACTGGGGACACTGCATGGCTCAAGGGACGACACTGGACAGCAGGACCTGCCTGGCCAGCTGCAGAAGATAAAGCAAACAAACTGCACAGCCACCAAGGATTTGGCTCCTGGGATCCAGCTGTGGCTGCCACACCAGCTGCTGGAGCAAACATTTCTCTTTCTGCTCCAACAACACAGGACAGGAGCACCACGGAACACAGGAGGAGATGGATGGACAGCAACTCCAGATGGAAATATGAGCCTCACTCACCCCTATCTACCCTCAAACCCACTGTGACCAGCTCACGGTAAATTTAAAAATCACTGAGACAATTGTGTCACTACACTGAACTTGCATTCTTCATTGACGAAGTTTGGGAGAAAAAGCAAGGAACGTCAATGTTTCTAAGAGAATATCCCTGAAGTGTGGTGAAAATGAGGCATGCAGAGGAAGAGGTGCCAGGAGACCTGCTAGAAAGGTCCAGGATGAGTGGGAAGCTAGCAGCTTTTGAGAGCTTTGGACAGCTAAAGTTTGCTGCTTATGAAATATTAGAATTGTGTATCATAACTTTAATGAGAATTAAATTATTAATGTAGCCCTAGCTGGAGCTGGGAGAATACTTTCCAATTATAAAAGAAGTAGGGAGAAGTGGTAATGCCTTTTTTTTCTTCCTATTTATGGAACATTATTGTCAACAGCTGGGCTACAGAAAGAGACAAACTCCCCTAGTGTTGGGGGGAAAAAAAGAGACCAAAACAACAAAAACACAAAGAAAGAAGTGAAAAAGATCAGGATCCTCTAGGAAGAGCAAACCAAGGCAAAGTAGCCTGAAAATGGCAACAAAATCATCAAAGAATAGGCAGCATCCCTCCTGGAAATCTGGAAGGATGAGCCATGCCTCGGGGAGCAGGAGATGAACACCAGCCTGGAAGTCTGCTCAGAGATTGTCACTGGAAGCTGCAGCTCCTGGGCATTTCTCTTGGAAGAAGCAGACAAGAACAGAAGCACCAGTCACAAAAGGACAGGTGACACCTCCCAATAATTATTTGCCCCATTTACTGAGGATTAACAAAAGGAAGGAGGCGAGAAATCGAGTGTTTTAAAATTCAAACTCATTACAGAAAGGGCTGTTCAGAGAAATGGCCTCAGAGGAAATTTTTCAAAGCGAAGCACAGAAAACTCATCAGCAGAAGCCAAAATCCTGGGTGTGCCATGGAGAGGAGCAGAGAGTGTTCCTCACAATCCTGGGGAGCACCAGAACCCTGGACCCTGCTCTGCTTCAGCAGCCCACCCAAAGGGGCAAAGAGCTCTGACCAGAGCTTTGCACACAGAGGCTGAACAGCAGAGAAGTCCTTTCAGGAAAAAAAAATGTATCATTTAATCTGAAATTTATATGTATTAAAATTTATATATAATAAAATATACAACACAACATTTTAAGGTTGAAAATTCTTTTTAACAGTTTAAAGATGAGGCTTATGCAGATAGGGTCCCTATATACAAACACACATGTACACAAAACTGTTCAATTTTGAAACAGTCAAATGAAAGGCTGTGATATTTTCTCACATTGTTTTCTGAGACTAAGCTGCAGTGAAGCTGAATTCCCACCACAGGCACAAATCACTTGATGCACACCCCAAAAACTTACCCAGCAAGTTACACCGTCTTGAAAACTACTCCTCAGCTGTATGCTCAGTGGAGTGATTGTCACAGAGTGATTGTCACAGCCCTCTGCCCACCCTGCCACTTGTGCTTAGTGTGTTACCTACTGCAGCAGCCACTGCTGGAGCAGCCTTCCCCAGCCCAGCTGCCAACGCTGTGACTGAGTAATCCATCTCCAACAATCTGACAATTAGCCAGCTCATTTTTCCCCCCCATCTGGCCCATGCAGTGTTATTACATCCACTTGAACAGCCATGGATTGAGGAACAACACCCACAACACCCCGTTCCCCTCCTTCCTGAAATGAAAGGACTGCACTTCAGAAGCCTGCACTTGACACAGTTTTAGAAACTGTACTTGAAAATGTTTGTCCCGTCTCTACACTTACCTAAAGCCTTTCAGACACTGCAGAAACCCACGTGTAATTATGCTATCACTGTTACTCAGTGTAGCTACAACACCTTGTAAATACAGAGAAGGGTTTCGCTTTTCACTGTTCATTAATTTAATCAGCAACAAGACAAATTAGCAGAAGATTGAACTGCCTGTTTTCCTGTTACTGTCCACCTCAATGATCACTTGTAGAGCCCAAGGAGATGTTCTGTATACTGAGATCCTTCTCAGCTCCCCTACAACTTTGTTTTGCACACAGCTGTGGTAGCCCCACGTCCTGCCCAGCACATCTGCTCTGTACTAGCAACCTAAGTGCACCAGAATTACAATAATGTTCACACAGTATGGCCTTCAATGCTATTATTATTTTACCTCAACTGGTCGCTTTCAGTTCCTTGAGGCTGCTGCCAGGTCAGCTGAAGGCAAGGCCAGAGGGGCAGCCAGCAGCAGGGCAGGGTTTGCTCCCTGGCTGTGAGCAGCCAACCTGGCTGACCATGGGGCTGGGAGGGTTTCCCAGTCCAGGTTTCAGCCTCAGCAGGCAGCAGCTGGCAGCAGGAACTGGGGCACAGCTCACCTCACCAGGCTGAACCCCCCAGCTCCCTCCCCTCCGAGGGGACACCGAGGGCTGTCCTGGCAGCCCTCCTGCCCCCTGCATGGGCAGAGGATCAGCAGGACTCTCTGGGCCCTGCAGAGCCCCAGCCACACACCCTGCCAGGGCTGCTGAGCCAGGCTGGGCTTGCAGAGCCTGGCAGCAGCTCCTGTGCCCCACTGCTCTGGCCACCTCTGCCCACCACTGAGCTCGGGTCACCGCAGGGTGCCCGGGCAGGGAGGGAGGGTGACCAGGGTGACCAGAGTGACCAAGATGACCAGGGTGCCCAGGATGACCAGGGTGCCCA
Organism: Acrocephalus arundinaceus; assembly: GCA_021534815.1. Taxonomy (NCBI): domain Eukaryota; kingdom Metazoa; phylum Chordata; class Aves; order Passeriformes; family Sylviidae; genus Acrocephalus; species Acrocephalus arundinaceus. The sequence goes on from JAJEOU010003009.1 coordinate 813,337, forward strand.
GGATGACCAGGGGAGCTGCCCCCGCTGCAGCTCAGCCCCTCACAGGTATGGCTGTGTGCACAGGGATGTCTGTGCTCACACCTGAACTCCACAGGCCTGGCACTCTGCAGCCTGATCCAAAAGGGATTTCAATGCTGTGTGTCTGCCAAAAAGAGTTAAAACCCAAGACTGTGCTAAGTCAAACCATCAATAACTCAGTGACTCTGGCCCAGCAGATCACTGCTCTCACAGCCCAGCCAAGGCCAGCGTGTGGGGCAGTCACTCCTGACTGACACATTGTCACCAACGGGAAGGACACTGTGACAGGGTCACAATGCAGAAAGGAAATGTACATCTTTTACAAACCAGCACGCATTTCCACACAACTTGGCATGAAATTCAGATGTCTGCAAGGTGATCTCCATGCCCGGGTGGCTGCCACCCTCAGAGCTACACAGCTACCATCCCCTGCCAGCCCTGGGAGGCACCTGGAGCTCTGCACCAGGAGCTCCAACTGCTACACAAACATGCACACAAACACTCCAGATGCAATACACTACTTGGAATTAACTTCTCCAGAAATCAAAAGGCAAAATGATCAAATAGGGTTGTTCTGTTAGAGCAGAAATAACAGTGGAGCTTATTGCCTTTGTGTATTTTTATACTACATTGCATAATATGCTCGCATTGATGTTCAGCACCGTAAATGACATAAAAAACAACCCAAGGCAGCAAGCACAGCAGAGCTCTAAGAAAAAAATCATCACATTTCACATTCCAGTGCATGAAAGTGAATGCTGCAGTCCTCTAGCTTACAACAGTCTATCAAAGTTAGCAAAAACAAATGTGTGTCTTAGAAAAAAGACATTGTTTCAACACTGAGCTATAAATTAGCTTTCGGTTTTTAGGAGGCAGTAAGTGGCCTTTATCTCAGTACAAGAAAAAGCCACTCTGTTCAAACTGAGGACATTGCATAGTGCATACTGTAGCTGGGGAGCTGCCTCGGGATACCACACTCACTTTTGACTGCTTGGAAATCATCCATATTAGAGACAAGTCCCTATTTTGTGTCATTACCGTATTTATGCCTGCTGGGACTTTACATACCCCCAAAGAAATTAAAACATTTATTCTGAAAGTGGATCGAAAAACTAAAACATGGGAAGGATGCTGCTGCTGTGAATGTCTGAAATGTGTGGCTTCACGCTGGGTCCAATTAAACATAAAAAATGCCAAGAAAAGCTTCAGATCCATTTGCAGTAGCTGAATATTTGGCCCAAAGAACTGCCAAAACAAGTGCTGGAGTACAGAGGGCCTGTAAACCCTCATTCCTGAGCCCTGCAGTGCTGTGGACAGCTCCAGTTGACAAACTGTTCTCAGCACCATTTGCACCATTCCCAATCACCAGTGCCCAGAGTCCTTCCGTGGTTCCTTGCCCTGCACACCACATAGGCAATCACAGTATTTTTAATATTAGCCCCTACAACCCCACTTGCACCTAAAGTGATTGCAGGAAAACTTGAAATTAATTTTTAATAGCTTCTCAAAGAATTCATTTAGGGAACGAGGTCTTTGCAGGTTGCAAACAAACCCACCTGTCCTCTTACCTTTAAATTTAATAATCTGTAACTTCCATTCTACCCCTGTACTCTGCTCCGGAACTGAAATTCTGAAGAGCATTTTGCAACATTTTATTAGCATTTCAGTCTGCCTTTATCCAATAATTTCACAACAGATACACAACCCAGAAAGACCTCTGTGCTTGCTATTGCATGCACCCGCTTGCCTCCACACCAGGGAGAAGGGGATAAAAGCTGCAGACCCCAGGTGTGCTCTCCCAGCCCCAGAATGGTCCTACCTGGCTCAGAGCTCTGTGAGCAGCCCGTGAGAAGCCCTCTCTGGGAGCAGCAGGCAGTGACTTTGAGCTGCTCTCCTTGTCCTGAGCTGTCATGCAGATGTGGGATGGAGGCTGTCCTGACTGCCCGTGGATCTCCAGGCTGCTAAACACAATGATCAGAGATGACTCACTGTCACTCTCACATACATTAAATGGTTCTGTCGATTTTCTGACTGGAGGTATTGCTGAAATTGTTGTCTCCCAGCTGAGGGGCTGACACGGGCTTGACTCAACTCTGCAGCCGTGCAGGGTCAGGCTGCTCGTGTCACTGGGGCTCAGACCCTGCCCTGGCCCAACAGAAGTTCTCCTCTCCCATCAGGTAAGACAACAAAAGGGAGCTTCCCTTGGCCATATCTGTCATTTCAGCACCAAAGTTTCTCTCCAGGAATGCTTTGCATATCATATATTAATAGATTCTTACTAACAGCTTTAGCTTCACATCATGCCTAGACAAAGTGTCCCGCTGTGGGCAGTAGCCTGGAAGGGCACTTGAAACAGCTGTGGGTGAACAAAACATAAACTGTGTTGCTGACAGGTTGTGTGTATCTCATTTAGTTACTCTCCAGGAAGTGAAAATAATGGGAATTTCACTGAAGTTTTAGGAAGGAAGAGACCAAAGCTGAGGGTGGGCCAGAGAACCAGTAACTGTTGTCCCCAGCCTGGACATCAGGAAGAATTTCTTCCCTGGAAGGGTGGTGAGGAATTGGAAGGGGCTGCCCAGGTTGGTGGTGGGGGTCACTGTCCTTGGAGGCGTTCAAGAAACAACTGGGCATGGCACTCAGAGATCCGGGACACCCACCCGGATGGTGATGGGCCAAAGCTGGTGGGACTCCATGGTCTTGGAGACCTCTTCCAACCTTAATGATTCCATCACTGCAGGAGAAGCTGTGGCTGCCCCTGATCCCTGGCAGTGCCCCAGCCAGGCTGGACAGGGCGTGGAGCAGCCTGGGACAGTGGACGGTGTCCCTGGCCATGGCAGGGGTGGGACGAGGTGACCTTTAAGGTTTCCTTCAACACAAACCACTCTGTGATGTTACATGCATCACCGAGCACTCAGGACTAATGAAACAGTCAGACAGCAAGAGGGAAGCAGACAGGAGTTCCACAAAAGATTTTGATGGCAAAACCACAAGCAGGCTCTCTGCACAGCCCAGGTGCACTCAGCATCTACACCCTGGCTGCATTCTGACAATATAACTGCACCCAACACTGACCAAAACTCCCCCACACCACAGGATCCCTGCAGAAAAGGGACAGCACAAAAGCACCACAGTGGCAAAGCCACAGTAAAGGGATGCTGGGAGCAGAGAGAAGGTGATAAAGTATTTAGAGCCCACCAGAGAGTCCCCAGCACTTCTCAGCAACCACCAGAGCCTGCCTGCCCTTGGGTGTGACGTGTGAGGTGAACATCCCCATGTAAACCTGCAGCACTGCTTCCCCTCACTGAAACGAGCTGAACTGAAAGCATTTAACTCCCTTCCAGTGCCTTTCACTGTGCTCTGACACACTGTGGTGCCAATGCAGCTTTAAATATTTACTTGACATTATCTTGCATCTGGCAAATGTATCCTGATACTCCCCAGCAAGTCCCATGCAGGATTAGTTCTCCTCTGGTCTTTGCACAGTAACAGATCCCATTTTATTTTACCACTGCAATTCTCTCCAAATCAGATCTGCAAAGTCCAAGGAGTTTTCCAGCAATTCTGTTGAGACAGATGAGATTTCTGGGCACCAGAATAATTTCTAATAATTTCTCTAGCAGTTAAGACTTTTCCTGCTTCCATCATTTCTCATTTTCCGTGCTGCTCAGACCCATACAAAGACTGCCTGTTACTCTGTTAGTGCTGTCAATCCATATGCACCTGCTCAGTTTATTCTCTTATTGCTAATTAACTATTTCATATTGCATATTCCCATTTTTCAGATAAGGTGCTGTTGTCACAATAGCCCTGTAAGTGAATTATTATAACCATAATGCATTCATAAATAACACATTAAAGGCTTAAAATATATTTTTTTACAGCTGCTGCAATGCAGTTGGCTTACATGTAATAGCAATTGTGCACCCATGAAATTAAACTGAAGAAAGAAATGATTTTCAAAGGCTTAGTTCTCTGAAAAAGTTATTGCCTCTAATTCTTATTGGTCAAATGTTATTTTCTTTCTGATGCTAAATTAGAATACTAGAATAAATAAAAATGACAGCCTCTGGGTAGGGAACTGAAGTAATGAACAGCAACCAAACTCCACTGAAGGCCAGGCAATCACGGGGCTGGGAAGGAGAGAGCAGAGAAACAAACACACAAATATTTTCTAATGGACCCGTGGCAGGGTAACAGCACACATCTTCAATGAAACACTCCGGAGTCAACTCCTGCACGGATTTCTTCATGGCACTCACAGGCTGCTTTCCATGGACCTTCACTGAGCTCTGCAAAGGCCACAGAGCCCCCCTGCTCTGTGCACAGGTGTAGCACTCACCCCAGAGCTCATGAATCACCCCATCCCACCCGGGCATGCACCCAGAGAGGCACAGGGACAAACAAAACCCTGCCTCATCCCCTCTGGCTGGGCTTGCACAGCCCCAGGAGAGTCAGCAGGACTCCAGCCTGATCTCAGACCCCGTGCACCGAGATGTGCCTCCAACAAAAGGAGCAGCTGACCAGCACAAAAGGGCTGCACAGCCTCCCCCTCCCAGGGATCCGACACAGATGCTCAGCACAAAGTCAAGGGAACATTTTGAGTATTTCTGTCACCTTGCTGTGCCCCTGAGGGCTCACACTGCAGGCAGGCTGCTGTGCCCGCATTCCTGCAGCCCTGCACAGGTGCAATTCTCCCCATTTTATTTCCCATGAGCCAACAGCAAAACAGGGAGTGGGAGTTGCCCACTCCCAAATTTTGTCCATTTCTAAAAACTCCAAAGAACATTTTTACTCTCACGCTGCACTAATTAGGCAAGCCCACGTGTCGTGGCCAGCCCAGGGCTGCAGTCAGTGGAACACCTGGAAAATGTCTCCCCAGCTTCTCCAGAACGGCCTCAGAGCCTCCTGACTGAGCACCACCCACAGCTATTCCCCAGCTCTGGGCCACAGAACCATCTCTGCTATCACTCATGCCTGTCCCACAGGGCACAACTCACCAGAGCTGCTCCCAGCACTGACTGCAGCATGCACGTTTAAATTTCCTTCATACCTAAACCAGACAGATTTTAATTTTATTTTTGGCTCACACTTCATCACAGGGCTATTAAGACCTGCTCAGATAAGGCTTTTTTGCAGGATACCCAAGGCTAAATCACCTAGATGCACATCTCCAGCTCACAGCATTTTATTGTTGCTCTTCTGGCATATGGAGGGCTTAGATGAAAACTAGCAAATATTTGGTAAAAACTATTCCAGAAAAAGCTGAATATTTATGGCTTGTACACAGAAACCTGACTGGCAAGTGAATGCTTCAGGTAGAGATAAAAGGAGTGACAGAAGAGTAACTTTTATCTATGCAGTCTACATTTAATGACTGCATCAACATTTGCAGATGATTAGGGCCAACCTAAGTGCTTTGTTGTTCCTTTGTTCTGTTTCTGAAGGGTTTGGACTTTATTTATTCTTTTTCTTCTGGTTTTTTCTTCCTTCCCCCCCCCCCCCCCCCCAGCTGCAACTAAATATAATTTTTGGCTTTTAAAGGCCTATTTCCATTTTTAGAATCCAGCTGACAGGCTGGGGATGATATTTCCTAGCTGAGGCATCTGCCTCCTTGACAGAGGGAGAGATAATCACGTTGGGTGAAACAGGCTCAGCATCTATGACAAGCTTAAGATGTCAGAGCTGAGAGCATCGTGTCTGGCCCCTCTGGATGTTTTTTCTTGAGGAGTTCAGCCCCATCTGCTGTGGAAGGCAGCCAGCCTGCATTGCTGGGGACAGGGGACGCCTCACTGCTGAGGCTGCCACAGCTCCAGTTTAATTGCTGGCTTATTTATTTAATTATGGCAGCCACAAGAGCGTGTGGCCAGGCTGCCAGCCTGCCTTCCCTGAAGCAATTCTCTGCTCTGGAACTGCTTGTGCTGGACCATCCGCATTCCCCCCCGGATCTGCACCAGGAGCAGCCCCACCCTCAGCAAATGTCACACCTGGCTGCAGCCCCCTTGTCCCCAGGCAGCAGGGCCACGACACGAAGGGTCTGCAGGGGGGCTGAGTCTGGAGAGGCATTTCCAGGGACTCAACCCTCAGATCCAAGAAATGTCCCCACGACACGTGTCCCTGTCTGCCTCCTGGGTCAGAACCAACACACAGCACCTGCCCCCTCCACACTCATGTCAGTTCTCCTTTCAATTTTTAGATCAAATGTTCTGCAGTCACAAATGGAATTATGCTGATAAAATTAGTTAGATCAAGGGACTGCTTTTCTTTTGAGATGGGCCATTTGATGCTGCAGAATGTCACCAAATGAATCTCCCTGAAAGTAGATTCCTCCTCACAAGCTGATTTTTCTTGCCAGATGCTAATGTAAATGCTCACAAATAATGGAAGATTTCCAACAGATGTGCAACTTGCTGCCACTCTGGGACTGCTGCTCCTTCCCTCTCTCCTACCTGTTATCACACAGCTCATGTGAGGGCAGATGTGAGACTCTGGCAAGACACGGAGGCTGTTATTAAAGTTTATGTCACAATGAACAATTGCTCCCTCTGACCCTGCACGAGACTCCTTCACAGGCAGCCACAGCCTCACAGGGTGTCCTGGGGGAGAACATCTGCTAACACCTGAGCACCCCTGAGGTGCCACATTTATACCCAAATTTATACCCAGACAGACAAGAACACCTCAATTAAAGCCTGTGTGTGGGGATGTGGATGTGTCTGGAGGAACCCACAAACCTCAGCCCCTGCATCAGCCTTGCCCAGCCCTCTGTGCCTTGCTCTTGGTGCTGTGTCGTCTGCTCTGTCACCCCCACATGTTTCAAAACCTGGCCAATTTCTCACATTTCCTCTCCTTCTCTGCCAGGAGAAGTGGAAGAGATCACCCAGATGTAATTTCAGCAAACAATAAATCCCCTTATCAATGGTGTTGCCCTGAAAGTCAGTAGATGGAAATCTGAATCTGATTTTCCAGCTTCTACAGCATTTCTTTCCATAAGATCATTAAACTGCAGGCTCAAAGTTACAGTTTAAATCATGTCTTTTTGCAGAAAAGCCTAAGCTCCAAACAATCAAATTGTGATTCATAATCTGTCATTTTCAGTCAATATATCATGTCTAGCAAACATTGATTTACATGTAAGATTACAGACTTTGTGGTTGTACTTTCCAAAGCTATTCAATAACAGCAATCATAGCCAACAATTGATAGGTAATTTTTCTAATATACACAAATCAATCTTTGCTAACTTGACCCTAAATTACAGAAGTTTCATGATTCATTTTCCTATACAAAATTGCTGGTTGGTTTGGTTTTGTGGTCACATCATTCTTCCCCTGTATCTTGTCCTTTAACATATCTCATTCTTTCAAAGTTCAGTTCCTTGGTATATCTGGTAGAAATGCACATTTCCCTTCTCCATTTTGACCTGTGTCTTTGAGCTTTGACTCTCTTGCAAAGAATCTTCTGTTAAATTCCTTCAGCACATCCTTCTGTGTGACCTCTGCACATCCAAGCCCGACATCCAACTCACAAAACAACTTCACCCTGACTGTCCAGGACAGAGAGGCAGCACCTCCCCTGGACAATTCCCATCCTTTGCCTGTGCCTGGCCCTGGAGGGTCCTGCTCCCAGCCTCACCAGAACCTCTGCTGTGTCAGACTGGGACAGAGCTCTGACTGTGCCCAGATGGAGAGTGACTGCACTGAAGGTTCTGCTGAGGTGGTTTCCAGGTGTGCAACACAAACCCAGCTGTCTCCCTCCAGGACAGGCTGGTTCCAGCCTGGCAGGACCACGAGCAGGCTCCTGACACACAGAGCAGGGACAGGACCATGACATGAGCAGGGGCAGGGAGGGCTCACCCAGGGGCTCACTGCCATTACAATTAAAATTAAAACCTTGATGGGGAAGGGCCACCTGTGCATGTGCAGAGCAAGCACCCTCCCCAGGGGATTGTTATTTTAACACCTGTCTGCTGGTACGTGGTTGTTTTATTAATAGAAAGGATCACACACAGCCTGAGGTAAATTAAAATTCCAATTCTGCTATTCCATGTCACTGTAGAATATGCCAGGCTGTTTGATTTGGTTTCTAGCAAAGCAGGCTTAAAAACTTCCTTCCAAGCCATTAATTCAGGTATTCAATAAGCCTAACACAACTGCACTGGCTCATTACAGCAATTTGAGGTAACCTGCACTCATTAGAGCAGCCACCATCTATATCCCTGTGACTGCAGCTTTGTTTTCAGACAGCATCAGGGGTGACCTGCTGTGCCAAATGCCTCTTCTGTCTCAGGGAAACTTCAGGGAAACAGCAAAACCTCGATTTGCTCAGGCTTTGAAATCCATTCAAATGCAAGAATATTATAACATTTGGAGTATCATTTTTCACCCAGAAAAGGATTATTTAACTACATGAAGGGAAATTCTTCAGTAGGGGCAGTACCATGATGATAGTCGTGCAGGACACAAGTTTACAGATAAAACTGGTAAACTCCCTGCTACATCTGTTGGAAAGGACAGTTTAGCCATTCAGGAAAGGAAATATAGCAAGGACAAATTATGAGTGTGCCATAATTGAAATAATAAGAACCAACCTGTGACCTTGGTATGCAGCCCAGGCTGCCACCAGGGTACAAAGCAGCTGGAGAGAGCTGCTACCCATTTGGGGAAAAACGTAAAAATCTTTCTGTGCTTAATAAAAAAAGGACACTAAAAAGAAGGTACAAATACAACTGAGGCAGCATTTAGCCTTTAAACTGGGACATTTACAGGTGTACCTGTAAATGTCATCAAACTTAGGATAACTGAGCCTGGCCCTTGAACTACATCAACCCATTTCAGTAGCTGGAGGTGAAGTACAAAATCCTTGAATGAGACTAATTCTGAGTCCTCCAGCAGAAGAATTAAAGCAGCTTAGCACAAAGCACCTTCTATGGACTTAGCACACTTGAGGAAAGAGTGTTGTTCACCTAATACAGGGGAGACAGGCATGCAGCAGACTTTTGACCCTCTGCTACACACTAAAATCTACCATCTAACAACAAACAAAAAATAATCTCTGCATTATTTTGTTGCATGTCTGCTGTTTCCTAAGCAAAAACCTGCTTCTTCAAAGTCAGGTTCACACCCAGCAGTGAATAATGGCACCTGCAGTGCCAGCACTGCAGGCCCACAGCAGGCAGTGCCCTCCTGACTCCCCTGCCTCTGAATTTCCTCTCATTCACAGCAGATGGACAAGTTTGTTAAACTGATTTATTCATTTATTTATTTTCATTTCAAGCCACTGTATCTCATATACCCAAGCCGCCAGAGCTGGGAGAAGCACCTGGTATGTGCCTGGAGGGTTCTGGGACCAGAATCAGAGTTTTCCTACCCTCAGTGCCTCATTTGAACTAAGAAAACTCACTTTACCTGGACGGGACAACACATCCTGTGTGCTCCCTGTGGGCGGGCCCAGCTCAGGCTCATCTCTGCCTTCCCTCACTCCCCAAGACAGATCCTTCCATGCATTCATGGAGAGGAGCTGACTTTCAAAGGGACTGCTCAAGAGAGGAGTAAGGAGAATTTCATCCAGTAACTTTCTTTCTGAAAACACTTCTGAAGTTCTTCCTCGATTCTTTTTTAGAAGGCCTCCTGAGAAACCTGCTAAATAATTAATATCTCTTTCTTATTTTGCTACTGTAATGTGAATACTTAATCTATTCCTTAGTAACCACTATATTACAAGGGAATAAAGTGCTGCAGTGGGGTTCCAGAGAGAACTGACACACTTCCTTGCACTGAGTCACCTGCACAGGGCTCTTGGGTGGCTCTCATCCCTTTTTCCATCACCACAGCCCAGACAAGGTTTTCTACAGCTCTGCAGTCTCTGGGTGAGCATCAGAAGGAACCACAGTGGTGGTGACAGCAGGAAACTCTCAGCCAGAAAAATCCTCAGCCCCTTTTGAGAGCGTTCTACCCTTGAGCTCAGCTGACAGATCAGAGGGAGCAAAGGCCCCAAAGCTCCACAAGCATAATACTCTCAAAATGACTCCTTACAATTAAGCTGTGCTTTCTTGGAGGCTGTCAAGTGTTGTAGGACTGCACCAGACACAGGCTCTGAAACAATGCAGACTGTGTTCTTCTCAAAATCCACCTTCCCTTCAACAAATTCTCTGTGATCAAAGTGAATAGATTTTATTTTGATTTTTCTAAAAAAACAGTGTGCTCTTACTTGCTGCCAAATTTCAGTTTTAATTTTTAAGGATTATCCTGTCTATGTCAATTAGAATTGTGACCACATCTTGGTTTCATTTTCCTTCCACGTTCTCTGGCCAAGAAAATCCACATCATTTGAGTTCATTAACGTTTCCTGTTTTCCTTCTGTATACAGAGAAATTTTAGGCATTAAAACATGGAAATGAATAAATCAAGAGAAGGACAGTGAAGACACACAATAATGCAGTATTTTAGTTAACCTTCAGCCTTATTTCAGTGAAACAAAAGAAACTCCTCCAGTCTCTGCAGAAATTTGGAAACGAGCAAGCAGAATAAGAGTTTGGGGTATTTTAGTGCTTCAGGCTTGGAATTTGATCACTGGATTACCTCCAGGAGTGTCCAAGGAGGCCCAAAGCACAGATTTATCCACACTCTGAGGGGATGGATGTGTCTGTTTGCTCTGCCCTGGGTTTCCCAGGAGTGCTGCTGCAGGAGTCAGCCTGATGAGGGAATGTGCATTTTCCATCACTGCTATTCTTTCTCCCTCATATCTGCCCTATTTTGTCTTCAAGAAAAAGGGATAAACCTGTGATAGCAGCTCTCAAACCCTTCAGCTCCCCCCTGGATGCTCCTTCTCTCTCCCCCACGCCATTGAACACGGAACTCCCCCTCCAAAACTCAAATGTGGATGATGTTCCCTTCAATGGAACAATGGAACTGCTCTTCCCACCTCCCTCTCTCGTTTTTAACACTCTTCATTTCAATGCCATCAGCACTTGCCCAAGCATTCAGAAAGTATCAGCATAATAAAGTACAAAGCTGAAATTCAGCCTGGTGAAGAACTGATGGCAGGTAGGATGTTTTTACAAAGATAGGTTACAATCAAGCCAATCAGTCTCCAAACTTCTCTATAGAGAAACATTCAATTTCTGACATCAGGAGGAATTTTCCCCGCCTACGTTGTCATCCCTGAGGGTGAAGGCGACTCTTGGAAAAATGGAACAGAGTGTTCAAAACACCAGCGGATCACATGCAGCACAACCATGCCTTCAAATCCACCCGAAGGTCACCAAGCCTGCACACTGAAAGCTAGGATCTATTTAAGTATTGTCACTGCGAGGTGGATATAGCTTCATTTTGTCCAAGAGGCACTTAAAACACAGCAGCCTTACCCATCTCTCTGTGGAATGTGCTCCAATCTCACCCCTCAGTGAGACTGAAGGAATTAGCACTGCTCTGAATCACACCTCAGGATGGAGTCCCATTAGACTCCTGAGAGGCTGATTACAGCCTCACATTCATTAGGTCACAAGGAAACACATTTTGTTTGAATCTAGGATTTTCTTCAACTGAGAAGCACGAAAAGAAAAAGAACAAACCAATTTATATGTTTAAGAGGTGAAATGAAGACCTGTAATCATCAGGGCTGTAATGATCTCTAGCAAATTACTGTCTCACAGCAATAGACGGGCTCTAGGGTTTACAGCAGGAGCACCTTAACGCTCCAGCACACCACTGTGGGGTGCAGAGAAAGGGCTGAGGGGATCCCAGGGCAAGGAAGGAAGGAAATTACTGGGAGTCAGGAAGAGATGCTGGCAGAGCCTTGTGGGCACAAGCCAAAGGAAAACATTTCCAGGGAGGACACAGCAAAAAGCATGTCACAACAGCCACGTCACCCTGGTGTGGGGGCTTTAACCCCCTGGCACAGGAGGAGGAGAGGAAAGGGCAGCACATCTCCTACCTTGAGCTATGCACTTCCACCTTCTCCCCATTCCATCACTGCTGGGCTGACTGGGTCCATGGGAACGCAAACATTGTCCAACTTGCCATCCACATCACGTGTCCACCCCGCTTTAATGAAAATAAACGTTCAGGGTGCAGTCAAGCAGCAACTGGAAAAATCTGGAGCAGGAGTGGCCCAGGAATGTGAACGTGTTTAAGTCAGGCAGGCCAGGCTGTGCTGCCTTGGTGTCCTGCAAGCGTGGGGGCAGCAGCAGGAGGTGTGCCAGGGTGCAGGGCTGCACCCCACTCTGTGCCTCGTGAGCTCAGCCTGGGCAGATGGAGAGGAACCTCAGCGGGGTGTGATGGAGAACTGCCTCAGCTCCCTGTGTGAACACTAGGATACAAACATCCTCCTGGGAATTAGCATTTGCATTTTATTTGTGGCTTGTTGGCTTGTTTTTTTTTTTTTTTTCAGGCTGCTCTAGGCAACATATTTGTACTTCACTGGACACAGCCTTCCTAATAACCATTACTGTTCTTGGTAATTTTTAATCAGTTGATGCAAGGCAATTTCACTTCCTTCCCCCTACAGAAAGAATTTATTGAAAAAATCTGTATAGAATAATAGACTCATAATCAGAGAAGCCACATGCCATGATCAGAATTAAAGGAGCCATCTGTTTCTTTACAGTCATGCACATCTCAAACAAAAAGTACACACATGACATATGTCATTACTTCCACTTTCCTGAGAGAAAATATTTGTCATGATTGCCTCCCACAGGAGCGCAGGAGGCTCCACCAGCAGCTTGCAGTGCTGGAGGAACCCCTCCCACTAAAGCTCTCCAAGCAGTGGATTCAGGTTTTATCTCTTCCTCAACCGACCCAGCAGAGCTTTTCATGCCTCTGTGAATCCTTTGCAAAGTTATTTTCCACAAGATCTGCAGCTGAGGCTTGGCTGGCTGTTCCCTACCACCAACAGGAGCTGCCCTGCTGAGCTGCACACACACACTTGTGTCTTACCATTTAAAAGCCAATTTAGGAAATTACGCTGTTCACTGGATGATGTATTTTCATGTCAGTATGTTGTAATATGCAAATTTTCCCCCCTTTCATCTAATTTCAAAATGCAGTGATTAAAGCAGTGCTGGAAATGCATCAGACACACTCCCCAACATCAGCTTCCCTGCAGTCACAGCCAAGGGGTGTGAACACTCCCCTCTCTGTCAGGAGTTAGCAGCAGCACCGTGCTCTCCATCCTTTGCTCCTCACCCCACAGCTGTGGCCAGGTGTGCCAGAAGGTGACACTGCAGGTGACACACCTGCACCACCAGCACACGGCCGTGCCCCTGCTCGTGCCACCTCTGCAAAGCTGACAGGCCCAGGTGCATTCAAACATTTGAACGTTTCTACAGCACTCAAAAGCATCACCTGTGCTCACACACTACTACAGCCCTGCCTGCTTTATCTTGGCCAAGATTGGGATGAAAGACTCAGGAGATGCAGGGCTGAGTTTGGTCTTGGTTGTTTTTTATACCTGGTTTATTTACAGTCTCACAAGGCATGAGCTTCTATTTACAAATTAAAGAAACAACGTAAAATGGTGAGCTTCTCTCTCTTAGCAAGGCTATTTAAGAGATAATTACCCAATACCAAGGTGACACCTATATTATTTATACTTTTGACCCAATAATGACCACCTAAGGTCATTATTGGGTCAAAAGGTCCTTTAATTCTGATCATTAATGACCACCTAAGGTCTGCAATACAGACCTTTTTCACCCAATTACAGAAAACCACCCAAACCCATGGGGAAGAAGGAAGAAGAAGGCACGGAAGAAGAACTCAGACAATGCCCTGAATCCTCTATCTTGGCTCACACACATTATTACATACTGAAACCCTAAATCCAGGTTTTCACCCTGTGAGATCACACACCACCACTCAAACCACACAACTGGGAGCCTGTCCCAAGGCCTCAAGTCAAACGCTGTGCTTTTCTGAGGGTCAGCACCCCTCAGCTCAGAAAGCCTGACATTTCAGCCTCCAGGGTTCCAACAACACACATCCCCAGAGTGCTCTGCTGGAGCAAAGGATGCCTCTTGTGGGGCAGGTTTTAGGACAAGCCATTGTGGGCAGCACAGCTCTTTGGTGCTCCTCTGCTGCTGGAATGCTGACAGGCACAGCCACTCCTGATCCAAGCTCCTGCACACCACACCTGGCTGCATAAAAAACCTAAAAACCTGGCTCAAGGAAATGCCTGCACTGCTCCCAGAAGCTTCTCAGCTTTATGGTGTGTTCAAACAGCATCTAAGCAAAAGGAAAGCAGGATCTGCAGGACAACTGAAATAATCAGAACTTCTTTATTCCAACATCCAAAGCCCTGACCTGTTGCTATGCAGGTACAGAATTACAGTTTGACCTAGGTTACAGTGTCAGCAGTGCCCACAGTCTGTGCTCCATCCCCATCCCCAGGAGCTGCTGGAACCAGCTGGGGCAGTGTTTCCCTTCTCTCCTGTCCATGGCCCAGCAATGCCGTGCCCATGGCTCATGGGGAACTCCCTGCGGGAGCTGTCTCTGGTTCATGGGCCAGCAAGGAGCCACTGCAGGGCTCAGAGAATGAGATCAGCCCATGGGGAGATGCTCCGCCCAGGGGGAGGAGCCAAGCATTCCCACCTGGATAGAATCTGGGATTTGGGACAGCACAGGGAGCCCTGACCCACTGCACTCCCAGAGGACAAGAGCTGCCAGAGCTTTCTACAGGATCACTGCTTGGACAGGAGCATTTCATCTGCACTGCTGCCACCACCCTGACTGACAGGGGGTCAGGTTGTGTTCTGACTCTGGCAGTGGTCTTTGTACTATTGCATTCATTTTATTTTACTTTATTTCTTTTCTTTTCCTCTTATTAAGCTGTGTTTCTGACTTGGAGTCTTTCAAACCAGCACAGAGCTGCTCCCCTGCAAAGCCTGAGAGGAATCAGTGCAGGTGCTGCTCTGCCAGGGCTGGGTCTGAGCATGGCTCTGCCCTGGTGTGAGCGGAGCTGCTCAGGGGAGCCATCAGGAGATGTCACCCCTGCACTGAGCCACGCTGCTCCTGCTCCCCTCTGCCCAGCCCTGCCAGACACACCGGGCCCCCACCCACACAGAACACAACAATGACAGATGTTCCTGAAAAAGCCTCTCCTGAAACGATGCAAAATCCTTCCATCTAAAACATCTCCTCTTTTCCCTGCCTTGCCTCAGTTCAAACTCTGAAGAGTTCAAGGCCACCTAGTGTGCCACTGAGACATCGTGAAAGGATTTCTTCAGGAAAATCAAAGGGTAGCTTAATTTAAGTTTGTCTGACCTGGGTTGTTACCCTTGCTTTCACTTATGGGAAACCTTTAAATAGGAACAGGAAGAAAAAAAAAAAACAACCAAAAAAGTTATCTCTGGTTTTTCAGCTTTTCTCTCTGCAGGTCTGAATGTTTTTTGCTCTAAGCTGTTCATCAGAGGCCAGGAGAGAAGCTCTGAAGTTAAAACAGCAGCTCTGCAGGGAGATGTTTCCTTCACTCATCTGCTGTCCCCGTAGATCATCACTCCTGTGCACAGACATGTGTTTCAGTATTGGCAACACTCTGTGACCCCGAGATGTTCTGTAAATTCTCCGTGTCAGTTCAGTGGAAAACACTGTCCTAGGCACGTCTGTCCATATTCTGCTTCTGTGACATCTTGCATTATTATGCAGGATTGCCCACCCATGGCAATCATTCCTCTGCTTTGATCATCTATGGAATGCATAAAGATGAAAGATGTTACAATGAAAAAAATAAAACAAAGTACTTTATATCCTTAATTCAAACACTGTATTAACACTGCACATTTTAAAAGTGCGTTTTTAAGTCCTGTAAATACACACATATATACAGAGCATCTATTTTTTTAGCTAGCCTTCTAAACACAAACTTGTAACGAAGGATTTGCGCTGTGGCTACCAACAACACCAGATTTGTTTCAGAGGCACAAAGTCAGGACATACTTCACAATTCCCACCCTCTTCCATTCCACAAACACATTCCTAAATAGCTTCGTACACTGACACCTTTTTAAAAAATAACTGAGATAAGCCTCTGCTGAAGAAGAGGGCAAGGTGTAATCAAGATTTATTGGTATTTCAGCTGTCCTTCTGCACTTTTCACACCATTCTGCCTTCTAACAATTACACTCTACTGCAGGGTACATGGGAAATATATCCACCCTGAAAATGTCTCACTGCCAGGGCTGTGGGTGACAGCTCCGTGTCCTGAGTGCTGTCACTGCCCAGTGCCACCAGCAGCACCTGGGCAGAGCCACCTGGGCAGGGCAGCCTCCTCCTCATCCTCCTCATCCTCCTCATCCCTCACCAGCCACGGCCAGGCTTTTCCTGGTGATCCATTGTGCTCTTTGATATTCTCCCTGACGAAGCAGTTTCACCAGCCAGCAGCTATCCACATCTCCAGCTAACAAATGCCATATATTATTTATTTTTATTAAACCTCTTCTAGCAATAGTAGAGGCTATTTTGAGACTTGGACGGAAGAAAGCAATCATTCAGTCATTGAGAGCAGCGTCAGTGAACTGAGATCAGCCAAGGAAACCAGCAGTATTTCAGAAGAGCTCTTTCTGGATCCTTCCACTGCTCCTTGCCTCACAAAGCCTGGCTCAGATGAGGCACAAACACACACATGGAAGTAACCGTCACTCTCTGCTTACGCAGGTTTTGAAATTCTCTTTTAATGCTCTCTTTAGAGTGGGAACAAATCATCCACCAAGCACAGCTTTTCATCATAAACCTGAAGCACCTACAGCATAAAAGCCAAGCAGCCTGGAGCTGCTAACTCCCCTGAGCTGAGCACAGCTCCTGTGTGGGACAGGGGGATGCTGAGGGGATAACCAGCACAAGTGCTTTGTGCAGGGCACAGATTGTTCCCTGTTCCTTACCTGGAGGACATAACAAACCCCAGAGCTGCAGCTCATGGCAACTGTGTAAAAGTAAAACTTCACACCCAGAGGGATGGAGAGGAGATGCCTGGCAGGGAGAGGCACTGCTCTGCTGTGTGCTGCAGCCCTTGGCTCTGCTTCAGCTTGAGGGAAATACTTCAGCATGGGCATCTGTTTACCTTAAAGATGTCAAACCATCAGCCAGTTTTATAAGACAAAAAGCATTCTGAACGGGGACTACCTCAGGCTAACCAACGTGCTACAAAGTTTCTTCTGGCTAATTAAAAAAGTTCTTTATAAATGTTTCTCTCTTCCCATGTCTGATTTGGTTTCAGGTCTTAAAGCGGTATTTCCAAAAAAACCCAAAACAAAACCAAAAAACAAAAGCAAAAAAACCAAAACAAAACAAAAAAGGCAGCTAGAAGATTCACAAGTTTTGGCAAAATAAAAACTTTTATGCAAAATTGACCTGATTCTGGAAGAAGCAAAATGTGAACACAGCATGGCATAATTGCATGAATTTGTTCTTACAGTCATCCTAGCGACATCTGCTCCTTTCCTTGCCTCACTGATTTGCACATTACAAAAAGCAGACGGCATTAGATGCTGGTCACTCAGGAAGGTCACCCCCTGGCTGTGATACATACTTCCACCATAATTATTTTAGGCTTATTCCTGACATAACAGGAATTTATTAGTATACAGAGAATAACCATATTCCAAAAGTATCAACAGCAAAGTTGAAACACTTCTAAAATGGGACTGAAAGAATAACTTGAAAACAAATATTAGAAGAAGGATTAATTTTCTGTCCTAACACTCTGAGGTTTTCCACTGGGAGTTCTTTTTCACTGTGATTTATCACTTTGATTTGGCTTGGTTTTTTTCCTTATCTCATTTTCATGCATCACTGTATCACATTCAAGAAGTTTGATTGCACTGCTCCGACTGTAAGGGTGTTTCAGAGTGTCCTGGTCAAAAATCCATGCCCTACACAGAGAATACAGAAATCATCAGAGAGGATCATTATCAGAAGGGTTATTATTACTTTCTCATTAATTTGCTCTGTTACTCATAATTAGACTGATCCTGCAGTTAAGGCAGGCAGTAGTCTAACCCAATCAATAAGTCTTCACAAAAAGCAACTGAATTGGGCCAAATGCAACCACAAAGGGTAACAAAAATGCTTTAAATATGTGCTATCATAATTAAAGAGTGAAAGACAGAAAGGCAAAATTCCCCTCTCTGACCTGCGCTGTGATGAAGGCACAGGGTGTACCTGTACTGTAATTTCTGAATTGGGGATATAAATGGCACTGCCAGTGACTTTCATGATCTCCCCTGCGCAAATAAAACCCACAAAACCAAACTGGCAATGAGAGATCCATAAAGGAAGAGAAGATTTTCACCACAGCTTGAAGAGCAGCACAGTGGTAAGACATAAATAAAATAATGAATGAAGCTACACGGCTCGGAGTTGAGATAAAAACCAGAACTGCCAAAGAGATAATCACCAAACAGATATCAGTGCAGCAGAGGAGGGATTGGATCAGCAGGGCTCTGTGGGGCTGAGCAGCCCAGGTCTGTCCCACTGCACTCAGCCTGAGAAACCAACAGAGCCCTGCACCAAAACCCAGGGGATGCCTCAGCCCTACACAGCCCCTTCCAGACCTGCCCACTCCTGCACACACCATTAGCAAGCAGAGAATTATTCCCATTCCTCGATGAAACAAAACACTATTAATTGATTCTGAATAGGCACAACATGGAAATTGCAATTACAGTAACTCCAGCTGCTGAGACAGAATGTGAACAGCAGCCATGGACTCTAAATTGCACTTGAACAGCACTTTCCGAAATTCCCCAAGAAGACTGATAAACATAGACAATCCTGCTGAGAGACTGAAGTATGTTTTCCTAAAAATATCTTTTTGTTTTCATTTTTTTATTGCCTTAGCTAGAGGTTTTTTTTTTTTTTACACTCCATGCATTAATTGGAATACTACAAAGTATAAATAGGGTATGTGCCTGCCACAGCAATTACAGAGCTGGGACCCACAATAAACCTTTAATGCAAATGCATTTATTGCAATACCTGAAAGTATCATAAGACATGCATTAGATTAAAAATGTCATACAGGACAGTCTTAAAACCACAGAGTGGTTTGGGTTGGAAGGGACCTTTAAACATCATCTAGACCAAGCCTCAAAAGTCCCCTACAGCTGTTTCAGTCTTGAAATCTGACAAGAGGAAGGCAGAAGAGGAGAATGTAATTTTCAGTAAGAATTAAAAACGATTACATTGTTTGGAATGTTTTTTCCACTTGCACTGAAACATCAATCACAGCTCCTACTCCCAAACTCTCACATCACTGTTGGTACACTGTTTACAAAACAGTTAAAAGCAGAAAGTTTATTTTCTTTTCCAAGTGTATCACTCCTGCTGTTCTGTTGGGTTTTTTTTTCCTTACTCCCCCAAAGATGGCCATAAAAAGAATAAGATATATTTTATCATTAGATACAAACACAAGTCTCACACATTTATTGGTTCTAGAGCCATTAGGTAAAACTCAAAGAACAGGAAAGAAGCCCCAGTTAAAGTTCCATCAAAGTGAACTCATATTTCAGTCAGTTAATTAAGCAATCTGTGCCAACCTGAGGGCTCTCAATCCTGTCAAAACAGCCCACAAGCACTGATGGTTGTAAAAATTAGTTCTGAACTACTCTTATTATTATTAGGCTGAACCAAACCACAGAGTCCAAGCTTAGCTTAACTGGCATTAAAGAAAATCGTGTGCATCTTTAAACGGCACAGGCACTGATCTTTGTGTTCAACATCTCTTTCATGTAAGGACATTTAAAAGTGCAAGGCAACAGAAGCCTTTGCAGTGAGAAATGCAGGCTATTACCACAGACCTCAGAGAAAACCTGCCTGGTTTGCACACGCCTCACTGAGAAAGTGCCAGAGGTAATGAAGACCCGTTGCACAACCCCAACTGCCACTGAAAGAGAGCCAGCATTGAAAGGGATCTATTTTTAGAGGGATGCTAAAGGTCAGCTAGCTAAGGCCTTTAGTCATGCAATGTCATCTCCATGTTAAGCCTGAAGATGCTTTTGAACAAGGCATTTTCTATACAGTAAATGGCAGATTTTTTCCCAAGACATTACTGACTTGCAAGTTCACCTTCAGCAAACAGTGCCAAAAGTGCTCTCAGGAAAAAGAAATGGCACAATTACAATTTGAGCAGGAGGCAGAAAATGCCTGTAAAAATCTAATGACAGCTTCTGGAATGCTGCTATGATCTTGCTTCCACGAGAAGAGCAAGGATCAGAGGATCATATTTTTAGGAAAATATGCAACATTTAAAGTTCCTGAAGGGCCACTGAAATGTCATGCTGTCTACAGGAGGCCACAGAACCTGGGCAAAAAAAACACATTCTGTGTGCAAGCAATGCAAAAGCATCACTGCATACACGTACCTACACATCCTTGACAAGGAGGGGATAACCCTAAAATGTTCCAGGTGCCTGGGAGACCAGGAGCTGCCCTGCCTCACCTGGCTGTGGGGGACACTCAGCAAAGCCCCCGTGTTTCCCTGGCACAGGGACTGCAAGCAGAGTGTGGGACTTGCTGAGCCACCTCCCTGGGGCCACAGGGGCTGGCAGCAGGCAGAACCTGTGGGCAAATGTGACAGCAATGAACGATGAAGAAGGCACACAGACAGCTCCCCATGACCAGAAGGCTTTTTCTATTTTGAATCTTTGCCATTTTATAACATGGTCCACAAAAGAGGCTGGGATTGGTAGGAGGAGGATTGCGTCTCTTCTCCTTCAGCAAAACAACAGGTGATAGAGATTGTTTTGGGAAATTTGTGTGAGAAGAGCAAAGCTCTCTTTAGTATTTACAAAATAACAAAGACATTGTTATGAGAATGGGAATCTGTTCCCATGGGAAACAGCTACCAGTAACTAGCAGTAAAAATCCAAAGCCCAAGAGAATACAGAGCCACAGGCAAACACAGCCCGTGCAGAACGCCAAACACAGACACAGGCACCACCAGAAGGTGAGGGGCTGTGGGGCTGGGCAGCTCCAAGGGCTGGGCCCACAGCAGAAGAGCCGTGAGTGTCCAGAGGGAGCTGCAGCTTCAGGGAACACCCCACGGAGAGGAGCCCGGGCATGGCCGTGCCAAGGGCCAGGTGTGGGAGCAGATGTGCAGCCACAGCTGGGGAGCAGCTGCAGGACTGTGCAGCCGTGTCTGCTCTGTGTGTGCAGCCTGATCCCCCACAGCTGGGCACAGGCTGCTCCTCCCCACCCTCTGGGCAGAGGAACCACGCCCGAAGGTTTGTATGCACTAATTAACCCCTCTGCGTTTGCCAACAAAAGTTTCTGCCCTTCTGTGAAGTCCCACTTCTGTCTGAGGTTTCACCTATAATGTCAGAGTGGAAATTAAGCCGCTCTTTAGCTCCCAAAAATTTAACTGCTTGGAAGCTCACAGAATCATACAAAAAGAACCCTCTCCCTCCTCCTCTTCACCATGTCAGTGTGAACCCTCTCTGCCAGTCCTCAGCCATCACCCTGGGTCCATTCTGGATGCAGTTTGCTGAGGGAACTGACAGTGGTCAGAAAATAGATTTTTAGGCTTCAGGAACTAGCTTGAGGACTGTGGGAAAAGCCAAGTACATAACTGTCTCAACTCTGGCCTGGGAAATCATAAGGAGGAACCCAAACAATCCTTGTAGATATCTTTTCCCTGACACCTGGTGTTTTCTGACTTGTTTACTGGCAAAGATGTTTGGAAAGAGGTGTCGGCCCTAACAACCAATCCTATCACTTGTACCAAAACACTGTATAAAAGAATTTATCTTGCAATAAACTTTGGCTATATGCCCTCCAGTTGAAGGCTCAGAGTCTCTTATTGTTATGCCTGCCCTCCTGAATTGTAATGACAGTTTGCCACAGAAATACAATAAATCCTAAGTATTACTACTACCAAGATGTGTCTGTGGCTTACCAGGGAATGATTGCAGTCCTACCACAGTGAATGAGATGAACAACAGCACAGAAGGTCACTCCTGGCACACAGCTGTGAACTCACTGAGAAAATAACTTCCTGCAGTGGGGGTCAAGGCTCTTCTGCAGATGCTTGTACACAAATGGGACCAAAGAACAGTGGGGAATGAATTCAGGTTTCAATTTGCAAACTAAACTTGTACAGCAAACTTGAAGAGAATCAGAACATCGTGAATTTTGACAGCTTCATCGAAAGGACAAAAAGAACAGCAGAAAAAAAAAATTGGAAGAAAGAACACAAGAAGGAAAGACTGACCCTGCTAGTCCAGAAGCCTTTCCAACTGGAACATCACCAGCACTGCTGGCACCAGGCAGAGCAGGGTCCAGCTAATTCTTGCTGCTTTCAGAGTCCATACACCTAACAGGAGAAAAACTAGTCCTGGAGGGTGCTAGATGTGCCTTTGAATGGCAGGAGAGAGGAGGCAGCCTAATCGGGTCTGTGTGGAGCAGGAAGACAAACAGCACAGGCAGCAGATCTGCAGCACGTTCTGCCTTCTGCTCTGCTTTCAAAGACCTTCTCTGCCCAATAGTAAAACCCTCATTCTGCTTAGGAACTGCTCTCACAAACTGTTCAAGCTCTATAATGCAGAAAGCAGGGCCAATGAACTGCAGTGAATCTTAAAAGCTTTCAGTGACACTGGAAAAAAAGAGCAGTGCTTTGCCTGTAATCTCTTCTTAGAAGACAGGGAAAGGGAAAAAACTAAAGACGAGGCTTGTTGTACAGCATTTCATGCTTCACTGTTATTTTTATTATTTGTTATTGCCTAGGGCATGAGTTTACACAAAATGAAGAAGTGGAGGAACAAGGTACCATTTTTATTTTTTCTCTCCTACGCTCCCATAAGTTACAGTCACTGATGTTGCACAACTTTTGTCCCTGTTATTTTCAGGATGGACTTTCCTGCTTCTCTATCACACTGTGTTCTGTTTCATCTGAAGCTGAGCAGCAATTTCCTTCATAGCTCAGATCACAGACATAAAAATGCATGATTTACAAAAGGCACTGGTCCTCTGCATCCTCCAAACAGACACTGGCCTCCTTGTCTCCTCTTTTATGACAGGTCACAAATGAAGTAATGAAGTAGAAACAAAGGAATAAAATAAAGATAAATCATTCATCTTGAGAAGGTCTGCATCAGACCAATTAAAATAATGCCTTAGACACACTGCCATAACATATCGTACCTATGGGAAGAAGATACTAGCATGAGCAAGTCTTGCAATTACTATTTTCTCCAATTACATCCTTGGAGAGTTCTAGCTCCAGCATAATAAAAGATTAACAAATTAAAATATATAAAAAAAAATAATCTTCATATTTTTTCCAGTAAGCTATTAAAGGCAGATAGTGACAAATCTCTGCCTGGAGAGGAAGCTTGCACACGTCAAGACCAACAGCAGCTACAGCCAGAAGCACTGAGGGTGAGGAGGGTTTGCAGGCCTGATCACACAGCTGCAGCCCACACCAGGCCAGCAGCTCCCCGGCAGGCGAGGACCATCTGAAGCAGGTAAAAAGGCTGGATCCTGCACTGCCATGGGCACCAGGGGTGCAGCAGCTCCTGCCCAGCTCTGTCCCACGCTGTGCTCGATGCCATGGGGCCAGGAGCTCTCCCCACCCCACACAGATGGGGCAGAACCCCTGGACACAGCACCACAGACACCCTGGGCCCAGGGCTCAGCATTTTACACCGTTATACACCACAGAGAACTCATTACAGCACAGGGGGTGGGAATACTCAGCCCTCCCCAGTAAAAACCTCCACACAGATGGGGCAGACCCCACAGAAACTGCACCATGGACACCCAGGGCTCAGCATTCTACACCACCATTACACCATAAAGAACCAAATAAACAGAGTGGAAATACCCAGCCCTCCCCACTGTAAAACTACTACACAGTTGGGGCAGAACCTCTGGACACTGCACCACAGACACCCAGGGGCTCAGGGCTTACCATTATACACCATTTTACACCACCACTACACCACAGAGAACCAGAGACAGCAAAGGGGATGTAAATACCCAGCCCTCCCCAATGTGAAACGTCCACACTGCTCTGTTCTGTGTCACGTTCTCTGCAGCAGTTTCCTCTGGAGTTAATCCCAGGCACAGAAATGTTCCCTGCCAGGGTGATTTCTGAAGCGGGAGCACCAACAGCACCCCTGCCTCTGCTGTCACCTCCAGAGACCAGAGCTTGCAGACAGCTGTGAGAGCACACCTGGATGGGCTCAGGAAACCAGAACCCAGCAGGTTTCATTCAGCCTTGCACTCACAGTGCCCTCCTAGTCCTGTAAATATTCTGGCTGCATTTCAGAGCCACAGGGATATGGGCACTGCTACCCAGTCTGTCTCTAGGCAGTCACTCCTACGCTCCCTGGTCTTTGGATCCTCCCAAGGATCTACAAATCAATCAAAATCTGGTTTAGAATTTTATTCTCTTGTCTAGAGTCCTAGTCTAAAAATAGCACCCATTCCCTCCACATCTGTTGATTTTCAAACAATTTTATAGCACTGGTCTCTAATTAGAGTGTATCATTGCCTGTTCCAACTGCATGTCATGTACTGATTTGGATGTCCTGTGGAAACCCTTTTCATACTCCAGAGAAAATCCCCATCCATACTATACTCAAGATTTCTCAGATCTAGCAGAAAGACTGAAGAAAATAGGTTTTGGGACTTTTCAGCTTATCATTTCTGACCACTTCAAAGGTTGACAGCAAAATTCAGTGTCAAAAACAAGGAACATGAGTTGAACATTGGTTAGAGTGCAAACCACAGAAAATGCACTGTGACAGAGTTAACTGAAGCATGATCACACAGGCTATCAGACAAATCTGGATCCCTTGAACGGACTGGCACGGCTTAAAGGGGTTTTTCTTTCATTTATAATTAACCACTGGGCTGTCACATCCCTGCATCCACACACCCTGGTAGGGAATGTTTACACTGAGATCTCTGTGGAAGACACGGAGCCTGTGAGCCAGAGAAGGTGAGAAGGGAAGTTCTGTGTGTGCACCAGAGGGATACTCAGCTCAGCACCACGCAAGCAGCCCGAGCAGGGGGAGAATTATTCACCACAAACCAAGGCAGCAGCTCTGTGCGCTCCCCTGTACCTCCAGCTGGCCCTTCTTTGGGGTTTTGGAGCACAGGGAGCTGTTGGCCTGTGCACTCTGACTTCAGTTATGGGGTACAAAAATAAACTTCTGCTAAGAAGAGGTTGTTGGACTAAAGTCAATAAAGGTCCTCATAAGCTACGGATGTTGCATAAGAGTCTATGTGATTTGAAGAAGCTTTCCCACAAAGTTCTCAAGGATGAAAAGCTTGTCTTGCTGGCATCAACGCTCAAAATGGAAACTGCATTAGGAATGTCTTAGGTTGCAATATGTAACCTAAAATGTTTATTCTATTTTCCATCTGTTGAAACCAGCTGGGGAGGTATTTTTTTCTTTATCTCTTCTATGACCCACTCCTCATAACTCCAGGGTGGAGGGGTATGTGTTTTCTCTTAATGGGCCAGGTGTTAAACCTTCCTTAAATGTTCCTTATCTCTGCCAGGACCCAGCCTCCCTCCAGGGGATCTCTGCTGTCCATGGGCCACCCAGGCTCACTGCAGGGCTGATACAATGACATCATCCCATGGGGAGATGCTCCACCCAGGGGGAGGAGCCCAGCATTCCTACCTGGATAAACCCTGAGATTCAGCACAGCCTGTGTGCACTGCATTCCCAGAGGGAGACCGGAACCATCTTACCACCACTGAACCCTTCTACAGGACCATCTCTGCTCTAACAGAACCACCTGTGTTACTCCAGGAGGATTTATTTGGACTGCTCCAACCCCCTGACCAACAGGGTGCCAGGTCATGTTCTGACTCTGTCAGTGCTGATAGGATTTTTGTTTGTTTGTTTTTTGTACTATTACATTTGTATTTTTAATATTCCTAGTAAAGAACTGTTATTCCTATTCCCATATCTCTGCTTGAGAGCCCCTAATTGCAAAATTACAATATTTTGGAGGGAGGGGGTTTACCTTCTCCATTCCAAGGGAAGCTCCAGCTTTCCCTAGCAGACACCTGTCTTTCTGAACCAAGATGAGGAAGTATAACAATAAAGTGTGGAACTCCAGTCTAAACAAGGAACAAACCAATTTAAGCAAATTAAATATAAAGTATCTGCTTCTGCCAGTAAAACTACTCAGGGTGATTTTAGGGAATGCAGGATAACTGGGGCTGCTGCAGTGCCACTGGTGTGCCCCCTGCAGCCCTGTCAGAAAAAGGGCGCAGTGCTCCAGGAGCACAGGGCAGCCCCACTGCAGCCTCTGGCCTTGGCTCCCAGCAGCTCTCAGGCACTGCTAATCCTGCACCAGGTGCCAGCACCAACACACCACCCAACCAGTGGGATGAATGTTTTAGCTGTAATAAATAGATTTGGAGAAAGGCTTTCTTTACTGACAACCTGCTTTATTCTTGCCAGCAGGCATGAATCAAAACAGAATCGTGGTACCCTAGCCTGACTTCAAAGGATAGGAACATTTAATTTTTGCAGCTTTTGCCTCACTGTCCATTGTACTGCAAACACACCCACAGGCCCCCAAAATCTCTTTCATCACTAATTTAACTTTCCAGTTTTAAAGATGCCAATACAGAGGATGAGATGCATTTCCAGCCAAGGCCAGCCTGGCAGGAGCTGGATTCTCTGCAGGGCATGTGGACACACGGGGGCTGCTCCAAGGCAGCAGCTGGGCTGGCCCAGGAGCTGAGGATGTGGCTCTCCTGGGCTCCCAGGGCTGTGTCCCAGCCAGAGCCCGGGTTCCAAAGGTCAGTGCATGCCAGCAATGGGAGGCAGCACATGATTTCCCTTCACTCTGTGGCATAGCAGAGGACTAGAGATCAGATCTGAAATTTAATGCAATGATGCAAGCGAGGCAATTAGTAAATGACTCGGCATCTGCAGACCAGCAGGCCCCTGATTAACCAGCTAAGTACATTATCTTTGTGAAGATCATAGATTTTCCCCTTAAACTAATTGTGTCTAACTCCTGCAACTTGTCACATCCCACTGCAGCCTGGGGCCCCAGCTCTGCCAGGTGCCAGTGTCCTTGCCCCACTGACATCCCCAGGAAGCAGCACAGTCCAACCCTCCCCAAAGTGCATTCTCGGGCTCCAAATCTCAAATACCCAGTCAAGGGGGAAATGGTTTCACATGTGAATGGCCTAATTAGCTCTGCCTCTGCTGCTCTCAAGTCTCAGCTCATCTTTGCTCTGTGCCTCATTCACAACTGGGAGAGCCTCAGTCACTCCTGGCATCAACCCTAACTCAACTCTGGTGCTTATCACGAGGGGCTCCACGAGGCAGCATAACCACTTCAGCTAAGCTTAGGACAAACACAAAGAAAATTATGAAAAAACCTCTTGTCCTCCTACCCCACCAAGTGAAAGTTAACACAGAAGATCAGGTGTTTGCATTAAGTTCTTGGAACTTTTATTCCAGTTAAAGAGATGTCCCTTTCTGCCTTGGGATAAAAAGCTAGTATTTCTACATCCATCAGCAGTCTGAAAAGCATAAAACCAAATTTCAGTTCAGGCCCAACAAAAACACCATTTCATTTTGACCCTATTAAAAACAAAACCCGAAACATAAAAGAGATGTATCTGCATGGTTGTTTTGTGTGCTTTAGGCAGACCTGAAAGGCAAAGGAGGTTACAGTCATCTCTCCCTCATTTAAATTTCAGTTAGATTGTTACTTCCATCTATTTTAGCACATATCCCAAGGTGCACACCAAGGCAGGCCCTGGACACAGGGAGCTGAAGACTCGTTCCACCAGCCCACAATAAGCAGAGTCTCCAGCCATGTCCAGCAGGTGAGGACCCCTTCCCCCTGCAGGTGTGAAGTGAAGCTCAGGACCCAGAGCAGGGCAGGGCTTCTCACCCAGCCTGAAGGTTCAGGTCATGCCCCACACCATTTGTACACTGGATACGAAAGCATTTCTTCACAAGATTTCAAATTTCCAGTGGGCAATTGAATGCTGACAAAGACATGAAACTCCCTGTGCACTTCTCTTCTAACGCAGAACGTTTCAAGATTTATTTTCCTTAATCTAAAGCTCGCCTCTGCCAAGCAGTAACATACACCAAAATCACAGTCTGAATGAATTCTTGATTGAGTTGTACAAGATTGCTTTGCTCTCAACTTCCTACACCTAACCTCAGGAAATTCCCACACCAGCTTAACAATAAATTGAGTTCTTTGTCACACATAATGAAAGAACAGCCACAGAGTTAATTCCTGCCTTCTTGGCCCACAGACAATATAAAGCAAAGAGAAATCTGGGGGCATCAGCACTTAGGCTGATTTTCACGCAGTTGCCACCACTTTCTGTTCAAGCAGAAGTAGCTCAGAGGTTTGTTTAAAAGTGATCACTTTGATTGAATGCAGAGAGTTTCTCAGCTCCCGAGTATCTCCAGAGAGCTCAAGGGAAGAGTTACATGAATCCCTGCCCCACTAAGTGCTTTAGGAAATTGAACAGGAGCAAAACACTCTCAGGCAGACTGAAGACAATTTCTAACTTGCCTACAGCGTGGCAGTATCAGCCACTAAGCACAAAGTGCCAGGATCCATGCAAGGCTCGAGGATGCTGAGATAATTTTCCATAAGCTGCAGGGTCCCAAAGAGCAAAATCCCTGTCCCACTGCTGCTCTGCCAGCACACAGGGCCTGGGAGAGGCACATCCCTGACCCGTGTGCTCAAAATACAAAACTCTAAACACACAGCAAACCCCAGCAGGTGATGTCACAGTGTCACAGGCAGATCTTCAGAAGCAGCAACCAAACAAGGTTTGGAAAAAACCTGCAGTAGGAGGTAGCAGTTCAAACAAACAAGCAGCAAAGGATGTGAAAAGCTCTAATCCATTTGCTTGTTTGAAATATTACTCACTGGATGGTTCATCTCAAAGCACAGGCTTTGGAGTTTATCCCCCTCAAATGACTCCCAGATAAAATTAGTCAGGTGATTTGCAGGATTTATTGATTAGAGAGGATTTAGCTAAGGCAACATAAAAACCATCCAGCTTTATCGTTCAGTGAGAATGAAAGAGAATGAAAGCCTGCAAGCCATTATCACTGTATATAAATTAGGCTTTATTAATGAATTAACTAACTACATAGAAAATGCTAGATAAGAGTTAAAATAATGGCGTTTCTCTCTGGAAATAAAAAGAGTAGATCTCAGAAAAAAGTGATGCAAATACAAATAAAATAAGTCTTCACTGTTTGCTTGATTTTTTGCTAGTGTCTATAACAGGGTGAATTTTCACCTGAACATTCCTGAAAAACCCTGAGATGCTCAGTTTTCTCTTCCAGCTCACACATTTTTCCACCTTTACATAAAAATATCCTCAGCTTGCCTCTGTCAAATCCAGGCAAGGTGAACTACCCGAACTTTTCCCAGTGATTCTTGGTTTTCCTCAGGATTAACTTTGAAGTGCTCAAAATACAAAATACCCTGATTGTGCTACATACAGACTGAAAAATCTGTGATTCTTCTGACAGGGGGAAACAGAACTGGGCGTCTTTGACTCAGAACTGGGCACCCTCAACCCCCCCAGCTGGGTGGGGGCTGTCCTGAGGCTCCAGCTTGCATGAGACCTTCAGAGGAGTGTCCTGTAACAGCCTGGCAGATGGTTTATTTCACCTGCAGGCTAAGGTGTCCTGGATGTCACAGCTCTGAGAGAACATCTGCACGCTGCATAGAAATGCACCAGGCCAAGCAGAGTGGGTAACTCAGCTCCCTGTAAGAGGGTCAAGCTTAAACCTACGTGTCCATATCACCACAGAATGCTCAGTGGAGCTGCCCAGAGTGCAAAAGGAATAACTTTCCTGGACGTTATTTAATACCAACAAATGCTAGTGGCACTGATAGTGAGGGGCCCATCAAGATCCAGGGCAGCTCACAGCCTGTGCCTGGCAGCCTCTAAAAGGATAATTTCATGTGCAATGCCTGTTACTGGGGTTTTCTCCAAAGCCCCTCACTGACACCCTTGTCTCAGAAGTGTTGTGAGAGCCCCCAGAGCTGCAGGAGGGGAAGCAAGAGGGGGGTACAGCCTCCCCACACAGGTGAGGTCCTACTGCAGTTACTCAATTGAAACAACTCTGAGATTCACTGATTTTCTTATGCTGGGCAAGACATTTTCGCAGCAGAACACACTCCATTATGGAGAAAATGCAGGTAAAAACATCTGCCTACCACAACACCTGCCTGGAAAGCTGCTTAGGCCAGGCTGGGATTGGGTTTGAATCTGCCAAGTGGCACCAGGTGGCAAAAGAGAGGAGGTCAGCCAGGCTGACAGGAGAGCAGTGCTGCCAGCAGCCCCACTGTCACCTGCAGCTGTTCCACAGCCTGGGACACTCACACTCACCTGCCCTGGCCTCTGACCCCCTGCCCTCCCTGCCCCAGCCCTCCCTGCTCAGGGCCCCCGGAGCTGCAGAAAGCCAGAGGGGCAGTTTTCCCTCTCTCCCCTGACACTGCTTTATTTCCTTGAGTCATCTGCTGAGCCCACACTGACTCCAGCACTCAGCAGCTTGATACTTTCCAGGGATGAAGGAGGAAGGCATTTAAATTCCCCCAGGCTGAAAAGGGAAATGAGTTCAAATCCACAATCTGAGGTTCATCAGCTCATCCAGGAACCACTGGGAAAAAGTGCTATGTCCCAGATGTGTTCTTGTTTTATGAATCATGATTCTCTAGCAATTAACTCATTTCAAGAAGATAAAGATGCTTCAAAGGTTTTTTATTTTTATTTTTGGTTTGAGTTAAAAACATATATTCTTGTCAGTGAGACATGCTGACAAATTTTCTTCTGGTTTCAGAGGATATCTATTTTGTTTTTATGTGCTATTTTAGATCAAGCACAGAGCCAAAAAAATAAATGTAATTATGTATTCAGCTCTATGCTAAAGTTTCATTTAAAGTCAAAATAGAAAGTATTAACAGACAATGACAGGGTAGAGCAGTGAAGTGGGAGATTAAAAGATCCAGGAATTCTGCTTACTGGGCACATTTCTGTTTTCTTGTTGTCTTTACAGCCCTTCCTAAAATTCTCATTATTGGCAAGAAAGTTCTCCTGAGAGCAAGGCCATTTCTGACAGTTGTGTTGCATTTCTGGGAAGACAAAGACACCAGCTTGGTTTTAGTGCATGTGAAGCACAAGAGATGAAGTGGAGGCCAACAGCACAGGCAGCTCAAAGCCACTGCAGTGACCTCTGAGAGCCCCTGCCCCAGCAGCACCTCTGGGAGGGGACAGCCACAGTCAGGTGGAACAGAAGAACACCTGTGAAAATGTGACATCTTTCTATTTTGCACAGAAGATGGGCTCACTGGTTTTTAACAATGCCATCCTGTTGCCTTTCCTCCATTTGAATTTCATGATACCTCAGAGCAGGAACAAAATGTAACCCTCAGGTTCAGTTCTACCCCAACATAAAACTGTTATCCATGGAAATTAGTTAAGGTTAAAAGGCTTCCTTTCAAATTCAGATTAAAAAAGGGTATTTTTCCTTAAATTTACAGCCAGTGGCATTCCCATACTCTGGGATTCTGTGGAAAGACCCAAACTGTAACACCTGCACAGAGAAAAGTTCTCCTCATGGCACTGAGAATGGGCAAGTAAAGCAAGCAGGATGTATGAACAAACAGAACATCTTCCTTCACCAAAATGACCCCAATTCTGCTGCTTTATGTCTAAAGCAGGCTTTCATTGGTTTACCAAAATAAATGTTCTAGCCTTTAACAAAACAAAAAACTTCACACATCCCTTGATTCCCACACCAAGAGCACTGAAATTAAAATCTCTCTCTTAATCTGTGAAATTGCTGTTTGTTAAGATTTCATTAATTTAGGTCAGTCAATTGCTTGTAAAAATTTAAAAGCTCGTTGCAGACTTTCTGCATGTTCAGCAATTAAACTTCCATTGCACCTGGTTGTTTCCCACCTTGCTCTCAGAGCACAGATCCTGTTTTATGAAAGCACAGCATGTGGTGTGTAATTACTTCCGAAAAGTCAGCTAAAGCAGTTGGTCTCTTTTACAGTCCAATAACTTTCAATACTAAAATCACTTTAAAGAAACACTTCAAATGAAATTAAAGTACCAAATTGAGCTTTCATTACTTGAATTCGTTTTAATTGCTATGGATGCTGAAAAGGAACCCATGCTCTTTTCACTGTGGCATCTCAGGCTGGAAGCACCACCAAAAGCAGAGCATTTCATTTACCTCATACCCCTGTGGCACTGAAACCATAATCCTACTTGCATTGAAGGCAACAAGGAGCTTGATTTCAGTAGCAATCCAGGATTGAAGCCATCTGTCCACCACTGGGAAGCTGCTCACCTGGATTGTGCAGAAGCAGAGCTCGTGTCCACGAGGTGTGGGGTGAACTGTTCTGCTGGACAGTTCTGGAGCAAGTATTTCACAAGCAGGGCACAAACAGCACAGCTGTGAGAGGATTCACATTACCCTTAATGCTCCCAGGAGAGATTTCTTTTAGTTACTGGAAGCACTCCATCACTGCATTAGAGCACTCCATCACTGCTGGCTGTAATGGTCTGACACAGCCCCAACAGTTTCCTTACACACACACTCTTTCAAGATGCCTCATTTCTTTCTTTCTGTCCCCTTACATCCCTTGCCTCAGTCAGATGAGCACACTTCTGCTCTCTCCTTGCTTGTCAAATATAAAAATTAAATTATAAAGATAAAGCACTCACTCATGGAAATTCCATAATGTATTGGTGCAACTCAGTCCATTATTAATATTCCAGAGATACATCAATTGCTCCATATATCCATATTATCTCACCAGCTGCTTTGATGTCCTGCTCCCTTTTCCTCCATTCCCCTCCTCTCATCCACTGTAATCCCACTGTTCTTTCCTCCCTTTACCAGGCAGAGTTATTTACTGCACCCACGTATAACATGCCAAACCCAAACTGGGCTCTCTCACCACTCCAGTAAAACAAACCCCTTCTTTGCCTTTAGTAAGTTGGGAAAGTGTATCACAAAAAATACAGTCAATCACAGCAAATGGAGTCAGAACAGCGAGCTTCTTACATCCCAACTCCTATCTCAATGAGTTTATCTTTAATCCTGCAGAGAACTCCATGAAACTGAGCAAAATTTCAGTACATCAAAAAATGGAATTCATTACGTGAGAAGATCAGAGACACCATATGACTGAAAATTATTCAGACAAATCCTCAGGTAAAGGCTTCAGTGGAAATTTCTGTGGATGCACACTATCCAGACTGCCCCCAGCCTCACAGGGGGTGAACTCTGTGGGGCTCTCATGGACTCAGCACAAACAGGAACAAAGGCAGGACAGGAAGAGACCAAACCTCTGTTCCTGCAAACACCAGGCAAGGTTTAGTCGTGTGGAGTTACCACGCTCTGCAGAAAGGTTCCACCAGCACAGACCCTCATGCTACCCTGGCTTCTCTTACCACAGGAGGCATAAGCCAAACCCCACTGACTGTATCTGCTCTGGGCTGAGTTCATGCACTGACAGCTCTGCTGGCCTTGGGACAGAGTTCATTTTCCCCACAGCAGCTGGCCCGGGGCTGTGCTCTGGGTTTGTGCTGGGAAGTGTTGATCATTCAGGGATGGTTTTGCTGTCCCTGAGCAGAGCTGACACAGAGCCAAGGCCTTTTGTGCTCCTCACCCCACAGCCAGAGGGTGGGGGTGCCCCGGGGCTGGTAGGGGACACTGCCAGCACAGCTGGGCCCAGTGACAGCTCAGACCTGTGGCCTCATGGCCAGCGTGTACCACTGTCACCTGTGGTGGAGCCCTGCTCTCCTGGGAGTACTGAACTTGCCTGCCCATGGCAACTGAAAATGATTTCCTTGCTTTGCTTGCACACATGGTTTTTCCTTTACCTACTGAGCTGCCTTTATCTCAGCCCCAAACTTCTCTCACTCTCCAATTCTCTTCCTCATCCCACGGCAGGGAGTGAGGCTCTGCTGCTGGCTGGAGTTAAAGAACAGCCACAGCCAGTGAGGATCAATTGATCTCAGATGCCTCAAAAGCTCATGCAAGTTTGTTCTCAAGATAAAATATGAGCAGCAATGACATGGTGAGTTAGCTCTGGGTATTATCAGCATTCACTCACTTGAAATATATTAACAGCTCTTCTATTATTTATATATTATGAGAACGTCAATGTACATTATGAATTATGAATCTAATTCTGCTCCCAGTAATATTAATGGCAGACAAATCTGTCTCTACACTTAATATATCCTTTTCAATGTCATTAACTTATTAGTGAATATCAAGTTCTGCTGTCACTACAAAACACTTCATGTTACTCTACAAAATGATCTAGTATCTCAGGGAAGATAAAAATGCATTCTAGAAGAACAGTCATGTCTCTTCAAGAGCCTAAGATAGAATATCACTCTGATGTTACTACTTTCAACATTAATTTAATTTTAATAATCCATATTTTACTCCAGCCCAAGTGGTTCAAGTAACAAAAGAAGGCAGAACATTGCAGGGAATGTCTCAGAAGCAACACTACTTCCTGCAAAATAAAGTAAAATGAGCCAGCAAAAACGCAAACCAGAGTAATACCACAGAAAAAAAAACCCCACATAACAAAAAACCAATGAGCCAACAAAACCAAACCCCTTACTGCTCTCTAAAAACTAATTCTGGATGGGCCCATCTATTTGCCTTGATCAACATATCCCCTCCTAATGACAAACTTCACCAAGCACACCCACAATTTTAGAAAAAATAACAACAAAGCCAGACCACTCAGAACCATAGATCAAGGGAAATAATCCTGTCACAGCAAGAAAAACCACAAAGCACCCAGGGATTTGATGAGCGTGAGGAATCAATCGTGCATCAAGTCGATTGATGCGGTTTATTTTAAGTCCTTCTCTTCTGATTTATTGCCATCATTGTCACCAATTTGCATAGATAATAGAACAAGACATCCTCCTTAAGTCTTAATCAGGAATTAAAACGTGATACACTGGTACATCTCTCTCTGCTCATCAGTGAGGCACACACATTAATGTTTAATGTCAGTTTTATCATAGGGATTGTGACGGATTGGAAAGAGGCACTTTGGATTGCTCCGTGACATCACCACCAATTTGTGGCTGTAACAGCTGCACATCAAAAAACAGCCAACAAATCCTTCCAGCAGGTTGTAACCACGACTGTTACAAGCACAAGGCTGAGCTGTGTTTCTGGGAGCAGCACAATTTTCTTTTCAGCACAGCAAGTACAGCCACAACTGCAACGTTTTCCCAACGCATTCCCAAACTTTGCCAATTCCTCCCTAGAAGCAAGATGATTTGCTCCTGCTCTCAGTGTTCTGGAGATGAGTGGGTAGTTTGCTGCTCAGCAGAGTGATTTCTCTGACAGGTACTTACATCATTCACAAAAACCACCACAGATATGCACAACTGCTTAAAAACAGTGGAGAAACAAGGAAAGCCTCACCTCAAAGAGCCAGAGAAGAGTGACAGCTGTGACACAAAGCCTGTGTGTAAGGGGAAGGGTGAGAGGGGAACTTGAGCAGATCAGCACTGAACCTCTGAGCAGGAGGTTCTGCACAAAAATGGGAGGAAGCTCAAATTGAATATTTCCTGCAGGAGGTGTGTTGGGAGAACCTGGGAATCTGGGAAGGCGAAGCAGTAGAAATCATTCTCTGTGTGTTTTATGGAGAACAGAAATGGGAAATGTTACAAATGCATAGTATACAGTTGGCTTTTCACAAATATTAAGATGAATACTGTATGTATAATGTGGGAAGATTGTACTCTATTTTCTTCTATTAATAGAGTTTAGAAATGTGATGAATGCATATTTTTTATGATTGTAACACAGTGTTAAAAGTAAGACTGGGGGGTTCTTTTTGTAACATTTAAACTGGGCAAACCAGAAGGTAGGGGGAGTCATCCTGCATGAAGATTGCTGACCAAAAACCTACTGAACTTCTGTTATCCAAATGAAGATGACCAAAACCCCAGAGAAGAATTTATGGGATCAGATGGAATGGAGCCACCCGCAGATGGATCTACCAGATAAAATGACTGTGGGGGAGCTGAAACTGAACAAAGAAATTCACACTCAAAAGGAATGTTTGAATCATTCACGTGAATTTATCAATATGCCACAGGCTGATACTTTTAAGGAACAAAGTTTTTGTTAGCAGTGTGTGCTGGCTGCTAGGTGCCAAGCATCCTTGGCCAAGAAACTATTTTGCTTTTGTGTGTCATAATTGTCTATTTTTTTAAAAATTAAACTTTCAGATTTTTCTAAGAAAGTGAACCTTATTTTTCACAGGCAATGAAATAAAACACAAGGCAGGGCTCGTGTTTTACAGGACAGTGCCAGATCAGTCTGGACAGCATCTGAAGAAATTCAGGACCACACACCCTAAAAGGAGTGAATTCTCCTGAGAACAGAAATCCCTGCCACACACAGAGTATGGGATCCTGGGGTCACTGCTGCACCCCAGTTCCTGCCGGAGAGAAAAACATAACTCTGTGCTTCCCCTCTGCAATTCCTGCGTGCAGGATCTGCTTCCTCTCCTCCCCTCCTGGCTGCTCCTGTCACACTGCTCAGGGGACAGCAGCCCCAGAGCTGGCTCGGTGACAAAGCAGCTCCCTCACCTGCAGGGCCAAGGCTAAAGACATCACAAGTGGCAAAGAAATGCTGGGGGACCAAAGTCTCTCAAGTGTTTTCCCCAAAACTTCCCAAGAATTGTAGATTGGTTTGGGGGCTTTTCTTCTGGCTTTGTCTGAGGTCTGTGGATCTCTGACTAACAGACCCAGTTCTTGGATTTCATCAAGCTCTCAGAGGCTCTGAGGACAGCCAAGAGCACTTGCTAAATAAGGAAAACGTGATGCAGGCTCTGACATTAAACAGCTTTACAGGTGTTGCTTCCTTTATCTCTGCTAAAATAATGAAGAATTAGGGTTTGCTGAGAAGCTTCTCCTGCAAAAAGAGCCTAAATATAGATGAAAGATGAAATCTGCTACATGTCTCCATGTTAAAAATAACTGCAATATTAAAAATTAAAATTATCCTACAAAGAGCAGTCATTATTAGCACTTCTAATGCCAAGTTAAAAATGAAATCCAATCAAGACAGAAAAACATTTGGAAACTCTTTTAAAAATGAAGGAGACAAAGATTAGCTACTATAAAATACAGTGTCAATTCTATGAAGCAGAGATTTGCTTCTCAGAAAAAAAAAATCACTGGCTGTCAATGATGTGTAGTCAAAACTGGAGCTGAAAGAAGAGTGTGGCATGAATCTTTACCATCAAATCAGCTTCAAGTCAATTCCCAAGGCAAATATCCCTTCAGCAGAGCAATGTAGGATGCAGGGTTTGCTCAGTATGGTCACTGATGGAGGTTGATTCAGTATAACCCTCAAAATATTCCAGGAAATGCCAGTGGTCCCTTCATTCCCTCACTCTAGAAGCAGCTGCATCACCAGGCCAGGTGCCTGGTTCTAGCTCTCTGCCACGTACTGCTCCTAATGCCTCACTACAGGGGATTTTTTCCACAATTTCAATAGACAGCATCTCTTGAAATTCATTTCAAAGAGTGGAATCTAAATTGCACTCTGCTTCAAACAAAATACCTCAGGAACAACGCGCTCTGGGTGTAGGAGAGAAAGAAGTAATAAATGAGAATGAAGATAAAAATCCCAGCATTTCAGTGGAGAACGAAGCACTCAGTAAAGATAATTGCACCCATTCACCATAAAATGAGAACTTGAGGAGAGCCCTGTAAGTCACAAAATATTTGGATTTGAAGTATTAAAAATGTAAAGCATCTGAGGATCTATCAGCTGTACCAATGATGTTCTCTATTCCCTTCATTTAAGTTAACCTATTTTACACATAAAGCTGTGAAATTCACCTTATTACAGAACTGACTTTTTTCAGGCTGCTCCTCCTGAGCAGGACTCAGACTTTGAGCAGCACCACAGAACAAGCACCAGCCTGAAAATGGAACCCAGAGATAACAAGGCACCCAGGACTTTTATTACTGTAAATTGCATAAATTAAGGGAAATACCTTGAGCTCACCCTCTGCTGTAGACTGGGCTGGGTGCAGGAGGCTGGGGGTGAC
Source organism: Acrocephalus arundinaceus (assembly GCA_021534815.1). Lineage (NCBI taxonomy): Eukaryota > Metazoa > Chordata > Aves > Passeriformes > Sylviidae > Acrocephalus > Acrocephalus arundinaceus. The sequence goes on from JAJEOU010003009.1 coordinate 851,451, forward strand.
AAGGCAAACCCACCTCTCATTTAACCTTTTTATCCTAAAGTGGCCAAATTTGATTCAGGAAAGAGAATTATGTTTATGTGTTGCCAAAGTACTTTTGACACCTTTTCAAGCTCAAAAGCAAAGGCAGTTGAGCAGGTTGAAGGTTTGGGCTTTTTTAAAAAAAATTATACACCCAGGAAAGTTTTTTAATCTCTTATACACAGGAGATATTGGTCTGCTTTGTGTGGTCCCTTCTCACAGAAAGTGTAAGAAAGACTCATTCCTGACAGTGGAAAACAGAATTTAGCTTTTGGACTATCTCCTGCATCTTTTCCTTTCTCAATAATAACATGATCTCGAGATGCTTTGGGGTTTACTTTATTATGCCAAGGATATCTAAATTGTATCTCTTCAGTTACATGCTAGATAAAAATTGCCCAGGATGGTTTTCTTTGCCTGACTTCATGGTGCTTATACTTCAAGATGTCTTTATCTTCAGGATACTATAGTTGGTAAAAAATTATTTTCCCTGTGAAACCGGGTTATTACTTCATTATTGAATTCTGACTTTTGTGTGAAGGCTTCTGTGCAACTCCTCCAACAGTCTAACAACAACAACAAAAAAACCCAAACAAAAAAAACAACCTAGAGGAAAGTATTTCCCAGAGAATAAACAGCTCATATTCATAATAAATCTAAGGATAATATTTATTTCTGTTTATACTTATGGCGTCAGCAACAGCCCTTCCCTCTCATTCAATTACACAATCCCAGCTGTACCTCCAGGGTTCTCAGAGCAGTTTTAAGGACGAGGACATTTCCTAGAGCCCAGCTCAGTTCTACTTTCCCACTATCATCAGCATGAGAGTTCTGATTTTCTCGGTCCTCCCTTTGTTCATCTGACACACTCTACCTTTCCTAAGCTAAATTTGAGGAGAAAATCTTAAGCCCACACAGCTCATTTTGACACAAAGCCAGTGAAGCACAGGCACAGGACCTGGCTGCCTCTGCCTGGCAGCCTTGGGTGCCTGGCAATCCAAGCAAGGCCACTGCTCTGCTTTGGGAATGCCTCCCTGAGATGCAGTGCTGCTGAAATACTGCTGCAAAGTATTCACCACTATGGTCCCCTCGGAGTGCCAGGGCATTGAAGAGACCCCAAAGTAGTTCAGACAAAGATTATTTCACTTCCAGGTATGGGTGTCGCTTTGGTTGGGTTTTAAACCAACACAATTAGAAAGAATGAACCACCACAGCATCACCTACGAAGTTAAGAGGACTGTTGCTGATTTAGGAAGTTTTTTATATTGCTCACACTACAGTTAGAGAGAGAGAAAAAAAAAAAATCTGCATGGCCCCCCCGTACTTCCCTGACCTGGCTCAAATCTGCTCAGCTGGGAGGCTTTGACAGAAATGTGGTGGGAGGAAGGAGAGCTGAGCTTCCAGGGAAAAGCATTTCTCGAGGAGTTAATGAAATTTGCAAGTATAATTATTTTTAATCTGGGTGCCAAGTTCTCTCTCCATTGCATGAAATTCCGGTGCTGTGATGCTACAAAAGGAACAACACATGAGCCCTCAACTCTCATTACAGCATCATTATATAATTCACAAATACCAGTCTGAAATTAAATCTACTGAAAGGGGGTTACATCAGTCAGAGAGTACTGAGGAACAGAGTATCTATGGAACTCAGAGCCCATGGCAGCTCCAAATCTGCCCTCCAATAAGCCAGGAAGGTGACAAAATCCAAGTTTTCTTTCCCAGAAAGCTCTTGCCAAGCTGAACTCACCAGGAGGCTGCAAGGAGCCCACCAGCCACAGCCACCACTGCTGTCTGTGGGCACTACTGAGAGAGGAAAGGTGGGTAAGAGAGGAAATGGCTCAGGATCATCTCTCAATGCAGGACTTGCCTCTTCCCCAGCATCCACCCCCCGCCCAGGAGCAGCAGATGCTGCTGGACCACCTCAGCTGGAGAGCAGAGCCCAGGCTGGGGAAAGGATCACACACCTGGGCTCCACAAAAAGCCAGCTCAAAACCCCCCAAAATGCTCAATCACCCCTCAGCAAACCCCTGGTTATGACATTGCTAAAATGAAGCAAGTGAAATGCAGGAGGGAACACACACCTGCAGCTTCCCCAGGCACCCCCTGCCCTCACTGCACAGCACGGCAGCTCTGCTGCCACCTCACTGGACTGCATTCAGCAGGTGCTGCAAATTCTCTGTTTTGGGGCAACCCACAGTATTTGGCTGCCTTTAGGAGCCCAAAATCTGCCCAGTCTGCCCCAGCTCCTGAGCCCTGCCTGAGTCTTCAGTGCAGCTCCTGGTCCTCAGTGCACCACGGCTCCGGGTCTGTTTGGGCACCAGTCCAGGAGAGCCTGCACGCAGACAGACACTCCATGGCTGGCAAGAACCTGCTACAGGGTATTGCAGTCTGGCCAGAAGCATTTATTTAAAAAACCTGCTGCAACAGCAAATACACATGTATTTAGATTCTGTTCCAACTTCCTCCTTTGGTTTGCCGGGCACTTCGGTGTGTTAATGCTGTATTATCCCACAGGGGATATCCAGCAACTCAAGGAGTATTTCATTCCAGGTTGGAGGTTTCCAAGAAGTTAAAGAAATTCCTATCAGTTTCCTTACTCTATATGAAGTTCTGTGATCAGAAACAAAAGGGAAATTCAACATAAGAACAAACAGACTGCCAAATGAGAAACTCAACAACCCCCCAATTTAGTCTCTTGACGTTGTCTATGGTGGCTACTCAGTAAAAAGTCTAAGGACAGTCAGGCAAATGTACATGTAGCATCCCAGCAGTATGAGCCTCGTCCCTTCTTAACACAATTCTAAAGACAAGCTTCTTCTTCCACAGTTTTCACAGTAGGATAAAATAAATGGATCTGCATTAAAACTAAAGTAGATCTCTGTAACAAGTATCCTGGTTTAGTCTCAGTGCTTAACGCCAACCAATACCAATGCTGAGTTTGGACAAGACTTCAGTGAAATGAAGTCTGCTCTGTCAGCCTCCCATTCAGTGAGAGTCATATGCTTTCTGCATCCTCCCCACAGCGTGGACGCTGACTTCAGAGATTCTGGAGACAAAATATCTTGGACGCCCTGCCCAGTGGTCAGAAGACAGCAGGCACCACCCTCAGGTGTACTGGGCTGACAGCAAGAGCCTGCCATTCAGCTGGGGTAGCCAGAACATCTTGAAAGAGGTATTTAGAATTGCAGAGAAATTAATTTGAGCAATTTGCAAAAAGAAGCCATTGAGAAAAAGCAGCGGTTTCCAGAATCACTGGCAGCAGATGCCATGCTTGTAAGATTTCCCCACAAATGAGCATCTGTAATAGAAAAGGAAAAAACAACAGAAAGGCCTCTGGGGAAGGAAACTCTTAAAATACATCTTTATATTCCAAGGCTTTTGTGATCATGTCTTGGATTAAAGGTCAGACTTTAACCTGGACATCTGGGCCTGGATTTATCCTATTGGAAGACAAACTAAAAACAACTGTTCCCCATTCCAAATCGGAGGCTGTCAGGCTCTTTCCATTGTTTTGCATAACAATACTGTGGAAATGAGCTTCAAGTAACATTTTCACTCAAGCTTCTGTTAAAGAACAATGGTAATCAATTCCCATCCTGCATCCCAATTACTCACCGCTTCTCAACTTCATTTAACAACTCAAGAATCAGCACAGAAACACGAGCCCTACAGAATGAAAAGACAGGCAGCAGAAATAAATACATCGAGCCCATTTTGAAGGCTGCTCTCCCTGCCAGAGAGAAGCTCTGGTGGCACACCACGTGGCGGTGGCACTGACTGTGACTCAGAGCCACCAGGCTCCTTGGGATGACCTCGGGCAAGTGGTCCCATCCAGCTCGGGAAGCAGCCTGGGAATGGAAACCTTGTGAGTGCCTGAAGCCTGGTGAGACACCACCAGGGTGGACTGGGGTGCAGGAGGCACTGTGAAACGTGGGGTTGTGTTTTGTGCCAGGTAGAAAACGGTGGCCTTTGTAGTTATGGTTGTGAAGTGTGTAGAAAAAGGCCATAGGGTAATTATAAAAACATGAGTTTAATGAACAAAATGGAAAAAGCATGCAAAGAGGCTTTTGAACTAATATTTCGCTTCCTTATAAGTGAACCATGTGAGCCTATAAGGTTTTTACAATGTAAGTTTTAGGCTTTTTCAATTAGTATGAGTTTTATAGGTTTTTAACATGTAGGGTAGAGGAATGCAGAAATATTATTATTATTTGCTTTAGAAATAGAATTATTATAAGCTTTAAGCTGCTTTGTAATAAAAGGGCTTGAACTATAGCTTTGGAATATATATAGAAAGAATTGTAATCACCTAAATAGAAGAAGGAAGTGAGCTATCCCAAGCTAAAAAGTAATGATCATGAGAAGAAACCCTGGAAAAAGAAGATAGACCACCATCTGGAAGCTGGACAACACCAACAAACTGATTTATGGTCCTGAGAAGGAAGGCTGAATCTCTCATCTCTGGTGTTTTCTTCTGAAGAAGGAAATCCGGACATCACCATCGCTAATTTATGGTCCTGAGAACCTCATCATCACAAGATGTTACTTCTGAACAAGGGAAGGAAAAAAGATTACTTCACCAATTTCACGCCTCTGATGTATAGAAATTCAATGTCGCCAGTAGGAATTGATCACAATGGGGTATAGAAACTGGATTTCAAAAATAGAAATTAGAAGGAAACTAGAGAAAAAAATTGCTGAGAAGTGCTTATGAAAATTCTCAATAAATACCAGCAGAAAATCAACAGTCAGCGTGCATTTGGAGGGGAAACCCCCACTGTACCCAGTGCTGCTTTGCTCACATTTTACCACTTTGTATTAATTAATAAATTGGTTGCTGATTGATATATTGGCCGAGTCCAGCTGTTCATTTCTAATAGCACCACGATGCAGCAAAGGGCTCCTCAGAGCTCTGGAACAGACACATCTCTGTGGTGAGAGGGGGGAAACTACCCCACAAACCTGCACCTGGCAAGCCTGACAAAGTTAAAACTGATCTCCCCTCCTTCCTTTAAAGCCCCTGAGTACACTCTGATTCATAGCTGGGGTACACTGGCACTGTCCCACCATTCAAAGCAATCCCAGCTGTGCCTCAGGTACGAGGACAGGATGACCTCAGGTATCTCATCTTTACACAGCTGAGCCAGTCTATTTTTAAACTGAGCTATCTGCAGGCAGGGTATTGGTATGAAAGTCATTAAACATCATTTCATACACAGAAAGGCAAACGATGGATCTGGTACAGAAACAAGTCGATACGAGTACACACATGTGACAGCAGAACAGAGAATACGCAGCAGAGTGTTCATTTAAGAGCAGATTTAAAATGTGACCTTCACAATATGCAACAGAGGTAGTGTACATACACAACATGGCTCTAGAGAAAGAATATTTATCCATCAAGTTCAACTGAGCTTCTATAAATAATGCAGTAGCAAAACACTAATTGGCCTGTTGCAGAAAAATTTTGCATTTCACAACTCACTGCTCTTCCTGTATATTATCTGGGGGTTTATCCTGACTAATCCAAGAATGCAGACATCTGTCCAAGGAGCAGTACACAGCTCCCAGAAAAAGTACCAGCTCTTTCTTTTTTAACCTCATTTCCTGTGAAAAGGAGATTAGACACTTCCACTGTCCGGTTTTCCATCCCTCTATTACTTCATTTCTCCTATGAAGTTTCTTGCCAAATTTCTACCATGTCTTAAGGTAGGAACATGCTTCAAAATACTGCTGGAAAAATATGACCCAAACCAAAAGCCAGGCAAAGAGATCAAAAATGGAGCAGGACCAGCAGCTGTAAAGCCCTCCCCAAGAACCAGGTGATTCCTCCATCCTGCTCTCCCCTGGAAGAGGATGGGCAGCACAGATGGGCAGCAGTAAATTGCTGCAGATGCCCACATGGAAAGGCCTTCAGCAGGCACCTCCCTGGCCAGTTCCACTGACAGCAGCTGAGATGACAGCCCTGCAGTTGCCTCTGGGTCTCTCACATGGTTATCCAGCTGATGAGACACCCCGGCTGCCCCAGCCTTCGAGACAGAACTTCTATTCCATTTGCCTGCCTTCCAGGGGAAATGATGCATCCCCTGTCACTTACTGCACAAGTTATTGTACATGGCTTTCAATAAAATCTCCCAATGGATTCTTTATGGGGAGATAAAATGAAATGTTTCTGCTTGCTTAGTTTGTCTCTTGTTGGATCTCACTGGACAATTTTAGGTACCATTTCTGGAAGAGGTTCTCTCTGACTGGGCCAATAATATCTTCTAGATATGAAGACAAATGTTATCTTTAAAGAGAAATTCACCCAAAATCTCTAATACAGGCTCCTGAAAAAGCTAGCATTTAGGAAAGATCAGTGGGAAAGGCATTAGGAAACTGAATGAAGTTATTTCACTGATTCCTTTTAGCAGCTTGAGCAGACTGGTTCCCAAACCTCAGCTGAGAAGAATTCATATCAAAGCACGGCTGCTCTTTAAGCCTGCTTTCCACAGAGAGGAAGGATCAGAGAGAACAGTCCTGGAGGGAGTCCAGGGTAAAGTTTATGTTTACAAACAAGATCCAGCCTCAGGGTTTTGTTACTTAAGAGCCCCTACAAAGTGTGAGTTTTGGACAGCATTCAGAAACCTTGAAATCTTAAGAAAAATTATAAATGCTGAACCAGACCAAACCATTCCAGTAATTTAAACCGAATTTTTGCTTAGCAGAGGTCATAAGCACACAAACAAATGACTGCCAACGGGGCTTCTTCTGTGGGACCAGAATAAGGGAAATGCTTTTCTCCTGAGCATGACCTTGACAACCTCCTGGTTTGTGCCCTGTGAGGCAGATTCAGCTCATGGGCCTGATGTTCCCTCCCATGGCTCTAAGGTGAGCCTTGCTTAAAACTTGATCTTCTAGAGGATCTTCAGAAAGGTAAATTTCATCTTTAAAGATAGCTAAGAAAGAATCCACTGCCATTTTGAATTAAGGTCTGCCCAAACTGATGATACAAATGTTCCTTTTATTTCTAGCATAAATTGCTCTAGATACTGATGTGGATTTCACTCTCTCCCAGCCCTGCCTGTTCACTCTATTTCACTTGCTACCTGCTGAGGATCCACTTGCTTTCCCAAAAGTTCTCTGGACTCAGAGCAGTGATGAGGTGTAGCCTTTCCTCCCTCATTCCAGATTCAAACAAGGCACAAATGGGGCCTCTGTACCAGCCCCACACAAACCTGCCCCAGCATCTGACAGTGAGTTATTCCTCAGCAGACAGGAGTATCTCTGCACGGACAGATGGCATCTCACACAGCACATCACTGACAGGGTTTAATGACCAGCACAAGGAACTGCATGCCAGAAGCTTGTTTCAGCCAGGCTAAATAGCAGCAAAGCAAGCAAATCATTCTGCTGCTAATGGAAGGGGGCAATGCTACTTACAACCATTTGTGAGACTTCACCCTAGGCAAAGAAAAATTAAACTTCACAGAATAAAACACGGGCAGGGAGCTGGCTGGATGGAGGGGAAGCAGAAAGCAGACATAGAAACAGAGCCCAAACACAGAAAGAGCTGTGCTCTGGAGGCAGCACAGCTTGTCTGGGGGAAGAGACCAAGGGCCAAGGCTGGCCAGAGCCTCCTAAAGCACCATCCACACTGCTGGTCTCCAAAGAGTGCCTCCACGATGTTCAGAGCCAGCTCCCCCTCTGAGGAGACAGATAAATCAACATCTCCAGCACTTATTTTACGTCCCTGAAGGGCTCCACAAGCAGGCAGTAATTCCAGCTGCACCCAGAGACCCGGGTAAACACGTTTCTCCTAAGTGGAAATGCAGAACAGCAACACAGGGGGACAGCAGCTCCAGCAGGGCAGGCTGCCAGGACAGCTCACTGCTACAAGGTGCTGCCTCGGGATCCTGCAGAGTTTGAGCCGTCAGGAATTTTCAGATTGTTGTGTGAAGGAGTTCCTTCTTCACAAAGGAAAGCAACAAACATACTGTGAATAACAAAAGCAACAAGACAAACATGATCTGCACACCCCAAAATACAGCATTTTATGCTTCTCCACAGCCCAACTCAGATTGAAAACTGCCAAACTGGACTGGCAAGACTGGGATTATCTCTATCCAACCTATCCAGCACAGTAAACTACAAGGAGCACTGCTCCTTGAAAAAGATTGTCATAATTGCTTAGGGACAAATAAAAATTAGAGGTCTGAATGCATGTATTGTCAGATTGGCTGCATTCTCAGTATGTGATTACTTCTTAAAATTTCAGTACAGATAAAAATGAAATTAAAATACTTCTACAATAAAATGAGAGGAAAAACTTGAGTACTTAAAATTACATTTAGAGAAATCAGTTATAGCTGTGATGACTTTCCAAGAACAAGAGAATTCACCTTTTGTGGTTTCATCAAGTGCAACAAGAATGCCATTTTTGTTCATTGCATTAACAATATCCAATCTTTCTACATAAGAGGAAAATTTGGCATGCTTTTTTCAATACAAAAATGTAAGAAGATCAGTACTGCCAAAATTTGATACCACATGTGAAAAATAATCATATTCTCAACTTCATCTTACACAGTGCTTCCGTTCTGCACACCCTTCTCCTCCTCCCAGCTGCAGTTTTTAGTCCACTGGGGTATCAGCTGGACAAACAACCATGCCCACTCCACAGGCAATGCCCATTCCAGCACTCCTGGCATTCCCCAACCTGCCAGCAACCTCTCCGTGCCTTTCTAGTGCAAGTGGAGACAGGATGTGACAAAGAAACAGGTGAGAGACCAGGGGAAATGAGTATCATGTGTTGTCAGGGAAGGACATTGTTATCACTCCTGCACTTCTATTTTCTGCAGTGCTGAAGCACGAAATGGTCTGTGAAAGGTTACTCATGAAGCACACAGAGACTCTGTGCCGTATCAGATGGCTCAAGCTGCTGGGTGATTTACTGTCATTGTGCTAATTATCTCCTACCCATTACTGCACACTCATGTTCAAAGCCCTAAACAATAGGCAGAACTCGCATTTAGCCCAACTGCAAAAGATTAATTCAATAAATGAATAGAAACCCCCATGAAAGCACACTCACACATTTACCCTTGTTTCAGCGTCTCCATCTGTCCATCACTTGACACGGCCCTGCACCACAGGAAAGTCCAGGGGAACAGGACCTTGCCCAGTGCCAGCTGGGGGTCAGAAAGTCAGGATTCCCATGGCACAGCTGGGAGAATGCTTTACCCACCAGCTGTGTTCAGCTTCCAGAAGCATTTTGGGAGATCCCCAGTGCCTCCAGCCCAGTGGGACCCCATGGCTGGGGCAGAGCAGGAGGTGACATCCCCCAGCACGGGGGACATGGGGACACAGGCTGAGGCAGGGGGGCTCTGAAACCAGAGCAGGAGGGCAGGCATCCAAAGGCAGGGTCTTCCAAAATCACACTCACCAGCACAGCCCTGCACTGCTGCAAGGTGATTTGGGTAAATATTTATTGGGATTGTGTTTCCTTGCTCAGGGCTAGCAAGAGAGCATGTGCCATCATCTTGAGGACAGATTGGGAATGCAAACCTAACATATTCTTCTCTTCCCTTTCAAAATCAGATGATCAGCTGTGGCTTTAGTCCTGCCAAATTCTGTCAAATATAGCACAAAATTATACAGAACCATAGTAACTGCACTCCCACTATTGTTCTGATTTAAAGAGGAGTTTGATTACATTAGGTAAATATTTGTCCTTATGTAATAGCTCCCTCCAACATCCTAAAAATTTTCCGTCTCCTAGAATTTAACTGAAGAGGGTGCTTTTATATGTCACTGCTCTGCCCCGAAATCAAGTATACTCTATAATACTGTGAGTATTAAACTGTGAGTAATGTTATTACAAGCAATAATAGTTATCCAGACAATTATGTAGTTGCAACTGCAGTTTTCCTATTAAATCCAGAAGCTTTAAGCAAGTTCAGAGTCAGTAAGAACTGGAACACCATCTCTGATGAGCTAAATAGCAGTTATTTATTCACAGATTGTTAAATTCTTATGGCCCTGGGACTTCCAGGAAGAAAGCAACAAAGAACTGACTCCCCATCTAAATACTGGCTCGGTCTTCATGTTGATATAATTATGAAGTTTCAGTCATTGCAAAGCTGTTCACACTGCTCTACATGCATTGCAAAATCTATGCTAACTGCAGTTTTTCCATTATAAAACTCGCTGGTGAAGTCACTGTTCTATTTCCAGCTCAGCTCTGGCACTGTGCGGATGCTTGCTGCTTAGTAAATAGAAATATTTTTTTTTAGGGAGAAAAGAACATACTGAATCAAAAAGCTAGAGGCTTTTGATACCCTTTCTTCCAAGTCGTTTCAAGTAAGGTAATGAAATAAATGAATAATAAAGAGCAACCAGGAGCTTGTGTGATGACTCAACACACCAGGAGTCATGAGGAAAATGCTGAATTCTTGACTACACGTTCCGATATAACAGCACAGGAGTGTACACACTGAAAAACTTTCACCTTTTAAAACAGGTGTTATCAACAGCCTAGGCAACATTAATCAGTGTTCTTATCACTTTGGTAATTACATTCCTCCTGGCACACACATGCAAAGGAGGGAATTTAAGATCTTAACCTGAGGCTTGGAAAAGAAAAAACAAAGCAAGAAAAGATCTTCTACCCTATGTCCTTCCTGCTCAGCTCCAGCTGGGATCTTGACTTCTTTGGTCAGCCTCCAAGATGAAAAAACATTTTGGCCCCCTGCAAATGCATCAGCTCGTTTCCCTAAGAGTATGTGTTCCAATAAATTATTTCACTTGCTTTGGCTGCGTTCATATGTATGTTCTGTGCATCTTGGAGGTGAGGTGATTGTCACAAACATTTGTTCAAACAAAGGCATTAAAACAAGCTTGTTGACAGCTTTCTTCTGAAACAATGAGTATTTCTACCTGAAACATGGTTATGAAAAGAGTCCAGATCAAGTAATCCCAAGATTTGCCAGCACTTAGTGTGTTACAAACAAACAGCACAGCTCAAAGGACTCTGCCCACAGAGGAGCAGAAATAAATGCACACAACTTTCTAAGTCTTGTTTCAAAAAGGAGATGTTCCAGCACCAAGCACCTGGAAGCCAAGTCGTTTGTCCAGAGCTCAGCCAGCACTGTGATTTCAGTGCAAGACATTTCAACCTTCCCAGAGCTGGCCATCAAACACAGCAACACAACCTGAGCAAAGAACTCAGCCCCAGGATGCTCCTGCCTCCCCCAGCCCACAGCACACACAGCTCCCAGCCAAACCAGAGCTCTGGTCATCACTGAACCACAACTCCCTCTGCCCTCAGCCAGAACTGGGTCCAAAGATGAGAGCACTGGAAGTCATGCTGGAAATGCACAGACTGCATGGACAGACTAAGAAAAAGTATTTGAAGAGGTACATCTGGAAGGCAAGAATAGACTGTTGCAGTGACAAAAGTACTTTTTAAAATAGAGCACACTTGTTCTATCCCTTTCTGCTGCCAAGAGGAATCAGCAGCAGAGGGCTGGAGACAGCAGGGACAGGTGTTTTCTCTAAAAGGAGAATTCATTCTTTTGGCCACCTATACAGCACGTTTGGCCAATGGGTTTGAATCCAAGTGTGGGATCCTTCCATCAGCAACATTCAGTCACTGGCAAGCTTTGCTGGAAGCTCTGCAGTTGCCTTTCACATGATCAGATGAAAAGCTGCTTTCTGAGCTTCTGTTTGCCATTACTTTTTTCTTCTAAACTATGTATTATTTAAAATTATCTGGGAGAGTTACAAATTACTCTAACCAATTCTTTCAGCATGCAAGAATATATGACTGTAAGGAGATTATAAATGTATTTTCTTACAGCTGAGCAGTTCAAGCCCAACATTTAAATGTTGGTATAAAAATATGCGAAACCAAATTGTATGACAGAGCTTGCTTTGTCAAAACACAAATGTCTCATAAAATATGCTGTCTGGCATCATAAGTAGTAGGTGATATTTTTCAGACAAACTTTTTCAAGGAAAAATGCCAATTAAAATTAACAAAAGACATTCAAAATTAGGATTTGATATTTTGTCTTTGGATTCCAAATGGCAACAATTCTGAGGTTTATCAGATTTATTTAAAGGTCAGCCTCAAAATGAAAAAAATTACCTATACAACATATTTTGTTCAACCCTTCGTAACTTCTTAAAGCTACTGTTCCTTAGTTGAAAACTGCCCAAAAACCTCTCATATTCATGTAGTTCCCCTATCTGCCATCTTTGTCTCCAATATTTTTCTACAGTCCACAAGCCAAAACACACCATTTGTTTGGCTCTAATCCAAAGGACCCTCACCCATGTAACTTACCAAAATGATTTTTGGATTTTAAGTCTTCCCAGCAGCTGTGATCTTCTGGCAGCTCATGTGAGGAGAAGGGAAATTGAATTTCCTGGAGGAGAAACCACTCTGAACCATTTGTACATGGCCTCACCAACAGCCAAGCACCACTGATACTGGAACTGCTGCCTTGCAGGAGGACCAGGGCCAGGTGCAGAGGTAAAATGATTTAACAGTGCCTGCAGAGATGGGATGGGAGCAGGGCGAGGGCACAGGGAAGGCTGCCAGGATGTGCTGAAGACACAAAATGTCTCTTAGCAGAGTCAGGCAGAAACCCAAAGCGCTGGGGATGGAGAGCAGCCTGCCCTGCCAGGATGGAGACCCAGCCTCCAAGAGGAGCTGCCAGCAGGGATCTGCTGAAGGAGGACAGAAAAGCAGCTCCCCAGAGGGATGCTCTCCACTGGGACTCTGGGGCACCAGGACTGGAGGGTTTGGGGCCACAGAGGCTGCTGGGACACAGCAGGGCCAGGGCAGGAACCCCATCTGCAGCAGCTCGTGCTGGTTTCTGCACTCCTGTGCCCTGCCTTCCTCTCACTACAGCTCAGAGCTGTGACATCTCAGTTCTGGAGAGGCAGCCTTGATGATTTCAGAGGAATCAAAGCAACTGATAACAAAAGCTGGGCATTCACTCCAAGTAAAGCAAAGAGTACTGGGCTGCAATTGTATCAAATTATGATCAGTTTTATTCCCCTACAAAAAGCTTCACAAATAACCAAAAGATCTGTGAGTACAAATTTTTCAACTCAAGCAGACTATAATGTATTTAGTTTGTTTGAAAGTGTGGAGGGTTTGATCTTCTCTGCTTTGTCAAAGTAGGATGCAAAGCCCTGGATCTATTCAGCTCCATTGTGGTCCCCCCACAATAACATGTTTTTGTCAACAGAGCAGACACGAGGTGACACAGTCTTGCTCTGCATCGGCCTCAAAAGGCTCCTATGTTACACACGGCCCTGAAAGGAAGGAGATAAAAAAAGAAAAAGGAAAAAATAGAGCTTAAGCTGAGATACAGCTGAGCTTCCTAAAAACCCTTACTATAATCTGTTTACATGGTTGCTGCAGAGGCTCTTTGGGTGGACAACTGTTTTATTTACACGGCGCTTTACACTTCAAATTCCAGCAATCTACCTGAGCAACTAAAAACTTCTATGCAGATAAAACCAGAAGAGATCAGAAATTCTCAGCCAGACAATTCCAAATGAAAAGCATGCTATTGAGAGATTTTGTATTGTATCAGGCAAAAATGAGCAGCTGTTGTGGACACTGCGCTTCAAACTGGCTGTTATTAAATATCTCACTGGACTAAGGCATATTCAAACCACCTATGACATGACCAGTGACAAAACCTGACAAGGATGACATCCAACTTCAACAATACCCATCCTGCAAATAAATACAAATATTCTCTCCTGATAGAGATGGCAGATATTTTTTGTACAAGGCAGATGACTACAAAAATCAGGTGAGCTGAGGGTCATGTACTGTGTCAGTCAGAGATCAGAGCCTGCAAAGCTGCTGAGCATCCTTAGTGCATTTTGCATTGCAGGAGTGTTCTGCACTGAATCAGGGCCCACGGCCAATGAAGAATTGCTGATTGCAAGGAGAGGATCTCAAACACAATGGCCACCACACACTGAAGAATGACTCCCTTTTTACACTAAGCATTTGGCCAGCTACAATAACACCCACCAGGCCCAGCTGCACCCAGTGTCCAGGGCAAAACTGCAGCTTTGTCCCCACCTATTTTCTCATAAGCAGGGACAGGAAGCAGAGGAACATGCTGCAGAAAAAGAAATCCTGCTTGCAGGTTAAACAGCAGCAAATGACACTGGTGGCCAAAGGAACCCTTCCTGCTTCACTGGAACACTTCATTAAAACACATTTAAAACACTAAAACTGTTTGTTTCCCAAAGGGAAGTGCCTGCATTTTCCAGGAGACACAACCCTACCTTGTCTCAAAGCTTCTCTCCAGCTCAAACCTTGGATATTCCTCATCAGCTGCCAAGCCCAACACATGCACAGCTCATCTCTGCTGGCTGCTCGACCACCTGCCTTGTCCATCCCAGAACTATGGCAGCAGGTTACCCTCTAACCACGAGCTCACTCTGATGTTCAAATCCAGCTGAAATGAATTACTGAACTACTGAAATAGAATTAAACAGAAGTTATACAGCAAGATTTCTTGCTGGCCCTACAGGCTGCACTCTGTCTTACATTACACAAACCCATAAAATATTTAAAGTGACCATGTCTACACAATTACACATAATTCAGCAGAGAGGAACATACTGCTAAATTATATGAATCATGCTGGCATTTGTGTCTATGCAGGACTAATACTAAATATAATTAAAATCTTTCTGTTTTCTTCTAAGAGAAACTATCAGGCTGCCATTTCTTCCTGAAGAGTGCAAGGTGCCAAGCCCAGAGATGTGACGGCATCGTGGGCTGTGGTGTCCCCCAGCAGGGGCAGCCTGACAGAAGCATTTAGCCCGTGGCAGGTGAGCATCCACACCTGCAGTGACACCTGCCAACAAACCCCTGCCAGCCTGCACAGGGGACAGCCCACGATGTCACTGGGCTCTGTGAGCATCCACACCTCTGTGGGAGCTCCTTCTTGCTCTAAGGTCAGGGTGAATAAAACTCAAGAGATGTTGTTTCTTGTAGTCACACTTTGAAATGTATTATCTTTATCTATTACAGGCTCATGGGATGTGAGCTCTCTCTAACAAGCTGAGAAAGTTTGGTAAAATGGTGTCTATCTAAGGTTATTTAAGTCTTAATTATCTAATAAACAGTTGCCATCTATATTATTTATGTTTCTAACCCAATTGTGATCACCCGAAATCCACAACGCAGACTTCTTTCACCCAATAAGAGAAAATCACCCAAATCCATGAAGGAGAAGGAAGAAGAAGGTGCAAAAAACACAACCAACCCACACTGACAATTCTCTGTCTTGGCTCCCATATATCACTGTACACTAAGTTCCCAAATCAAAGTTTTTCACCCTGTGAGATCACACAATGCTATCCAAACTACACACGCACTGTTTCTGTGCTACCACTCAATTTCTGAAGCCTTTTCCAAGGTCTCAGATCAAACGAGGTGTTTACCTGAAGGTTGGCACCCCTAAATTCAGAAAGCTCAAAGCTTTCAGCCTTCAGAGTTCTAACACACCTGCAGTGCCACCTGCAAAGCCCTGCCAGCCCGCACAGGGGACAGCCCGCAGTGTCACCAGGCTCTGTGTGGCAGCACGGCTTGGCAAGCAGCACGCTGGCACCTCCAGATGGCTTCAGAGCAGCCACGGCACGGAGACAAAGCTCCGCTCAGGAGGAGCAGCGTCCTTCTGCCTCTGTGCTTCTGGAGGAAAGTGACCCCAAGGCTTTGGGGCTGCTGAGCTGCAGTGGGGGACAGACTCCACAGGGCACAGGCACAGTCCTGGTCCTTCTGCATGCCCCTCACCCTACAGCAATTCCTTATCACTTCAGGCACCTCCAGACACCCCAAACAGGGGGCAGAAGCCTTGCCTAGGGCTGCCCCAAGAGTGGACTCCAGGCCACCCATGAGCCCATCAGCCAATCTCCCCATGCCTCAGCAGCACTCTGCGCCCTCCTGTCTCGGTTAAAAGACTACAAAGTGATTTACCAAATAGAAAAAAAAATCATTAATTTCCCTCATAATAGATTAAATAAAGAGCAAGTGAAACCCATTGTCCTGCAGAGCAGGAAAGAGCCGTGTGCTCTGGATTTTTCTGCATCTTTGCCCTGCCTTTTAGCTGCCTGGTTGTTTTAAATAACCTCAGGAGGTTCTGTTCTATTATGTTTAAAGGAAGTACTTTCCTTTCTGTTCAGATTCTCACATTTAAGGCTATCATCAGTCATACTGATTTTTCATGGACTAACCAGACTGAGGAAAGGAATAATGTGTTATTTCTTACAATTTTTCCAAACGGTTTCTTTGCCCCGGGCATGATGTGGTAGTCTGTGCTGCACTTGTTGCTGACCAATACAAATGCGTGCTGCAGTCCCACACAGCATCCTTTGCACACTGGGTCTGCAGGAAATGCAGGTGGCTGCAGAGCTCCACTGCATGAGAAGAAACCACAGCAGGAAAGAACAGCTGACCAGACAGAGCTCATATCAGCGTGACCCATGCAGCAGCACTCCTCACACACAGCTTGCCCACGCAAGTACTTTCGGCAGATGCCACCTGTGAGGATTTGAGATTCTTTCCCAGTAAAGTTCCAGGCAGGAACACAATATTAGAAATTCCTTGATCTAGAGCATGAAATTGTCTCAAAGACATGACACATAGCAGGCTGCGACTGTAAGAAAGGAGGAATCATTCACAGTTCAGCACGACTCCAGCTGCTTGGCAAACAAGCAATAAATAACACAAAGAGGCAATGGCTCACAGGGGTGAGGCAGCAGCTGAAGGTGGATGTGCTGAGCAGTGAGGAACAGCACACTGCAGATGCAGCAGGGAACAGGTCCAGGCTGCAGGAGGAAACAACTGGACTGACCAGGCAAAGGACACAGTGGGGAGAAAACCAAAGCCACGCTGGCTCCCCACTGCTGGGCAAGCCCGGGGTGGAAACAGCACAAAAAATACACAGCCCTCAGTGCAAGGGAAGCTCTCCACGTGATTTATTTTCATCTCCTGAAGCGGCCATGAAATCCACATTGCAAAGCAAGGATGGTTCAGCTCTGTGTTGGGTTGACAGAAGGGTGAGGGACAAGGCAAGAACTTTCAGTGCAATTGCCTGTGGAGTTTGCCCTTTTACTGAAATTGGGAGGATATTTATAGAATAAAGTTTCACTTCAAGCCCTGTCACATACTATATTACTCAGGAGGTGTCAAAAGTGCAGCAGCAAAACTGAAATGAATTAAAATCATCTTTTGAACCATTTGATGCCTGGCGAAATAGGACACGACGAGCAATGATACCCTTTGGAACCAAAACAAGGAGAAGAGAATGTTAATCCATCTCTTTAGAGCTTATCTTCCATTTTGAGTATTTTGAGAGGAAGTTGGTACACCTGACTAAGACGACTCAGCCACTGACAGAATCTGTAGCTTACAACCCAAAAATGGTGCTGTGCTTGCCAGCAGTTTGCATCATCAGCAGTCAGGTCTGTGACTCACACACCAGAGCACTGCTCAAGTGCCTCTCCAAGCATCCTCCCACCCCCTCTCTGCCCAACGAGGTCTTCCATTGCACTTCAACGTTGGAAGTGATTTTTCAGTCACAAAAGAAGACGCAAGAAATGTAAGAGTGTGAGGAAGAAGGGACAGTTAATGAATTTGAAAAAATGTCTTAAAAATAAATCCAGACATGATGACAGTTCTCTCTGTGCATGTCAGACATGACAGTGAATTTCCCAGACAACATTTAGCAGTGCAATCAGTAGTGAGTGATCATCCTAGTAGCAAACACACACAGAGTCATGCCTGGCAGCAGGAAACTTCAAGTATTTCACTGGGAGAGCTAAACAAAAATTCCAAGAGTCCTCAACAAACAGAACAAGGAAACAGACGTGTTTCTTTTACACCTGTTCTAGGGGTTGCTCCAAGCTATACCATGTGCCAATTACTCAAAAGTAACAAGTCCTTCAGGAATCAGAGCAGAAGGCATGGCCAGAAGACAATTTCTAGAATGAAAGAGAAATTTTAAGTATCTACACACTGGAATCCACAAGTCTTGTCAAATAAAGTCTGGGGGAGGAATAACCATGATTTTCCTGAAAGAAAACAGAATTCTAACTTTTTGCCTATGAAAATTTCCTCAGATTTTACTGTTCAGGGAAGGCAATTAAGTGAATTACTACCTGCTACACTGGAATACTTTTCCACAAGCATAGGACATTTGGGGTTGAAACAATTCCCACCGTGTCACTCTGCTTTCTTACTGCCATCCATGTATTACTGAAGGACAAGTTCAATCCACAGCAATTCCAGAACACACCTTTTCCTGTCCCCAAGCCACATGGATTTATCCAGCTTCAGAGCCTTACAGAAATCACAATCTGCTCTTACAGCTCTTCAAGCCCTCCCCTGGGCACGGCTTAATTTCCTGAACTGCAGCAAAGAAAAATATGCCACAGTAGGGAACAGTTTAATATCAAACTGATTTGTAAGAATATTTCTGTTTGCTCCATGTACTGAAACAAAACAATTCCATTTCAGAACTATTGAGGTATTTGGTTGTTTTTTTTCTTTTTAAATAAAAATAGCTAAATTAGACATTATAAATTTTAAAATAACCTCAGAACCTTTGTTTTCTACTGAAAGGAATTTCATCTTTTTGATCGTGGTGTCCTCAGCTTGCCTGTGGGTGAAGGGAAGGATTGGGGCCATCACGAGCCCAAGAAAAAGGGAAACAGATGCTGCAGACCTGTCTGAAAAAGGCATCACCGAGATGTCCCTCAGAGCAGTTATAGGGAAAAGGCCCCTGAATGATGAACAACCCTGTCTCAATTCCTCACAAGCCTGGTTGGTGCCCAATACTATTTTAAATACTTCCACAGAAGTGTCTTGAACGTCTTTTCATCTCTTACGTATTACCAGAGACAGTAAATTCTATCCATCTCCCAACCAAAATTGGTGGGACCTGCCTCCTTTGTTTGGTTATTTTCTTAGTTTTATTTTGCAACCTGTTACGCAGAGTTCAAAGAGGAACATAATTTAAAATTTACTCTTCAGAACCAAGTTTTAATCTTTTTTCCCCACAGATCCAGTGGAGAGAAGAGGAGAGAGGGAAGATGAACAACAACAACAAAAAAACGAAAAAAGGAAAAAAAACCCCTTGCTGTCACATAAATAATGAAAAAGATGCTCAAAGCCTGAAATTTTCACATGCAGCTTTTGAAGTTATTTTTTACTTCTTTATATTTTCTTGCATGCTCTACCTGCTGGGTTTTTTCCTTGGTAGCTTGACAAGTTCCTTTCAAAAAAAGATTTTTAAGGCAATTCAAGAAGTTTTCACTGATCTTGTCCAAATAAAAGGAAGATTCTTTTCGTTGAGTATGCAAACTGCAATCCTTTGAACAAAAGGCACTTGCCCACATGATGCCAAATCCTTTCTCAGCTGAGAGCTTACACAGTGCAGGCTCCATCCACAATAACACCAGTGCAATTGAGAGGAAAAATTAAATTTGAACCCATCACTGGCCAGGCACAGCACACAGAAATCCTCTTTGTTTAGCATGAGGAGTGGGATATTTTCTGTATCATTTCTCCATGAGGACGGTGCCCAGGTGCGGGCGCTGAGGTGACAACGCGGTGCCCATGAGTGACATGAACAGGCAGATCTGCCAGCCAAGGAGGAGAACAAACCTCCCAGTGCTCGAGCTCATTTCCTCAGAGCTTGCTGAGTTATCCTCAAAATGGTTACAAAACAAAAGCAAATCTCCGGAAAACCATTCAAGTGTAATCTCTGTGGACGTTTCCAGCATCAGCCAGCCAAAAGGCAAGGCTCACCTCTCTCCTCAGCTCACCTTGGCTCAGCTGTCCTCTCTCCTTGCACTGCTCTCCTGTTAACCCCCTGCAAACTGCTGTGCTTTCCCCAGCCTCACACAAAGGCCACATTTGTACCTCTTCACACAGGGACACCACAAAGTCACCCCCTGTCCCCCTGCACCCTGCCCTGCCCTGCATGAGGAAGGTGCCAGGCAGAGCACAGGCTCATCCTCCTGCTGCTGGCCCAGGCTGGGGAAGATGTGGGCAGCACTAACTAAAAACCCAATCTGTCTGGAAATCAAAGGGTGAGCCTTTGGAGAAGGGCTCAGAGAAAAGACTCCACACTTCCTTTGGCTTGCAGAAGCTGGAAAAGTCACAGTTCCACGCATTGCTGCTCCTGGCGCTCAATCCTCCTTCCTGCTGGTTTTATCCTGGCTCCATCTCCTGGGAAGAACTTGGAGAACCAGATCCATTGACCTCCAAATCCCTTGTTACTCCCTCTCTTAAATTAAACCCAAATTAATCATGTCACAACAGCCCCAAGGGTGCTGAGAAGACCTTCAGCAGCCAGCACTCCACGGGCCACGCTGCAGTCTGCAGCAGGAACCACTCTCCAAGCAGAACAGAGGGAAAGTTGTGTTTGCTGGTACCTGCCTGCAACTCTCCAGATTACTGACAGGGGGCTGCTCTTCCCAGAGAAGCCTCTCTCAAGCTCTCCAGCCTCATGGTTTTCCAGACACTCCGCATAAATCCCCAGTAACGCTTCCCGGTAGCAGTCACAACTGTGAGTGCAGCATCTTTTTTCACTCTCTGGTTTACACCACAGCGTCACTGCAAAACACCTTCCACGCTTTTGGGACACATGAGAACAAGCTTTTTTTCTTTTCTTTACACACCAGATACAGCAGCAAAGACATGATACACACACATAAGCACACAGCAGACCTCCTCACCCCAGGAGGCCACATGATCTAAACCACTGAGATTTGAAGAATGTATTCTATTACCAGTTACTGACACTTGATCATTACATTTTAAGTAAGTCCTACAAGCAATAAACAGTTTTATAACAGAGTCTCTGGCATCACCATCGCTCATTCTTCCCTCTATATGCTGGCATCACTATCATTATCATGATGAAAGCGTTGAGCTCAGATTATCATTTGGATGTGTGAAAGGCTGCACAGGGAAGGATTAACACACATTTGTAAGGTAACAGTAAATGCAATTTCAACTTGTAGGCTTGCATCTGCTGCCTTTCTCTCTTTCAACAAGAGTAATGAGCAGCATTCAGAAGGACACTTTAGCGTCAGCTTGTTCCCATTGCCAGATCTCTCTTCACATGTGCATCCTCAGAGGGCAAAAGATCAAGTCCTACCATAAAAGCTCGATCCTATCTGCACTTAGCCATACTTCCTACCCTTGATGAGAACACAGAACTGGGAGGAACACCAGGGTCTGCTGATTCGCTCTGACACGCATCACTGCAAACCAGTGAGTGCTTCACTGAGCCCTTTCCAGCTCTGCAAATTGGTTCTCCACCTGAGCAAGTTCAGCCAAGGAACTGCAGGCTCACCTGTGCAGGCTCACCTTGGAGCCACGTGTCTGCCCCACGCTGGGGCAGAGCTCTGCTCCCAGGAAACCCTTTGCTGGAAGGGCACATGTCGTGTGGCAGACACCAAGGATCACAAGGATCTGCTGACTCCATCAGCTGAGCTCAGAGCACAGCTCTCCACAGCACCCAGCCAACCTCTGTAAGGACCACGATGCTAACACCTAGCCAAAGATAAGCAGAAAGCAAAATGCAAAACACTCCTAAATCACCAGCTGCGTCCACGGTCACAGAGACACTGATTTATCACAGCAGTGGAACTGTCCTGTTCCTCAGCAGGAAGCAACAGCACTCAATTCTTGTAGATAATGATGGAAAATTTCTAGGGTGTAAGGGAGGAAAAGAGCTGTTTTGTCTTTCCTGACTCTCAGAGATGGGGAAATGCATCAGACTCCATCTAAGAATTCTGCTGGAGCTCATGTGAGCTGGGAGGAGGAGGAAGAGGAGGAAGACAGCTACAACCTGTGCTGTTTCCCCCCACAGTTTTGCCAGGTACAAAGCAAACCAGCACTGATTCAAATTCATTCTTTAAATCAAACCATGCTCTCAGACAGGTATTCACGAGCTTCCCACATTTGTGATGCCTGAATGACCCAGAGACAACTCAAGTTTGTCAGGTTGAAAATTTCGGTTGCCTCTGAGTGCAGCCGGGAGCATGTGGAGCTGCAGGAGCCGTTCTGAGTGCCCGAGACAGAGCTGCCTGCAGCAGCACTGCCAATGCACCTCCTCACCACCACAATCCTGCACCCTCTGGTAGGGGAAAACACCCACCAGAGGCTCGGGCAGCAATGAGGACAGAGACCAGAAATATTTCCATAACCTGCCTGAGCAACTCAAAGTCAATCCAAATTCACTGATTACCATGAGAGCCTTCACATGTTAAAATGTTTTCTACGTTCAGTTTAGGCACTGGACCCACTTCTCTTTTCAACTGCAGCTTCCTCTCCCTTTCAGTGCAGAAAACTCAACAGTTAATTCACAGGACTGAACATTTAAACATATTGCTGCAGCTTCATGCATGCATGCTGCATTCTTGGCAAGAATTGCATTTAAAATTCTTACAGTATCAATAGCGAAAATTTCAAATAAATGCATTCAATCCTTGAATTTTCAGTCAAACATTTTGATGAATTCAGTTTCAATTAATTTAATCTCAAGTCTCAAGATTAAAGCAGTACAGTCAATTTGATTTCTCCTTTCTGATTTCCACAACTTAAGGCACAACTCACTTACGACATGGGAGCGGGCACCATTCACCAGTGCATCCCAGCTGCTGCTGAGAGCAGGATCCAACTTCAGAAATCCTGCTCAGCTGCCCTGAGAGGCCCCGCTCCTTAGCTCAGCTCTGGTGGGTCCTTCCAGCAATAGCTCCTGCTTTCCCAGGATAACCACCACTGCCCTGGCAGCCACCTGCCTCAAAGTCCCCTTGGGTGGTGGCACAGTGGGGCAAGGCAGGGGACAGTGCCTGGCAGGGCTGGGGAGCAGCCTGCCCTTCAGGGAGGATGAGGCACCATGGCAGAGATGCTGCAGGAGGCTCAAGGAGAGGACTGACTCTGGCTGAGCAGTGCTGAAGGGGCAGGTACCCCACCACTGGCACAGAAACTGCTCTGAGGATACTGCACACTGATCAATTTCTTGGGCTGCACAGCAGAAGAGGAAGCAGAAGCAGGAATTAGCAGGCTGCTCTGAAGGCAGATGTTTATTCAAGGCTGCCTCTGCGTACACAAACCAGGCACAAAAGGAAAGGCTTTTATTTGGTTAAAACAGTAAAAGCAAATGCTTTCTTTATTTGTGATTTTACAATGTTAATCCTGCAAGAATAGCTGGACTGGAGCTATTTATCATCTGGCACTCTAGACTTTGTTTCCGTAGAAGGAAATGAAAAAGGCCAGGAAGGTTCAGCCAATTTGTCTTTTAATACTCTTTATTGGTTCATTAATGATTAATTCTTTTTAACACTCTGCCCTAGATCCTAAATTCACAATGGCTCAATTTAGATGAAAGATTTCAAATCCCCATCTTTCCTCCTTCTTCTCTTCTGTTTCCTGAGCCTATGCAAGGAAAAAACAAAAAAACATGCCACTGCTGAGCACACTGCTGTCAAAGGAAATCATCCCAGACAGAAAAACCTCTCTGGAAGATTAAGTGGTGCAAAAGATGAAACAGGCAAAAGAACACGACCAAATCCAGAACTGAGGAGCCACAAACAGTAGTGGCCCCACTCAATAACGACAATATCTGCCACCACTTAGCCACCAAGTCTACAACTGATTTATGCCTAGCTCTGCAGTACTGCAGTACTGCAGCATTCAAGTGTGCTTAGTTACTGAATTCTTCCTTTGGAAGGAACGTGGATTTATTTCTTCAGAAAATTATTGAGAACAGAAAATGCTATTGTTCCACAAACAGAAATCAAAGAAAGCCTTTAGAAATGTCATCTAACCAGAATATTTGAACATTTCCTTTGGATTACAGACAGCTACAGCCCTGGCCACAGTGGTCTTTACAAGTTCCATGAGAATTTATAACAAAGCATTTGTCGCTGCCCAGTCCTAGATGCTGGAACATGCATTAAGAGTATTCTGTGTCAAGTTTCCCCCAGGATTTCAGTTCATCCCTTCAGTGTTTCCTGGAGCTGTAAAAGAATCAGATGAGCAGTAGAGATATCTCAGATCCTACTCCTTCCACAGCTATCAGTACAACACAGTTTTGCACCTCACTGCTGTTTAGATAAGGAAGCAATGGAATAGCCACCTTGACAGTGTGCTCTGAGATCTCTGGAGGAATTATGCCATTTCTGTTCAGTATTTTTACTAATCTGCTTACATGCTGTTCCTAGCTGTTGCAGTTCAAATACATATTTACCTCAAAGCACACTTGACAAGACTAGCTCTCCCATTCATCTCAAATGAAGAGAAACAGATGCAAACACGTGCATTTCCACACAAAGCAATTAACGCAGGTGATGCATTTATCTGAATCATAGCAGCTTTCTTTCTAATTTAAAAGAAAGGAAAAAATGCAAACGCACAAAAAGAATCCAAAAAAACCCACCAACCAACAACAACAAAGCAACAATATCTAAAATAACCACTACAAAGTACTTCAGTTCCCTAGATAGAACAGTATTTTTGGCCTAAGGACTCTGACAGCACCATTCTGCAGTTTACTCAGACAGCTGAAAGCTTGGGAACCACAGCCAGGACTGCTGCTCTGAACTCAAAGTTATCAGGGAGATCTGTGAAAGGATTTAACACTTGAGAAGCTGGCTGGTCTCTAGCCAGGTGTCTGAATGGCAGGAATTGGAACATTACCTGGTCAGTATTGCTAAAAATACCTTTGCCACAATGACATGCTGAGAATTCTGCACTCAGCCACATTATTCCAGTTTCCCACTGTCATTAACCGTGAGCAAATCTGTGCAAGAACAGAACAGCATTGCCCAAATCTTTTTGTAACTCTGTCATCACACAGATAATCAACACTGTTGGAAATGCCTCTAGAGCTTAATAGCCCCCAATAATTCATCACTAATTCTGCTTTTTCATTCCCTTCCTCCCACCATCTTGTGATTCTCATCACTATTGAATTGGAAAGACTGGAAACTATTACCCAAAATTTCTGGGTTTAAGCAACCTGGTTTTTTTCAATACAGCATTATGTCATTTTTTTCCTGTATGAAAAGGATTTTCAAGATCATCCATTTTTGTATTACTGAGCATTCCAAGGGCATGAAAGTTCAGCTTCACCTAAGCCTTTCTACATAACAGTTCACAGCCTGCCTTGGCAATCCCGGGGGTACGAAAATCCTCAAGGCGAGATCCCTTGGGAACATCACAGTGACAGGTTTACTGCTGGGTGTTGATCACTTTGAGTGCTGGGAAAAGCAGAAATTCCTCAGGGACCCCCAGCCATTGTGATCTGCTGCACACACAGCCCAAAGCACATCCCAACACCCTGCAGCTCCTGCTCACAGCCATCTTCTCATCAAACTTCTCCAAACTCCTGGGAAGAGCCAGCTCCAGCCATAACTGCCAGATTTATTTTGGCTATTAGTGGTACAATGTGCCCCAGGAAATCAATACCAGCAGCAACTCCTGACTGCAAGCAAAGCTTCACATCACTGAAGTGGTGTAACTGCCACAACTGTATTGCTGCCTGCTTCTGCTCCTGATTACACACACACACACACACACACGCACACGCACACAGACCCCAGAGATTGCAGTTCCATGTGAAAAAAAGAAAAAAAGAAAAAAAGAAAGAAAGAAAGAAGTCTGCCCTCTTATGTTATTTTAAGCAACTGCACAGTCCAATTGACTTCAGAGGACCTGCTCACGTGCCAAGCTGGACATATGTTTGAATACTTCCCTGAAATAATGCCAGATCCTACCTCACCAAACCCTCTGCTGTCCCCCTCACCCTCACTGTCCCCCTGAGGGGCTTAGAGGCTGCTCTCAAAGGACACTCCTGCACAGTGGTGTCCACAGGGATGATGCTCAGGAGCACCCTAAGATCCTGGTCCAAGAGTACACACAGCCTGAAGCACGCCTGAGCCTGAGCTCGTGGCTACAGCCTGTTTTGTTTGCATTTCCAGGTGAAGGAAAGATCAGAATCTCCTCTGGTGTCTGCCAAGCATGGCATTTCCTCACACAGCATCTTTTCCCCTGAAAGCCAGCCCCTGAATTTTAGTCTGGCACAAACACACCTACTAAAACCACTTCATGTAGGTCAGCTCAAGAAACATTCAGTTAACTCCCACTTGGCTGGAGCAGCATGAACATATGTAGCTCACACACCAGCCCCTGCTCCCACTCCACAGGAATCAGGAGTACCAGCACTGTTATCACCTGCTGCAGAGATGGTGGATTTCATAATCACACTACTGTATTTATGCCAGCTGCATATGAAGATACACTTCCCCACTCCCTATTTCTTTAAAAAAAAGTCAGTAAACCATAAGCTTTATAGCCCCTCTGAAGTGCAGAGCGAAGCGTATGCCTGCTTTTGTTTGGATTCATTATGCACTTTCCTGATATATTCTGAAGAGCTGAGAAGGCACCCAAGAGAAACAGCTTGTAATCATCTGATATCTCCATGTGACCGCCCCTCTGCAATTTGCATTGGCTTTGAGTTTCCAGATGAAGACGTCGGACGAAATAGTGCTAGGATTAATTTTAGCCTCCTCCTCAAGATGACTCGCTGATACCAAAATAAGGTTATAATACTTGACGGAGCAGAATATTCTCCTTGCCAACATCATCTGTTTCAGACTCCTCAGGACTGAAATAAAGTGTGCAAAAACAATTTCAAGCAAAGAGGTGCTGTGAGCTTTGAGAGCAGAGGAAGAATTAAAATAGCTTCATTCTTGCCAGTTTGCAAATCAGGCTCCACGGTGGGCATGGGTCTGAACACAACAACATCTCCTTGAAATGAGACATGCACTCAAACTCATGAAAAGATAGTACAGACACAGTTTTGGTACGTTGAGAGAACAAATTTCTCCAGTTTTTAATTTCCAGGTACCTACAGTAATGGACTGTGGAAGGTTTGGTGCCATGGAAAGGCATTTTTGCAGGGATGGCCTGGCACCCTCCAGCCCAGAGCGCCACAGCAGAAATGCACACCAGTGCCTTAACTTGGGCATGTACTCCTGAGCTAACACAGCTTTGAGACTGCATTACCATCTCTTTTCAACAGTACTTGTTGAGAATGGCTCTAGGGAAGGCCATCAAGCCTTTCTGAATCCCCACAATGCAGAAAAAGAGCCCAAATCTGCTCCCTCTTACTCACGGCCAGCCTTGCCTGCAGGCCCTGAACAGGCAGGCATACCTTGAATTACAATCAAAAGCTTTTAAACATGAGCTCAGGCTTCCCTGTGTCCTTGTCAGCCAAAGTCTTATTAGGTGTGATTGTAAAGAGATCTTTTTGGGACACTTTTGAGAGCAAAACCCAATCTACTGTGGTAGCACAGGGCTGCTGTCCTGCCAGTGCAGCCAAAGCCTGAAGGAGGGAAGTGCTGAAGGCCCCGGGTGCTGGGACAAGGGATGAGCAGAGCACCAGAACCCTCCTGGCCTTCTTCCTTTCCTTCTTTCTTGCAGGGTTAACTTTGTAAAACCACAAAAAATTGCTTTGTTTCTGAGAGTATTTGAAGGCACCTAGAAGGGGGAGCCTGAGACTGGATTCTCTAAGTGTCCCAGAGCTGGTTTTGCCCCAAGCTGAAGTCACCCCTCACCCACAGGGCAGCAGTGCTGTGGTGGCACAAGTGACACTGCTCCCTCCTGATGGCAGCCTGACCTTCCCCTCTCTGCCACAAACACACTCACCAGGGAAGCTGTGACACGCGTCCTCTCCGACACAGAAAGAGAAATTAATGCACTGGGCTCTGTTCTACACACCAAAACCAGCAGCACTGCCTCCATCCCCACAGGCACGCTGCCCTGCAATTTCTGTGTGGGAGCAACAGTATTTTACACACTTTTGGGGGGATTTCTAAGTTTTTGAGACTTATTTACTGTGCACGTCACAAGACATATTTACAAGCAAGTAAACTCAAGGGTGTGTACATATTTCTCTCCAGACAAGCCCCAGAAAAATTCTTACCAGACTGAGTAGTGCCTAAAAATACACTTAATCCTGCTCTAATAACTTAGATTATTAATAAACTACACTGATATATTTTACATGAACTACACCATAAGTGAATTACAGGGGAAGTTAAAGCAGACCATGACTATTATATTTGTTACATTAACTTTCTCTTGCTGTGAATAATTGCTTGACTCTACCAGGACATGACTGCTGGCTTGTAAGGGGACTTCAGGGTATTATTTTTTTGAAAAATTAGGCTCAAATGAAACCTTCCAACAGAGTCTCTGCTTTCAGCATTTGAGCATGGACAGGAGTGAAACCCAGTGCAAAAAGATACGGGAGAAGAAAAATATCCCAGTTCCACATATGTAGCACAAAATACTGTGTTACCAACAACGTGAGCAGGGAGGGAAAAGCAGCTGATGAAATCAGGACATTCCCTTCCATTATTCCTTCCAAACTATTTAATCTCTCCTAAAGTTAGTTCTGCATGGAAGAAGTAAAATTAAAAGAACCTGTTGGATGCATAAATCATGCCTTGCTTTACATACCTCCTCATCAGAAGTTACAAGTCTACTACTTAATTTCCAATTAAATACTAGTAAAATCCATTATGAGTAAATTTTCACAGAGTAAATGTGAAAAGTAAAATCTGAGAAAAAATTATTTGAGTAAGAGCTGTCACCAGAATCTGTGATTGGTTCGAATTTTCTTTCAAATTTGTAGAAATATTGTGATTTAACCTTTCTTTTTACAAAAAGTGATCAGCCGTCTTTTCTTGTTGTTATGCTCAGCAATTCCACAATTTTGAAAAAAAATTTCCAAAGTCATAAAACTAAGTAATTCACAGTAGGTAATTCATCTATGCAAAAATTTTAGGACTTTTCTAGTCTTTATATTTCCTGTCTTTTACAATAATTTGCAGGAAAGCATGTGCAGAATTCCACCATAAACAAATACTAGAGAAGGCAAAAACCCCATATAAATAATATTTATTTATTATTTATAAATAAATATTTATTTGTTCTCTCAATATTGTAATATTGACAGAAGATATATACAGATATCCAGAATGAGACAGATCCAGTTAGAGAAAAAAACTTATTGAAAATGGCCAATTCACTGAAAGTTTTATTTACTGAACGTTTAAAAACATCTTGTCATGAGCAATACACAGGACAGGAATTCATCATGCAAATTCAATTAAATTAATAACTTTAAATGTTGTACACTTTTTCCCTCAAGCAGTTTATTTTCTCAGTGGAAAAATAAAACCTACTTTCATCGAGCATGCAATTATTTGATCAGTTTTCATCTCATCTCTGGATAAAGGCCCACAAAGAAGAGAGAGAAGTTTCATTACAAAACCAAACTGTTCCTGCTGCCAAGCCAGAAACATCTTCTCAGAATCTGAAAGAATTTTACACATCACTTAATCAGAGCTACAAATAAATTATCAGTTTTAATTGGATCACTCACAGCATCTCTCTGAAACTATTTCTTCATCTATGTTTACCTGCTCCGAAACAAGAGGAAAGAGGATGTGTGTCTTTATTATTGGGTAATTCAATTAAGCCATCTGTGATCAAGCATTCTGTAATTAACATATGTTTACAGATACGGTGTCATCCAAATTACCTACACTCTAATCGGCATAGAAGTGAATTCTGATCTTTTTATTAACTTATCTATGGAGCCCATTCTCCAGGCTCCTGACAAAGGTCATTTTGTCAGCAGTGAACCCTGGCTGGAAGAACGCTTGGCACTGTGCTGGACTGCTCCAGTGACTTGCCAAATACCAACTCCAGGCCTTAGAAGAGGGGAAAATAAAGAAGAAAACAGCCACCATCCATCTAAATAGTTTTACAGTGGATAAACTCTGTGTCCTTGCACAGCCTTTTACATTTTGTGTCTGTGCAAGCTCCCTGCCACAAGAACCCGAGCTCAGGACAAAATCTCTCTGTAACCTCACACAGAGCAGGACAGAGCAGGTGACCCTATGTGCCTGGGTATGGCAAGGTACATAGAGCAGGTGAAGTAGTAAAAGTAGTAGTAGAAGAATTTACTAGGTCTAATAGAAAAGGGGGAATGAGACAAAAATTTTAAAATTCTACCTAATACTTATAATAAACTTAAGAGCATGCACTGTGTTTTAAAATGTATTTTAAATAGTGCTTTAGAACTCATTTAAAACTGCATTTTAAAGTCATTTAGTGAACATGGAATGCTATTTCTGTTACCCTTTACTATTTTAAAGCACTACAAGCATCTGAAGCCCCTCAGTAATAGGAAGAAGAACTAACATAAACACAATAGGATAGCAAGACTAAGAATGCAGATAAAAACACAGACTTGCCACCCCATGTACCTGGGCATGGCAATGTGTCCCACAGAGTGACACAGCCCCTAAACACAGGGTTGCATTGGTATGACACACCTGCAGCCCAGTCTGTGCTGGACTGACACACAGGAGCAGAGCAGTGCCCTGCCTGCACAGCAGGCCTGAAGGGAGCGAACAAAATCCATCCATTCTAAGGGTATTTGAAAAGTAAAAGAGGCAAAGAAGATAGGAAAAAGTAATTTTCACCTTAAATACCACCAGCCACAACCACTAAGGAAAAAGCTTTCCTAGCACTTCTCCCTGTTTCCCCAGCCAAAGCTGGTGAGAGAACAAGAGCCAGATCTCTCCTTGTGAGATTTTTCTGTTGCTTTACTGCAGTCTCCAGACTCTGTAAAAACCAGACATTTTAATTTAGTTTTCAATGTCAAATAACTGATTTCAAGTGCATTTCCCACAGCAATCTATACATTCTCTGCCTTTCTACTTTTAAATGTGTGATAGCTTGCAGCTCTCTGAGGCTGCAGTATATATTATACTGCAAAATTACCATGTCAACAAATAACTTTTCTCTACTTGTAAACAGATCCTTTCTGTGAGCTGGCAGATGTCTGCCAAATTATGCTTTTACTCATTGAGATGTTCATTGGGAAAAATATCAGTAAGATACAACCCTCTTGTGCAGTGAGCAGCAACAAAAGCCTTGATGGAAAATGACTCCACCAAAATACTCATCTCTCAGCAGTAAAAGGCAGTTTGAGACCTGGTGTGCTGGCAAGGGATCTCAGGCCCTTGAGGAGAGCACTTGTCTGATAAATTCTTTACCCAGGGGACGTGCAAGTCAAAACCAATCAATAAGCAGGTCCCAGATTTTCAGAAAATGTGTCCTGGAGTGCACATCAGAGGGGGCAGACAGGTGCTGTTATACCTGAGCAGGTATTGAGGCTGCAGACACAAAATCAGGTGAATTCACCCCTCACTAGGTACCCAGAGGTAAACGGTGCCAAATATGTCAAGCTGCTCATCCTGATGCCTTAGCTTTTATATTTTTAGATTCTGTGCTACCTAGGGATGTAGTTCTGAGGCTCATATTAAGTGCCATATTAAGTGGCATATGAAGCTCCCTCCATGGAGCAGGTAGACAAAACAAATCCCTTTCTGCTAGATGACCAAGGGCATCTTTCAGCCCAAAAGCACAAACAAGGGTGGACTGACAGGTGGAACAAGAAAGATGGGACCTCACAACCCAAAGCTGGAATTGGACAATTGAACCCCAATATACAAATGGACCAAAACTTATAAAAATGTAAAATCTGGTGACCACTCAGCCATTTTGTGACCACTCTCAGCCCACCCTGGGTGCAGCCTCGGTCAGGCTCCTGTAATGCCCAGGGTGGATCCTGGAGAGCTTTTCATAAAAACCAGCTTTATTCTCTAGCTCTGAGTAGCCTCTGTTTCAGGTCAGCCTTCCCAAGGCAACAATCCCTCCCTGCAGAGCAGCTCCTGCTCCAGGCTGAGCCCAGAGGGAATGTGATGCTCAGCTGGCTCTCAGACCTGCTGCAAACCCCCATCACCACGGGCCCCTCCTGCCACACATCTCAGCATCCCAGAGCCTTCTCACACACTCTGAGGGGTCACACCAGAGACCCCAAGTGGAGATGCTCTGCTCCAGGACCACCCTGTGTCTGTCCTGGGGCATCTTCCACCTAACGTGGGTGCAGCTCTGGCACACTGCAGCACAAAAAATGGGGAGGGCTCGAGTGCTTCCCCCAGATAAAATTATTCAGACAATTTATTCATTACAGGGGCAATTCAAGCCACTACTTGGAGAGTAGCTGTTTATACTGGTCACCAGTGTGTCAAATTTTCTTCTGATGTTTTAAAAGCTGTGCTTTATAAAACACATGAACAGAATTTTAAGAAAGAATAAGTAGGTGCACATACTCAACTTTAATCCTCAGCATCTGAGGAAAGGATCAAAACCACAAACTTCCCGAGGAAGAAGGCATTACATCACTCCTGAAATGTCAACAAATGTGCCCATTTGTAGTTTACAAGAATTTCTGCTGGTACACACCAACACCACAGCCCAGGAGGTTAGGAAGCTGATGCTTGCTAGAAAATGACAAGGAGGGCAACAGGGCCACGTGGATGGTGGACAAGCTATAGTTACTGCTGGCAGAGCCAAAAGCGGCACAAGAGACTAAAACTGTATGGCCTTTTTATTTTTAAACACACGGACTGCAATGCCAGATTAATTAAAAGGATCCATTTCCATCATATGCAGGATTTGTTTACTGCTGTGTTATCATGGCTATATACAGCACATGTCTGCAGCACATGGAGAACAGATTAACTGCAGGAAAACCAACCAGACAAGCCTGAAAGAAGGAAATGTGAATCAAATGGGCAAGTTGTACAGCTTTAACAGCATGACTGAAAAGCCAGATCAGGCACTTGGCCATGGAGACCAGTTTAGAAAAGGAGCCAGTCTATGGTAAAAAATAAATCAGTCTTTCCATGGACATTTTATTTCTTCATGTACTCAACAGCAACCATGCAAATACAGCACTGAAAGAGAGAGGAGAAAGGAGTTCAGAAACAAAAGCACAAAAAAGGCATTGTTCCATCAGAAATTCTCATAAAAACACAAACCATTACATACATGGAAGCTGAAGTCATCTGTTCATGTCACAGGAACCCAAAACCTTGCAACAAACATCAAAATTTAATATCCTTCTACTAATATCCTTCTGTGAAACGTAGGTCTTGGAACAAACGGCCCAATCCAATAACCTTCTATTGAAGCAGCAAATGAAATCCCCACATACCAGGGCAGACAAAGCAGCTTTCTGCACTGAACAATAGCTACCCTCAATCTGCATTTAAAATTCCCTAATCTAAGTATGATCTGAGTGTAACTCCTGAAGGAATCAAACCCCATGTATTTGGATATTATTTTCTAAGTGAGCAGGGAAAAAAGCACACACATAGGAGAGGGATGCCACCTCCAACCAGCATGTACTGAGCTGGCCTGAAAACGAGGCCTTTTGTCATCTTCTACACAAATGCCAGACTAGACTTCCCTACACCACCAGCCCCTGTTAATCTCCAGTGAAGCTCCCTGACATGTAAAGACAATGACAACATCAAGGAAAAGTGACAGAATCTGATTTATAACTATAAACACTTTTCCCCAATTTTCCCCACTTTTAAAGATCTTGGAGGGTAACTCGAAATCCCACGTTAACACCAGGATTTTGTCACTGGTAGTGAAGTGCTCCACAAAGAAAACACCTTTTGTTACAGGCCACGTGCTCATTCAGTTATTTTTTTACTAGTCACACCCTCTCGTTCTCTTTAAAAACAAGATTTCTCCAAGTTGCCAACAGTTGTTTCAAATACGCTCCTTTGCTGAATAAGCCTCCCAGTTTCTATATTCAGAGCACAACCGATGCAGAAGTCTCAACACCCACTAAACTTGAATAATTTATACTCTTACAGTCTTGTATGGCAAGATACAAAGTGACTTAATCATCAGGTATTCATAGCATTCTCCTCCACAGAAGTATGAAACTCGGTGAAAAATATCATTCCAATGCAAGTCCTCAGGCAGTATGTTCCACATAGGAGACGAAGTCGAGTTTTCATTAAAAATTCAGAGCCACAGACAAATAAAATACTTTTGGTTCTGTGTGACTGCTTGCCTGGGCAGTTGGACAATTCATTATTAAGCACATTCCGTTTCCAGAATAAGCTGAGAAAACAGGATAGGTTGCTTTAATATTAATTCACGTGTCTGCACGGTGCCTATTGCATCTCATGAAGCTTTTTAAGCCTAATTCAAAGTTAAAATGCCTTTTCACTGCCTCGGTGTTCCCAGTGAGCACACCTACATTCTGGCTAAGCATCACTGCACAGATACTTTTTCAAAAGGAAAACATGGCTTGGAAGCAGGACCTGTATGTTCCCTTGCTTCGTCTTTATCATTTACTTTTTATAAACATATAAACAAAGAAAGCAAATGCTTCCCTTATGTCCTCAGACAAAAGCTACTCTAACAGTTTCACATGAGAGCCACAGAATCTGTCTTTCGGCTCTCTTGTTTTGGTTTTGGACAGAAAAACCAAGTTGCTATTACTCAAATACAACTGATTTTCACTCGACTCGCAATGAGCTGTCATGAATACATTTTATTTAAACTGGGGCCTCTACCTGTCCTCCAAACAGCTCCTTCAGACTGAGACATCAGTGTGAACCGAAGCAGCATCACTGCCATTTTCTGCAAGGTGTCCTTGTACAAATATTTCTGTCACAGTGGAAAACATAGTTCAAATTTCAAGCCATCTAAAGAAAAAGAAACACCTCCCCAAAAGCTACTGAGGCAGTGGATCCCAGCCGTGGCCATTTATAAGGGTAAAAAGACCTTGAGAAGGTCTGGAGAACCCAAAGCAACCAAAGAATTCACAAAATGAGACATACTGATTCCTGTTTCTGCCAAAAGAAATTATCACCTAAGCCGTTTGAGAGGCTGAGTGACCCACATTTTCTCAATTAAACAAAGATTTAACCTACACCAGTCAACAAAAGACTAATTCCTAATACCTAGCTACACCAGTGGGCAGCCAAAATAGGTGGACATGTCTACCAGCCTCAGAGCTAGCAGGTTTGTAAACACATCATACAACCAAACAGCTTTTCCTGTTTGGATGCTGTTATGGGTATTTGCCTGCCACCAACCCCACAGCATTTTGTTGGCACCAGCATCACATCCCAAAGCCCTGACCCCAATTTAAAAGCCTCAACCTGTGAGCCTCACCAGCTCCAGTCATCACGGGCACCGAAAATGAAAAATTAGGCAAATCCATCTCAGGTTCTGTGGGCTTCCTCAGTGCTCCCTTATCAGATCTCCCTTGCTGAAGATCCATGCAAGCACTGCAGGCTTAGGCACACCCTGACATGCAGCTCCCCTCCCTCTGCACACACAGCTTTTCAATTCCTTTTGGGTGAGGGATCCCAAAGAAAAAGGGGGAAAGTAACAGGACAGAAAAACTAAATCAGGATGGGATCCAACACCTGCCAAAATCAATCGGAGCCCCTCTATTAACTTCAGTGGGCTGTTGATGTAGCACAGAGAAGTCCAACAGACTGAATGGCAAGCAAATTGATTTGTTAGATGCTCACATAGCACAGTGAATGATGCCTTGGGCAGAGACTGGAGAGCACTGATCTCCTCTCATTATGGTTTTCATATATTATACATCACACACACATATGCAGATCTCCTAAATAATACTGAAAAGAGAAAATAGCAGAATAAAGGCATTCTGTATTACCTCATTAAGCACGTCAAAAAATACTCAGGAGAAAATATCACCCTTCATCTCCACTTTTGCCTCCAATATTAGATGTTCCCATTATTTTTTAAATAGCAATAGGCTGGCAAAAATATAGAACAATTGAGACTTGCATTGAAAACATGCACTAGCAGCAATTACTTTTTCTGAAACTGCAAAATATCATGAAATTGAGTGTAATTTTGAATGAACACAATGGGAATCAAAATATATGTGACCATTTTTCAATTTCTAATTCACTTATCTCAGCAAGCACATATTCCCATAGAGTATTTAAGATTATTTTTCCAATGTTAGGGAAAAACAACTGAAATAAAAGAAGTTCTGCAGTAAGTTCTGAGAAGGACATTTTAAAACGTGGCAGGTAATAACAGAAGAAAGAAATAAGCCAGTCATTATAGATCATGGTCAAGAAACACAAGCAGAAGTGTCTGTACATCATTATTATTGCTAATTGTAGTTCATCTGTATGGTTTGCTGTTTTACATGATGATGTTATTAATTTCACTAAAGTCATGGTAACCCTCACCTGAGTTTCTCTTGCTCAGAATAAACAAAAAATAGAGAAAATTCTAGGCTGCCAAACCTTGGCTTCAAGCAGAAGGATTACCCCTATGGTCAGGATCTTGCCACACTTGGTGTGCTTTCCAGGATGGGGCTTCTCGTGCCAAACACCACAGAGGAACAGCACCTTTGTTCAGGTAACACTGCCAGCCAGGCCAGTGACCTCCTCCATCACCTCCTGGCCTCTTGCTTTTTAAAGATCACTTAGCAAGGCAGACGGTGCTGCTGCCACTTGTGCTGCTCCAAAGGCTGATTCTCCTGCCTCTCCCAACATGAGGGTGTGAGCCTGGACTGCCAGAATTGTCTTACAGGGTCTGACTCTCACCCACCTCTCAGACTGATTCACCACTCATAAAAACAATGCTTGCCCCATTAAAACTTTGGTTCTGTGAATCATTTCTGTGTCCCATTGAAGGATTTCCTTACAGCACCCCCAGCCCCATGGCATGGGAAGTGCCTGATTTGGGGTTTCTGGTGGCTCGTGGGGCACAGCAGCCTGCACCCCTGCACACACTGTCCCCTGCCCCGCGCAGGGACCCCTCCTGCAGTCCCTTCCCAGCTGCTCCCAAAGCTCTGCTCTGGGCCCTCCATCACCAGCAGATCCTGCCCTTCCCTCAGCATTGCTGTTCCAGCTGTGCACACACACACACACACACATCTGGGAAAACAGGAGTGCAAGTACCCCTGACACTGTGTGTGAGTCCTGCAGCTGGGGAAATGCCAGGAAACATCCTGATTTTAACAGCACCAGCACATCCTCCTTGCACCACAAATCCATTTGAGCTGCACTGCAGGTTCTGCCAGCAAAGCCAGAGCAGGAAAGACAACAGGCACAGGATGTGATATTCAGTGTGTGCAGGAATGAAAGGGTTTGTAGTGCCTCAGTGTGCTTATGTGAAGCCTACAGCCTCAGAGATGCAGCTGCTTGAATTAAATGCTTCGAGTTTTGTTTTCAGGTTCATCTTTTGGAGGTTGGAGGAGTGAGGAGTGGGGGTGGTGTTTAGGGAATTAATTGTTCAGTGCTTTGGTGTTTGGGGTTTTTTTTTAATCTTTGTGTCTTGTTCTTTTTAATATAAATTCTCTTCATGGCAGGTTCCAAACACATGAAAAACCTCCTCAAAATTTGGGAATTCTAACAAGTGGTGGAAACTGAAGTGCAAAAGCTGCACTGCTGTCCCCCAGGTGCTCCTCGAGACAGCATCAATCCAGTAAATTAACACGGGGGTTTCTTGCTCTCTAAATCATACCAGCACTTCTTACTGAGGCACAGCCAAACACCCCACACTGGCTCAGCTGCACTTGTCCCACACTTGCAGCAGCCCTTCTGAAGAGTAGATGATCATACCACTTGTTTAGCTCATCAACCCACAGCTACAAGCCTTTCCCCCTCCCCCTTCTTTTTCCTTTTTAATTGTACTGCTTTGGACACAAATAGCTCTTCCTGCAGCGGAAATCAATTATGAAATAAATCTAATATTCAGATCAGACTGTATTAGAAGGGACTACTCATCATATATATGGTATTTCCAGATTACATCTTAGCACGGCTCACTGAGTCATCACTTCAGCATTCTCACTAAATCAAAAATTAAACAAAGCGAATCAGTCAATTAACGGGGCTGCTCCTTGCTCTGTGCACATATAATCCTTTCAAGTCCAGCCCCTAACTCAATTTGGAGCAGGGAGTGCTCAGGATCTGGGAAGGAGCAGTCGCTGTGCAGGGCTGGCTGCTCTGGTGCAGGACAGGATGCCCAGCCTGGGGTCTGAGCCTCAGGACACCAACCCCACCCGGGAGGCACAGCTGCAGCCTGAGCCCCTCATTGCCAGCAGAGACAGCCCAGCAATGCCCAGGGGAACAAAACACCACCAACAGCCAGAGTTAATAATCCCTTTTACTCCCTCCACACACCAAAGACACTTTCTCCTCAAACCTGTGCCACGCATGGAAGACACCCTGGGAATCTGCTTGTTTCTTCATCTATCTGACAACCTGGCTGCACCCACAGCCAGAAGACAGAGAAGATGCAAAATGCTCTGATCCTCAACAGACACAGTCACTTGCTGATTATACACACAGCATTCAGTTTTCAGCAGGTATACTTTAAGGTAAAGGGAAGGGATGGATGGGTTCAGTGCACAAGAAAATATTCTGCCCTTGAGAAATATCTGTCTATCAGTACAGAGACGGACCCAGTGCCATCAAATGTGATTTATGCAGCCTCTCTCCAGTTACAGAAGAGTTAGATGCTTGGTTTTTAAAGCAAAACAATGGCCTGTATAAACTCCTTTTAGCACAAAAAGCTACAGCTCCCAAGTCAGCATCCATGACCTGTGCCAGTGCTCATAAAAGAAAGAAGCACACGTAACAGTTCTCTCCTTCCAAAGTAACAGCCACACTGGGGCAGAACACAGCTGCATTCAGTATCCAGCTCCTGAAGAAACAGCCATATTCAAATCTTTTCTCAGCTGGGACACAGGCAAAGCAAGCGGATAAATATTCCTTTGCAGTAGCAAAGATGAGATTGTTTCTCCCTCTTACACACAAGTGTTTGTGCATTTGCTCTCCAACCCAAAACACATCCTCCTTTAATTCTCCATTCCCTCCCCACACACACACGGCTCCAAGTAAAGAAATTCTGAACTAGTGATGAAAAGAGTGCTAGTCTCATTAAAGTCTGCGGAGGAGCTTTGCAATGGATTTAATGGGATTAGAGCCTTTATCTAGATTTACAATGCTTAATAGCACATCTAACAAACAAGCTGCTCTGCATAGGGAGAACTGATGATTGTATTTTTCTTGACTGGTCACTTTTCCCCCAACATCTCCCCCTTACCAGCATCTGCAGTATCTGTGCACATTCTAGCTTACAACATTTCCCCACTTTTCCACAGTTTCTGGCCTGCCTGGCTGGACATGTGGTTCTGACTCGAGGGTGCAATCACATCAGCATCTGACCAGTTCTCTGAACATAAGACAGGAGGTGAGAGCCCCCTCTGTCTCACTAAAGGTGCTGGTTTGGGTCCTTTTCCTTTACACAACAGCACTTTCAAAAAACTGCAGAAACTCAACATTTCTGAAGTCCCACTGACTTTGCTCAGTTCAAGCTTTACACAGACGAAAATATTTGACAGACCACGTAATCATGCACAGCACTGTCCCTAGGAAACCAAACTGGGATGTCATATTTTCAACAAACATAGGGGTTGAGTATAATTTGTTGTAACTACGAAACTAAAGGCCTAAGGACTTACACTTCACCTTGCATTTGCCAGGAACTGCTGCTATGGTGAATTGGATCAGCAGTGCAAGCTAACAAGGGAGACAATCTCAGCTGTGAAGGCAGAGTGCTACTCAGATACATTTGCATCATTTCTCTTGTACTTCATATTGTTTAGATAAATCCAAATAATTTAACTTGAGGGATATATCAGCACCTCAGAAAAGGACTGCAGATATCCATCACCAAGCACAAACTCCAGGATTTTGGACCAAGGACTGTGAAAGGCAGCATCTTCCCAACAGGGCCTACTGCTCAAGTGCTTCCACTGGGGAACATCTGCCATTAGGTTTGTCCCTGCTTGTCCTTTTATTGTGGCAAGCTCCCTGGAAATAGTTTTTAATGTCCTTATCACCAGCTTCAAACACACTACCATTGCAAAGTCAGGCATGCACAGCATCCTGTGCTTTAATGCTTTCCAGCAAAGTACTGACCAAAACTGTTTGTTCCTTTCAATGCTTGTGCTCAGTACCTCATCTCAAAGTCCTCTATCTGCAGCTTTGTCAGAACAGCTCCAGAACTGCCTGCTAAGCTTCATAATTATGCTAAGTCCCAGAATCTAATAATCCATGGGCATAGACGAAAGCTATCTGAATGATTACCCTTACCCAGGTCTCAGTGCAAAGCAGAACTGATGTTTGTGTGCAGAACTTGCATTTTTACATAATGGTGTGAGACCAACAAAGGCACTTGGACACTGCCCCAAGGAGCCATTCCCAAATCCACACCCATTCAAACCTGAGCAGGAGCTCCAGCAAACAGCTGGAGTGAGGAGCAGCAGCAAGGGAACTCGAGGAACAGCACTAGTTCTATGTAACAGCTTTACAAATATCCTCCTATTTTTATATAAGTATGTATTTTAGTTTTCTGATATGCATTATTTCGATTTTATGTTACTAGCTATGACACTACCATCCCAACTAGTTTTATAAAAAAACCTAGTTTTTTTAATAATTAGTTTTCCTTCCTCCCCCCTGCTCCATCTCTTTGCAAATGATGTTCTCTCTGGCAAATGTTTCTGAGAGTCTTCACCTGCTTTTGAACATGAATACATTAACGCAATGAATTGATTTCATTATCTTTAAGACATCTTCCACCTCTGATTACTTCACACTTCATGCACAAAGAACATTCACATGTAATCTAGACATGTAGGGCATACACACTAATAATTATATAGTAAAGAGCTCCCATTTAAATATGCGTCATTTACATTCAAAATCCTGTTCTTTTTAACATTCTATATTAAAGCTGATTTAAATTATATCCTAATACTGCCATGTAATTGCAAGAGTAAAATTCGGTATTTATTCCAAAGGTAATGAGTATCTATAACTTACATTAACTGGGAAGCAATAAATTACAGTAAAATATGATTTGCTGCACTAAAACCTAGCAGAAATTCTATTGCAGCATAACAGGTAGTTCCAATTCTAGGATTTACAAATTAGTGCCACACACAGGGGACAACAGTCAGCAACAGTCAGCTCAGCACAGAGATGGCTCTAGCTGATCTTCTAATCTCTCTGATGCCAAGGAGTCCCATCTGAGTATCATTCCCATACCATCTTTGAGATCTCCAATATTCATAAGCAGTGCATAAGAAATGAAAAGTTGGTTTATTTCTTAAATCAAGACATGAAATGCAAGCCCCACCAAGAAACACACTGCCTTTTTCATAAAGGCAACCACCTCCCAGCCTGGGTGCAGGCTGAGCTCAGCTTCCAGGCAGGATGGGGCAGAAGGAGGCAAACTGGGAGGGCTCCTGCTCCACAGAACAGCTCTGTGCTCCTGGAGGCAGAGGTTAAGTACACTAACTATAGGATAAGTATACTACGGGTAAGTATAGAGAATACTTGGGTAAGTATTCTCTAAAATGTCATTTCTGATAGGTTACATACAGTTTATTAGAGAGGGGGTTATTACTTCATATGGGACAGGATTATAAATCATCTCTGCATAACCACAGCGCACTACAGCCTGTTTCGGCAGGTGACCTGCACAGACCACACAGACCCAGCCAGGATTTCATCTGGGGCTTGTCTGCACTATGGAATAGAAACCACTCGCATTTTAATGGATCCACTAGGGAAGAGGTACCATTTTAATGCCTCTGTGAAGGAAAGCAGAACAGGAGCATATCCGTGTCCTGTTTTCCCAGGCTTGGACAGTTGCCTCACAGCCGCTGGCCACAGTCACATCTGTGCACAGATTAACACAAGCCTCAGATGCCAAATAAGCCTGCTCAAGTGAACCACAAGTGATAAGAGAACAGCAGAGAACAGAAAATTTGTCTGATGAAAGCCCAAAGACAGCGTGGTGCTCCGAAACACCAGGAACATGAATTTAGTAACTAGTCAGCACCATCACTGCAAGGAGAACAAGCCTTCTCAACATATTCAGAAGGCACACACCTGGATTTCTAAAGAAGTGAGATTTATTTATTCTACGCAGATGTAATTAACATCTAGAGAGTGGATAATATGCTTCACATCTGCTTCTGGTTACTAATTTAGCCAGTCTCTGAAAATGGAGGCATGCAAACTGGAAAGCCAGGCTCATTACGTTTACAACAAAGACCACCAGTTGATTCCCACCAGGACCTGGCCTTATTACCCTTAGTTTTAAATTACAAAGTCACAGATGTACTCATCAGTTGCTTGATGAAGATTCATTTGCCAATCTCATCTCACAAAAAGGAGTAATTAACGTGAAGACATTACTGGCTGATGATTGGAATTGTTATAATGCAGGACTGCAGACAAATAGCAAGGCACCTGCATATCTGTAACAACTAAAAGCTCTCTCAAAAGTTCCAATTTACCAGCATAATTGTAAGAAATGAGGTAAAAACACTGAATTGCATCAGTCATGGGCCTGCTCTGTGCACAGTCAGACAAATAAATTCACATCTCCAAGGGTAGCACTGTTATAGCCATGGTGGTTTGAGGACAGAAAGAAAGAACTCTGCCATTTCTTTGGCTGTTTTATTAGGAAAGATTGAACAAGTCTTAGGCACATAATCCCTTCACCAGATCTGAGGAAAGCAGAAGCATACTCCAGGCTAAATACAGGTTAGACATTAGCACCTGTGGAGGAAAGAAGGGTGTTGAGTGTGGGAGATGAAAGGTTGGCAACTGTGGAGAAAGCAGGTAGGGCACAAGGAAAAGGGCCCACAGGCAGTCAGCTGTAAAAACAAGAGATCAAAGCACAAAGACACCAAAGGTATGGGCATTTCCAGCCAGGCTGCAGCTGCAGGAGCCAAGGCTCTCTGATCACTCCAGGGAAAGAGGCTGGGTTTGATCAGCCTCCTGACTACCATGGTATCTCACCCACCACAGCCTCCCAATGGG
This sequence comes from Acrocephalus arundinaceus, assembly GCA_021534815.1. Taxonomy (NCBI): domain Eukaryota; kingdom Metazoa; phylum Chordata; class Aves; order Passeriformes; family Sylviidae; genus Acrocephalus; species Acrocephalus arundinaceus. Next base: position 894,378 of record JAJEOU010003009.1, read on the forward strand.
AGGTCCAAAGGCAGATGCTGTGAAAATCCCCAGGAAATTCCAGAGGGCCACCCTGGCCTTAGCAGGGTGTGTGAATCCACCTGGCGCTGATGCCTAGCCTGCCTGCAAAGCCAGCCCCACATTATCTGCCATGGACCCTTGTATACTGGTTTCAAAGGAAAACCAGTCAGAGACTCCAAGTCAGAAATACAATTTAAGAAGAGGAAAAGATAATAAAGTAAAATAAAATAAAATAAAGTAAAATAAAGTAAAATAAAATAAAGTAAAGTAAAATAAAATAAAGTAAAGTAAAGTAAAATAAAGTAAAGTAAAATAAAATAAAGTTAAGTAAAATAAAATAAAATAAAATAAAATAAAATAAAATAAAATAAAATAAAATAAAATAAAATAAAATAAAATAAAATAATAAATGCAATAGAACAAAGACCACTGCCAGAGTCAGAACACAACCTGACCCCTGTCAGTCAGGGTGCTGTAGCAGCCCAGATGAAATGCTCTTGTCCAAGCACTGATCCTGTAGAAAGCTCTGGCAGCTCTTGTCCTCTGGGAGTGCAGTGGGTCAGGGCTCCCTGTGCTGTCCCAAATCCCAGATTCTATCCAGGTGGGAATGCTTGGCTCCTCCCCCTGGGCGGAGCATCTCCCCATGGGCTGATCTCATTCTCTGAGCCCTGCAGTGGCTCCTTGCTGGCCCATGAACCAGAGACAGCTCCCGCAGGGAGTTCCCCATGAGCCATGGGCACGGCATTGCTGGGCCATGGACAGGAGAGAAGGGAAACACTGCCCCAGCTGGTTCCAGCAGCTCCTGGGGATGGGGATGGAGCACAGACTGTGGGCACAGCTGACACTCTAACCTGGGACACCCTGAAGCAGTGAATGGCTGGAGACATTCCTGCCCCAGCAATCACTGCCCCCTCCCTTCCTGTGCCAGGGGCCTGGCCTGAGCTCTAAGAACTACTTCCCCGAGGCCTCTTTTGCTGCATTTTCTGGAGTGTTTGAAGGAGCAGGGACAACACAGGCCATTCAGAGCAAGAAACCCACTGCTGCCCTGCTCAGGTGGTATCTGGACACGCAGGGATCCTGGGGAGCAGCACGTGTGAAGCACTGCTGAAAAACCTGGTCTTCAGATGTAGGAGGGTTTGCTTGAACAGAAATTTTAAACTGCACCTCTGTACAGCAGCCAGATGATGAGCACCTGTGTGACTGTGCTTTCCTGGCCCTTTTAGGGGTACATCTGCAGTGCTGCACACACCGGAGTGCACAACGCTGCAGGGCAGTGCCAGCTCCTCTCCCCTCAAAGGAGGGCTGTGTGTTCCCTATTCCAGCCAGAGGAAGGGCACAGGGCACAGCACTGAGCTGACAGACACAGCCCCAGACCCCAAGGCAGCACAGAGCTGTGTTTGCCATGCAGATGTGCCAGCCCGTGCACAGATGGAGTCACAAATGCACAGTGTCCTGGGGTGCCCTGCAGATGCTTCTTCCTCTCCCTTGTTCACAAGGACACCTCAGCAGCCCCTGGTCTGGGCAGGTCCTGTCCCTCTGCAGGCCTCTCCCAGCATGATCATGCCTCAAAATCCAAATTCAATGGCATAAAGCAACAAAACCCACAGAAATACTGGTTTTGTAGTCAGAACAAAGTTACTTATGAAAGTGAAAGCTGTGCACCTGCAGGAGTCTCCTGTCAAAGACAACAGTTTTGGCATCTCCAGATTCTTGGTCCTCTTCAATTCTCTGTCTTACCACTGTCATTTAAGAACTCACAGGCATTTGCTGAGGATTAGTTCAGCTCCACACACTCTCCTTCCCCACTGCTTTGCTTGCAAACACTAAATAGTCACAAGGATTACAAGCACACCAGAAACATTCCACAAACCAGGTAAACAAACCACAGCCAGGTATTTACAGAGCAGCTCCATCACAGCACCACGGAGGACTTGAGGGTTTAGCCCAAGCTTTTTTACCGTGAACAGAGAAACAGAAACTTGGACAAGTAAAATGCACTAGATCACAACAGCCTGAGGACAAAACCAATGCAGAACCGCTGTAGAAACTTCAGAGGGAGAATGGTTTTTCAGAAAAGGACACAATGAGTATGTGAGAGTACTGCAAAGGAAAATGAGTGTTCCTGTGAGGTATACTGAACTAATCCCTTCCCTTCACTGAAAAGCACTAAGATTTCATGCTAAGATTCTTCAGCAGCTAAGCTTTTCTAAACATATTCAGGGACAGAGAGATGCTATTTTGGAAGATGCCTAGAAGGGTTTTTAGGAGACAAAGACAAAAACTAAAGTCAGTGATGAGCAGTAACTGTATAATCCTCAGTCTGTACTGCCCATCTGAATGTCAGATGTTTAATGCACAGTTCTTGTTTCACATTTTGCTTTCAAGGCTGCCTGCCTACTCGGTGCTCAAGCCACACACTTTTCAGCTAATCCCGATGTGTGGAGAAGTTTTATCAGTAGCTATTTAATAGCAATACTGCTACTGAAAACACAACAAAAGAATGAACAGCTGGAGTGTTACGTAGATCAACTTCCTTGCATAAAGGAATAAAGACAATCTGAGGGTGCACATGGCCACTGAAAAATTTTTCTACTGAAATGAGAAGCACCAGGTTGTGCAGACCTTATTATTAATGAGAAGAATTTACTTAGCTAAGTAGCCTGAAAAATTTCGTCTTTTGGGGATCTGCTTTCAGTGTGAAAGCACTGCAGTGGAGCCTGTACACATGAAGCAAAGAAGAAAACCCTGAAATATTAAATATTAACAAGATACTATTCAATTAAAGAAAGCTTTCACACAATCCGTGATTTACACTGGAAAAGGACTTGACCATTTTAAAGACAACTCTCAGCACCCAGTGGCTCTGCAAGTCCCTTCCACAGTCCCTTCTGCTGCAAACCAAAACACAGACTATTTGATCATTTTACACATGGATGTAACAACCAACAAAATACCCTGACCACTGTGTCCTCAGCTAAAAAAAAAAATAAAATAACAAAACCACAGAAACCTTCAGAAGTGTAGGCATTACATTTTGGTTTCAATTTAAAAGCTGGGAACTTAGGATGGGAGTCAACTACAACACTCAGCTCTCCACCTTTATAAAGATCAAATGGTTGAAAGATAAATCTGATCAAAATAGTTTTCACTACAACATACCTGGTTTTTCTCAGGCAGAGGACTCAGTGTGCCATAACCTTTTGGGCTTTGGATAAATATTCTCTAAAATGTCGTTTCTGATAGGTTATGTACAGTTTTGATTACTTCAGATGAGACAGGATTATAAATCATCTCTCCATAACCACAGTGCACTAGTGCCTGTTCAGCCTGCTCCCCCTAAAGAAGGATGGAGTCTTCTTAGCCTGGAGTAAGGATGGACCACAGAGCAGTGCTGGAGCCCCTGGCCACACACACTGGGCACACCCCCTTAGGTGAGGGACGGCAGGACCAGCTCAGACTGGACCAGGCTGTGGCCACAGAGAGCCCTTCACTGTCACCCACTGTCCTTTTCCTGACAGTTCCCAAACCCCTGGTGATTAAGAGGGTGAATAAAATTACCCAGCACACGACACCCACAGAGGATCCACAGCCATGGATCTGTGAAGGGCCCTGAACACCACATTCATATCCTAATTTTATCCTCACCCCCATCTCCCATAAATACCCAGAACCCTAAAACTGGGTCACTGCTGCCTGGAGGGTGGCAGGGGAAAATTCATAAATATTGATGCATGAAAAAGAAATAAACTTTTATTGGAGGAGTGGGTTCTGCCTACTGTGCCCAGGAGCCTCAGTGCCATCAGCATTTTGTGGTTTTGCCAAACCGTAATTTAAGGGCTGAATTTTGTGCCAACTCACTGGCTTTGTCAAGGCTTCCCATTTTCCATTTCAGCCCATTAATATCACGAGAAGTCAGGAGCCTTCTTGGGCCTCAGCAGCACTTCTGGAAAGAACTTGTACTCCCTCCAACAGCTGCCTTTCCTGATGAGGCTGGGAGAGAAGAAGCTCTTCACATGCCAGGAAAGCACAAACTCCTCCACCTCCAAAGTCCAGCACCAGTCAGCAGGATTTGTGTTTCAAAGTCATGTATTTTCAAGAGACATGGTTTTCTGATTCAGAAAAGCCTTCTAACAATGAACTGCATGGCCCATAGCTATTTCAGTTTGGTGGTTTTTAAATAGCAGAAAAAAATTCATGATAAATTATGGTTTTTAAATAACTTAGGGTAGGGAAAAAATAATCATAACCAATTAATCTATTTGCAAGGAAAAGCCTTCCAGTAAACACCTTCATCATGAAGGAGATAACAGACAGACAAATTCTCCTCTACCACTACAATTCAGGTTTTGCCACAGAGGTAAGGAGCAGACAGCATGAGCTGAGCTCAGTGCATCACTGAGGATTATCTCCTCGAGAGAATAATGCAGGTTTCATATCAAGAACACGCAGTTATAGGTCTCTGCAAGAAATTGCTCAGAAATACAATTAGCAGGTAGTGTAATTGAACAAATATGTCTCATGGAAAGGATATAACCTTCAAATTAACCAGAGCCTGAACTGACTTTGTTGTTGATCACATTTCATACAAGCTTAAACCACCACAGTTCAACAAACCCAGCCTCCAACTGAAGGGACACTCAAACCATCAGCCATGTAGAGACAAAGTCTGCAGCCAACAGGAGCTTATGAACAGAAAGAAAAAGCTGCTTGCATATTTTTAACTCAACATATTCTATTCAGGATGTGGTTGTTGTTTTGATACTCCAACAATTCTCACTGGAGCCCCAGTTATCCATAATTTGTTCCTTCAGCCCAGCCAGGAGAGCAGTGAAGTGCAGCTGGGGAGGCAGGAGGTGGTGAGAGGCTGAAGGAAGCTGCGTGGACCCCCAGAGAAGAGTGTCTGTCCTTTCAGTGCAGGGATGTGCACACGGAACAAGCACAGGCTCTTTAACCAGTGTGCCTGGAAATGCCTTCAGCCCCCCAACCTGTGTGCATGCATCATTCACTGTCTGCATGAGTGAGGCACTTCAACACCTCTGGTGTTTGCCAAAGAACCAAAGCATTCAGAATGAGGGTAAACTGACTGCCACTGTCCCACAGCACAAACACGTGTCATCACTCACCTCTGCACTTACAGCCTCTCAATTATCCTCCCTTGGTTCTAAAAGCCAGGACCAGCAGTCCAAGGGGGAAAATATCACAGCTAGAACAACTGAAACCAGAGTGAAAAACTGGCATTCGAATGCCTCCACTCTGACATAAAAAACATCTCCTTACAGCAATCAGTAAGTGTCATGTCCCCTCAACCTGGCAGCTTTCTGCATGTCCACACTACAATATTGGTGCCCACTGGGAACCCAACACCACCAGTGCACCAGCACTGCAGGGCAAGCTGCACTCCCCAGCACCCACCTCAAAGTCCTTTGTAAAACCAACCACAGATAGATTAATAAAACTGACCAAGGATGAAGAAGGACTAAAATAGCTTCCTTTCTTTCTAAAGCCACTGGCAGAAATCAAACCAATTAAAATCATGATCTGAGTCAGTTTTAGTCGATTGTTGGCACCTCAGGCAGAACGCCGCTAGAGCAGAGTTGCAGTTGGTTTCCAATTTAGCTGTCAGTGAGACAGGGGAAGGGGCTCAAGGAGATGAAAGAAGGCATTAATAGAACAGAGGTAAAGATGAGAGCCCGTCCACACCACGGTCACAGGATTTGCATCAACCTCCTGTACCTATCTGACAGCAAGCCTGGCCCAGGGCAAGAATAAAACCAGGAAGCAAAGAGGAAAATTTGGAGGGAAGCAAAAAAAACAAACAAAAAAAACCCAACAAAAACCCAAAAATGGTGTACAGACACATAGTCAATAAATACTATTTTTACCAAGCAGTTTAAACTAAATATTCCCAAAAAAAAATGCTTTCAATGAGCGGGTGACAAAAGCAGCTTGCAGACCTCTACGGATGCTTCACGGATAGCAAGTCCTGACCAAGCAGAGAGGGAAGGCTGGGATCATCAGCACCAAACCCAACAGAAACAACCCACTGGACGGGTACCTGGCACACCAAACCATGGGATGAGGAGACCCTATGTATCTGTATGTCTCAGTTCTTGGGCTCATAACCCCTGAGATGTTTGTTGAAAAGTCCTTGTCCCAAGCCCCGGTGCCAGAAGAGAGAGTGGAGATGTGTCAGTTCAGGTTCTCAAGGATGTTTATTGTTTCTGATCTGGTACATTCTGTTCTCACCCAGCTTGGGTGCTGGCTGCAGTGCTGGTCATTGCCAACTGACCACCCCGAGGGCGGTCTGAACTTTTTATACCAAATATTACATGATCTGATGTTGTATTCCTCTGAGGAGTGGTTTTTCCCCCTCAGAGTCCCCCTGAAGCCTGTGCCATGTAGTTGGACCCTTCCTCACTATCTTACCTACTCCTGACCCTATTGGCTCACGGCCAATATCTTTCCTTAGCCCAAAAGTAGATAAACCCCTGTCTCTTCCTGTTCTCTCTCTCTCCTTGCTCCCTTGGAACACCACATGAAGAATAAAGCTTGGACTGAAGCTGAGGGGTGAGAGCCAACCTTTTGAGATCTTTGTTCTGTCTCCATGAAATATATCTCCCTAAAACCCCTGAGAAACTGAGCTAGCTAGAGCCCTGGGGGTTGGCTAGAGGGAGTGTATTTCAATCTATGCTTATAGTAAAATACCAATAGCTGTCACCTATTGTTGGGGGTTAGACTTGTTTATCCTTTTCACCTATAGAATTTTTTCCCAAGGGTTGCAAGGCAACTGATTGCCGGGTACTTATGAGTGCTCAGGTGAAAACAAAGAATAGAAGCTGGCACTTGGCTACACCCTTTGTCTCTGGAAGTTTCCCCCCGAGGGGTGGGGGGGAGGGGGGAGAAAGACGGGGCTGGGGGGGGGCAGCTTCACTTTTTGGTGTGGTCTGCGTCGGGAACGGACGGGGGCTGCTGTTGCTGTGTGAGTTTCTCACTGGCACCGCCGGGATCTGATCCTGGAGAGAGAGAGCTACCATCATCTGTTCGTGTGCCCGGATCCGGATTCCTCTTTTTGCTGCCCTGCTGGAGCTGCCTCGGCTGGGCATCCTGTCCCACTGCCTCGGCGTTGTTTTGGAGCTGCTGCACCGCGGGCCCGCGCTGGCCTTCTTGCCAGACCCCTTTGCCTTCTAGTGACTACTGACAGAGCTCTAAACTTCATCCCATCCACCAGCCCAGGATTCCCCACCGTTCCAGCTTGGTACTTTTCTTTGAAGTCCCCCAGAGACCAGACTGCCCCGGGTTTTGTGGGACCAAGCTCCATCAAGGTCCCTGGTTCTGTTTTCGCTATTAATTGCTGTAGCTGTTGTTGTTTGTTTGCCCTGTTATACCTATTAGTAAAGAACTGTTATTCCTATTCCCATATCTCTGCCTGAGAGCCGTTTTAATTTTCTAAATTATAATAATTTGAGGGAAGGGGATTTGAATTATCCATTCCAAGAGAGGCCCTGCCTCTCTCTAGCAGATACCTGTCTTCTTTCAAAACTAAGACACCTATGTTAAACAGTGCACTTCTGTGCTAAACCAATCCAAAAGTGCCACCACCACAGCAGAGGACGGAGGGCAAGAAGAAGAAGCAGAAGGACAGGGGCACACCCAGATTCCTCCATCTTGCCTCCTTGAACCCCCATTAAACCCCAAAATTCTACATCTACACCCGGTGATAAATTAACACTATTCTAATCAAACTCTCGTGGTTTGTCTCTGGAGCCCTTGCCAGGGTCTGGGATCACCCAGGGCAGCCAGAGGGATGTCCTGGGTTCTGACATGTATGTCCTCCACATTAGAGGACACCCCTGCTGGCTCCGTCCAGGACAGCAGGGCACAGTGACAGCAGCAGCATCTGCAGGAGGCTGCAGGGGAGAATGCAATAACCTACAAAATACCTCAGTATGGATGGTGACAGGTGCCCAAGAAGCACCAGCATGTCATGATGGCACCACCATGAGTTAGCAGGAGGGAGGAGGCTGTGCTGTGGTTGCTGATGCATTCCTGGGACAGGACACCACGGCAGCTGGGGGGCTGCTGTCTGCAGTCCCACATGAGCACAGAGGCTGCTGCAGGGACAGGTGAGTCAAGCCAGCCTGCAGAGGGCTGACACCACCCCAGCAGCCCTAAGGAGTGCTGAGTGGGGACAGTGGCCTGTGCTGTGTCCCTCACAGCTCCTGGGGGTGGTCAGTTCCCTGTGGGGTGGCTGCAGCAATTGGCAGCATTGGGGTAGATGCAGCCAGGGGCTGCACTGGGGCGGGACACGGCTGCAGGGAGCAAACAGCTCTCTGAAGGTGTGTACAGCAGACAGCAACACCAAGACATCAATGTGCCCAAGGCAACAAGGGACCTGCCAACAGCAGCGTGCCACTCACACCAACTGCACGTCAGGGTACAGCAGCCACGGGGCACCAAGGGCTGGGCCACCAAGCAACACCAACAGGATAAACACACAACAAAGCTGTTCTGACAGACCATGACCCCTGACAGAGGCAGTCCAAATATAAAAAAACCCCAAATGCTCAAACAACAACAACAAAAACACAACCATAGGACAGAAGCTAAAAATAGGATTCAGCAACACTGCTTTTCATCAGGTCCTCCTCTGTGCCTGAAAGGGGAGAGCTTGCAGTCAGCAATACCTGCCCTCACTGCGGATTCAGAATCACAAACAACTCATCAATTCCCAATAGTTCACACACGGCTTGAGCCAAGGTATCGTTTTTCTGGGAAGGAAAAACAAGAGCAAGAAATTATTACAACCCTAAAAATACCGTGGAGAGGGGCACTGAAGGCTGGGTGCTGGGCACGGGCTGGTTCTCCTGCCACGCCTCACGCACATGTGCTCACACTGTGAGCTGTGCCCACACACCCATGGCCTGTTTCGGGGTAAGGGAAGACCTTCCCTCTCTAGGAAAGCCTGGCAGGGTGCTCAGTCCCTTTTGGCTGCACCCTCCAGTGCTTCTGGCTGATCCAGAGCCGGTCCTCATGGTTTATGAGGCACTTAAGGAACACAGGAAGGATTTACATGTTTGTCATCCCAACTAGTGGTGACAGCACCCCACAGAGGAACTGGAAAGGGACAGTTTCCAGAGGCAGCCAAGGTGCAGGAATTAATTAATTAGTGAACTATAGCAGCCTACTGAAAGAGGTGGACAACCGATAGTCTTTGCATTTTGAGATTCCCATCCTTAACCTCTCCCTTCCAGGTGAAGTGTAAAGGATGGGAGACATGATGTGTTTCCAGAAGGACAAGCGGAAAAAAGATTAACCTGGATATGTGCAAAGAGGAATGTTTAACACCACAGCACTCAGAGTAAAGCCTGTTAGTACACAAGGTGGGAATTCAGCTACCACCACAACACATCACAAGAAACTTCATCACGTTTTGCTCTTCTACTTTAAAATATGTCCCACGCCTTCCTCATTTGTCTGCACGTCCTGATCAATTACCTTACGTCAAAGCCTTGTTACACACACACACACAAGTTTTAATTGATTTACTCAAGTCAGTGAGCAAGGAATAAATTACATCTTGGGAAACAAAGCTGGGCACACCAGGGCAGCCTGCCTTGCTGCTGCTGGATTGGAAAGCTCAGGAACAAAGGCAGACCTGGTTTGTAGCCGCAGTTTGATCCTGAGCCTCAAAGTGCCTGCAGCTCTGAGGGCTGTTAGCCCAGCTGACCACCAGCCAGCCCACTGCTGGTTGGTACCAGTGCAGCCAGGGTACTGAGCCTGCAACTACAGTCCTGCTCCACAGAAAGAGCTTGTCTATCTGCCACTAAACTTTCACTGACCACAGCACTATTAGTTAGAATTTATAAAGCATCAGCCATTCCCTCTACACAGTGAAACACCAAGGCATCACACAGCACACTGCAGATCTGAATACCAAATAGAAAATGCACATAAAAATAACATTTCCATGCTTTGTGCTGCTGTTCTGACTGGGTCAAGAATTGATGCCGCCACCTTTTAAAGACTCTTCATTCACACCATATTTACCAACGTGTTAATGATCCTTCAGGACCTTTGAGTTAATAGTCCTTATGCTTGTGAATAAACATGAAACATAAATAAGAAACAGATAAATAAAGATAATGCAAGAAATTGAATTATACAGCATGATTCCCAAAGCCAAAGTTTGAACCACAAGCAACCAAAATACAACAGAACTAGAGAGGCAGCAGCTGCTTTCAAGGACATCCAGCACAGGGTAAAACTTCAAACCACACTATTTCAGTTCACAGCATCTTCCAGGCAATCTTTGAGGATGCAAACTAAACACAGCATTCTGCTCCCTTTTATTCACCAACAGGGTTTTCTGCTACTGCAAGATGAGACTTCAGGAACCAAATCTGTTTCTCCTACATGCTTCAGTCTCTATTAAACTTGCTGGAACTACCATGGCAATTCTTTGCACACACACAAATCCCATACTACAGAATCAAGCCTCAAAATTACAGTTCATTCTAGCAGGCGTATCTTAAAACAGAACATGGATTTGACAAACCCTCCCCACACTTTTTATAAAGAAAAAAAAACTGGGGAAAAAGGAGAGCAAATATTTAAAATATTCATCACAACAGCGGCCAGCACTATGAAATGCAAAGCATATCACACTTCCACTAAGGATTTGATTCAGCAAGGCTGATACTGAGCAGCACAAATCATGTTTCAGTCTAACCTGACAGGACAGAACTGGCTCAGGTTCTGTTCTTCATAAGGTGCCACCCAAATAAACACCAATGACCTGTCAAAGTCTCTTACCAGCAGTTATTCCAACCCGTCCCATGCACAGGGACAGTTTAAAATGCCTAAAGCAGCAATAAGAACAGTAATTAGAGATCTGACTGAGGAGGCAAAAGCACTTTAAGAACAGCCATATAAAAGAACAGGGTTTCACACTGAGTGCAAGAATTATGGATGAATTACCAACAATGATCTTCCCAGCTTTATGAGAGGAGCAACGTGTTATCTCCTCTCAGTGACAGAGGTACTGCCTGACAAACAGCTCACCCAGGCACTCCCAACCACGGGGATCAAACTCTGCTACGTTTTCTTCATTTCTTTTATAAGCCTTTTGTCACTCACTCAGACCTCCTCGTGCACACTCAATGGCTCCTTCTGAAATACATTTAACGTAAGAATTTGTGATAGTGGGAACATGGCATGACAACAATATCCAGCATTCACTGACAGGAGCCCAAACCAGAGTGCTAACAGGTTTTGGGTAAATGGAAGGCAGAGATGTTTGGCACCTTGCAGGACAGATTGTCAAGTCTTTTCTGCACCATTTCAGGCTGTCAAACCTGTGTGCTTTCACTGCAGTCTGATATTACTGTGAGTTATGCCCACAGTATCTCCTCTTCCATTACATTCTTCAGCTCCCTTGTGCTCTCCAGAGACTTTTCAAAGCTAATTTTCCATCATTCAAACTCTCACAGAATTTGCTTTCTCCTGCCACGGCACCAGACTTTCTCCCCCTTCCATTCTCAGCCTGGCACCTCTTATTCATTCCACAAAGCAATTTAAAGTTCATCCTTCATGATCAAACGTGGAGTAAAATAAAACCCAGACACTTCAGACCAAAAGGCACAGCCCTGCCACCTCACTGCTGAGCTTCCTGCCATCCTCCACACCACTGACTCAAAACCCTGCTTTTTTTTCAGCTGTTACATATTTCAAAATCTCTTCCTAACATTGTTCAGAAGTGCCCAACTAATTTTTCTGATCATACTCAAAAGCCTTGTGAAAACATCTCAGTTTTGACGGGAGGCCTTTTCAGACCAAGGGTGGAACAAGGACAGGGCTGGGAAACCTGACAGGTCTTTTTCCTTAAAATAGCTCCAGTGTGACTATTTTTCCTGAGTAACCGCAAAGAAATTTTGCTTATGTCCCAGTGGGGGAACAAATTCAAAATTTTAGACCCTGAAAGTAGCCATGGAAAGAACTGACAACTTTCACACCTCTGCATGGTTCTTTTCTCCCCTACAATCATTAATTGCTGCCACTTAAATTAAGCATCCCTTAAAAGCATCTATTGTTCTTAAATGAACTACAAGAAAAAAATACAAGTTTATCTTTCTCCAGTCTCCATGCTGTTCTCTCCTTGCACAGGAGTTACTGGATCATCACCTATAAAACTTTCAGTCTTCTCCATCACCTACTAAAGGGATACCCCTCATGAAAAAGTGTTATTTACACTAATTTCCAATGTCCCAGAAATCATGTGATAAAAACTCCTGCTTAAGACACAATTATACCAACAGGACTTGAAAACTAGGGTTTGTACTGATAATCTGGAAAAAAACCAAACCAAAACAAAAAACCACAAACCAAAAAACCCAACATGAAACCCAACCCCCAAACAAACACCCCAACCCCTCTTCCAGCCCAAGAAACCAAATGTGCTGCTCTGCAGTGGCCAAGTAACACAGCTCTGCATGGAAAGCAGCCAGGCACCAAGCAAGCCCCAGCACCAAAGCAGACACTCCTCCATCAGCCTCCCTGGCCAGGCAGTACCCTGAGCTTGGAGTGCATCTGAAACACGTCACACTTCACCCCAGAAATCTTTTTCCAGCTGGAGTCAGAGTTCTGCCTTTCTGCTGCTGTAGCCTCCCCATCAGGAAGAGCCTTGCCATTTGATCCCTTCTGACTTACTTCACTTTTACCACCTTTTATTGAGTTCTGCCAAAGCAAATGCAAACCCAATATCCTTTCCTCAGAAAGCAAACACGGGGCAGAGCAGGGAGGAGAGCAGCAGATGAAAGTCACTCCAGCTCTCCTTGCCCAATCACTTGAAAGCAGTCAGCTATTTTTGGCAGTCTCTGAACGTTCAGTCACTGGTATGCAAGATGAGAAGCACACGTAGAGCAGAGCACATGACAAACCTGCACTGATTGTACACCAGCGTGCCTGCAGAGCCTCTCCTCCTTACAGCAGGAGAAAACACTTCAACACCTGCAGCACGGGCTAGGAATGAGCACCTGCACTTCAGGATGGCCTCAAACACACACAAATCAAGATTCCCTTAGGAATTGCATACCCCTGTAACTCCCACCAATACTACAACTCCCAAAAATACCTCCATGTCTTTATTTTACTAGGGAAGGCTTTGATGGATCAGGTGTTCCAGCTCTGCACCCCACAAGAAGTGACAATGGCTTGCAGTGACAATTGGGTCCATCCTGGTTTCATATTCTCCTGCAGCACTGGGAGGAACAAAGTGTAAGTGACAGCAGTTCAGATATCATGAATGTGTCTATTAGTATAACTGTGTCTAATTACAACGAAAATATTTATCATTTTCCTGGCAGTACTGTAGCACAACTTGGGCAAATTGGTATTTAAGAGCAACATAAGATTTTCACATGTGTACTGAACACTAAAGATAGCTGCACACAACTCCACAGCAGGTATAAAATCCAAAGGGCAAACGTTTCTGTGTAAGCACTTTGACAGCCCACTGACAATGACTGGAAGCAAATCCAGCCTCAGCTCCTTGAACATTGTGGCCAGTAGCAGTGAGCTACTGAAGAGACAGAAGGGAAAAGAAAGGCACCTACCAACTTCTTGGTAACTGCTGGAAGATGGCTGAAAGAACAAAATCAGAAGGAATCTCTGTCCCCTTGTGTGTCTGCTGGGTCAGGCGTGAGCAGAGCTGTGCTAAGGATCCCCTGGAGCTCAGTCTGCACTGCTCCCTCCTCCTGCTGGCCCTCTCCCCTGCCCCTCTCTCCTGCCTTTCCTCTCTAGTTCTTTCATACTTTCTTTCTATTGAATCTTTCCATTTTATGCAAGAAAAAATGCCCTGCGCTTTTTCTCTTCGTTTAATGAAAACCAGGAATTTCTAAAATTTGAGCAAAAAGCCACCTGCCACAGAAGAGAAAAAGCTCTGAAAATTCCTGATTCCCCTTTCCTGGGGGTACTCAAAAGCTTTCTGGACACAGTCCTGAGTGATGTGCTCAGGAGATCCTGCTTCAGCAGCAGGAGGAGCTCCAGTGCTCCCTTCCAGTCAGGACCATCCTGTGATTGCATACACAAAGTGAACAGAGAAATAAAACAATTAGGTGAGTGCTAATTACCACTGGATTTCAATAAACAGGCTATGGGGGCAGGGAAAAAAGTGTCTCAGAACTCCTCAAGTCCTACAATGAAAGGCAGTGTGTAAAACCTGAGCGAAGCTGCTGGAATCGTGGAGCTGACGGTTGTCACCTCTCTCTGCTGTGCCATCCCTGGGGAAGCCACCAGCACGTGGGAACGGTCACCTGGGCCAGGAGAGAGAGGGGACTGCCCAGTTCCTGCCCAGTGAGAAGGGGAGGTCACCTGTCACCTTTGTCACCCCAGGCAGGGGCTGAGCCACCAGCCCTCGCTGTCCCCTGTCACCGTGCTGAGCTGTAGTGTCACTGCCCAGGGCTCGTCCCAGGGGCCTCTGTGAGGTGACAGCAGGGCTGCCCCAAGAGGCTTCCAGCACATCCCAGGTGCTTCCAGAAGGTTCCACAAAGGCCTTGCCAATCCTGGCAGCAAACACCTGTTCATGTTCTCAGGGCATGCAGGAGGGGGAAGATCAGAGGGCGATCAGATGGGGACTGGAGTGCTGCTCTCTGCGCAATCTGTGCAGTCCCAGCTCGGGGATGTCAGCCCCAGCTGCCACAGCCCAGGAACGGGGATGCAGACACCCACCAGAGCAGCTCAGCACTGCTGCTGCAGCCCCTGTGCCACACTGAGGTGACGCTGTCACTTTACAAAGTGACACCCAAAGCAAATGCCTGCAGAACACTCAGGTCAGAGAAGGATTAAGTGATGCCCACCTCTGATCTGATCCCACTAAAACAGGAGAAATTAATCCTAAATTGGCTTGTAACTAAAACCACATGTATGAAAGGTATCAAGCACTTGTTAAACAATTTATTCCTAAAGCAACCAAGAGAGCCTTGTATCAATTATGTCAAGCCCCAGCTTTTGAAAAGCATCTAGAGATTCCCTGGGCCACAGAACAGAGTGATCTCTATAAATATGCCTTCATTTCTGCCACAAGCACAACCACTGTCACAGGTAACGAGGCACCACTACCTCACATTCAGTCAATCCTGAACTGTGCACATGTAATGCAGCCCAGATCAATGGCAATTCGATTGCTATTTCAGGAATATCTCTTCTTCCCACTTCATTTCTGTCCTCTCCTCCCTCCCACCTCACAGTGATGCTCTAATTATTCAAACAACGTAAGCAGAGTTCAATCCCTGCCAGCCCTTTATTCCTTTAGCACTGACCTTGCCTTATACATCACTCTCACAAAACTAATTAAGTGGAGAACAGTCTCACTTTACACTCTCTTCATGAAAAGAACTGAATTGTTACCTGCCTGAGGGTGCAATTCAAATTATTTTTGCCTTCATTTCACTCAGCAACACAATACAAATATTGAGCAGGAAACCAGACCATCCAATTCAAAGAAACCCTTTACCCAAGATACCACACACAAAAATTAAAGGATTATTATAAATAACATATATAACATAGTTTTCTCTCATTTTGGTTTTCAACATGCATTTTCATGTAAGCTTGACCAAGACATACTTTGGGAAAAGCAGAGAATATTGTTAGGTCAAATGATGAGGGAAAGAAAAACAGTTTGGGCTACACAAGCCCTAAAGCCAGGCTCAGCTAAGAGGGATAAGAGTGGCTAAGAAACCTTCAGTCCCACGGAATCTGTGAGAGCATCCAGCCACCAACAGGGCAGCTCCTGTCCAATGTACATCAACACAAAAATCCTGGTCTGAAAATGCTCTGCTAGTGGTTGTCCAGGATGTAAAGCTTGTCCTCTTAAGCTTCAAAATTCTTTGTTTGTACACAGGACACCTCCAGATTTACAGAGGATTTTATGAAATCATGAGTTCACTGCTTGCAGGAGATCAAGGAACAGGACTTTCCCTGTCTTGGCTCCTAAGGAATGGCTCGTACAACTCTGGAGCTGTGTCTTCTTCAACACACGAGAAACAGAAGCAGAAAATGAACACTCATTGACCCAGGGCTACCCTGCAGCACTCAATTCCCAAAAGCACAGGGTAAGACCAGTGTCTTGCAGGAAATATCAGTAAATGGCACAAACACAATTAATGACAAGTCTCCAGTGTACTGTGGGTGGCCACTGGCCAGAGATGCCAGAAGCCCAAGCCATGCAAATTCCTATGCATGTGCTGTGGCTGCTTGAGCTCCTGCCTTTGCAGTGCCCTGCAATGCTCTGAGGGGCTACTCATCCTCCAGGCTACATCTGCCTGGGAATTTTTCCTTTGAAGATGAGAGTTGGCATCTGCCAAGATGCAACTCCCATTAACTTTTTATCTAGAAGCAAAAAAAGAGATGACTTTTACTACTTTCTGTACAACATGAGCTCTTGGCATGGACAGCAGCCACACAAGAACCAACACTGCCACAAACCCCAGCGTGTGGAGCTTGTCCCCAAAAATCCTGCCTCGCTGTGGATTTCCTCAACACTGAAAATCATTCAAGAGCATCAGCACGTATGTGCTGGCATTTTGATCTCCAGACTGCTTCCACTTTTTAGTTGCTGACGTTTTATCAACATATGTGAGGGTCTTGAGATTGAGAGGGAAGGATGTTTCTTTTATAAAGAGTTACTGTCGTTTGTGGTACCAAAGCCAGTCCCAGATAATGAGTCATAACAGGAGGTAGTTACTGTAAATATTCCAAGCATGGGCACATTAACAACCACCCACTAATCAGAGGCAATGCCACAGGCAGACACAGAGAACTCCCACTGCTGTCATTGGGAGTTTTGAATGGATCAGGACCTCAGCCAAGCACTGAGTATCTATTGTGACCTGCAGCATTAATATCCAGGATGGGATGGGTCATGGCCCAGATTTTGGCTGTTGCTTTCCAGTGGGCGATGCAGGCATCCATTCAAAGTGAAATCTCAATCTCAGACAGGAGGCTCAGAGATTTCCAGTGTGAAGTGAACAAAACCAAACCATTGTGTTTAACGCTCACTCTGTGGTGTCATTAAATGTTTATACTACAAACACAAGCTCTGATGTGTAAGTCAATAGCACCAACTGACCACAAAAAGATCCAATCTGCTGCTGGCAAACATCTGCCTGGACAGATCCTCAAGTTCATATCCTGAACTGCAGCTGCCGCTGAAGTTTGGTGGGGCTTTTGATCTGCAATGCAAAAGAACTAGCACCCAAATTTCTGACAAAATGACAAAGAAATGCCCTGCCTGTGCCCTGAGCTGGCCAAGCAGCTCTTGAGGCACTTAGCACCACGCTCCCTTCCCCCTTCTCACACGGGGCTGCACTTGCTGCTAATTTTGATTCTGTGGACTCAGACCAAGACGTGGTCAGCTTACAGGCTGCTCCTCCTCAGTCCCTGAAGAAAGTTACTTTCTCATGATTCAGTACTATAGAAATATAACTGTTGAGATCAGCTTCTTTATTTTTGTCAGCTTTTCTCCAGACCTTTCAATCATAAGCTGCATTATACTATATTCCCATAAAGCCAGGAAAAGCAGTAATAGATATCTCAAAATTCTGACTTCTATTTCTCCTGCCAAGTGATTTCTCTAATGCTTTGTTTTCTGCTGTCACTGAATTAGAATAGTACCTGTACTTCCAAAGTCTTCACTGTTACTGTCACTATTTCAACACACTCTTCACAGATTAGAAGCTTTCAGCTTCAAAAATGCTCCTGTTTTGCTTTCTGCAGAAGCAAATACTGTCTGCATTTTCTCACTGCTTATGGCTGAGGTTATCAGACTTTTGGACAAAAGCAATCCAAGTTCCTTGTGGTGACAGCATGGTGACAGGAAAAGATTCTCCTGCATCTGCTTTGATGGGGAAGCCAACGGTACATAAACCCTGAGTAAAAAGAAAAACAAATGCAGATGAATCCATTCCTCAGATTGAGTTTGAGACTCTCTGCTCCAGCTCTTGACTTTGCTCGGAGGAGCCACACAAATTGCAGGGCAGCCTCTCAAAGAGCCTGGCTGTAACACCAGACAGCACGAGCTCTCTAAGGCCCAGGTCCAAGGCACAGGGCTGTCAGCACATCTCTGCTCCCTTTCCAAGGCACAATATTCTCCTACTGCCCCACACGTCTCCCCAAATAAAAGACAAAAAATATTTCGTTCCAAACAGGTGATGTTGGTACAGCCCAAGGACCGATGGGGACACTCAGTGTGCTGTGCCCAAAGTGCAAAACTTTTAGGGGAAGTCCCCTGCCCTGGCACACCCCAGGCTCTGCACAGCAGCTCCGGGGCAGGACAAGAACCTGCCTGGTGGGAACTGCTGTGCTGTGCTGGGAGTGCACCCGGGGCACCTGCTGAGCACAGAGCTGCCAGCGAGAGCTGCTCCCAACCACCAGTGAGTGACCAGTGCTGTGCTGGGAGTGCAGGAGCTGCTCCCAACCACCAGTGAGTGACCACTGCTGTGCTGGGAGTGCAGGAGCTGCTCCCAACCACCAGTGAGTGACCACTGCTGTGCTGGGAGTGCAGGAGCTGCTCCAAACCACCAGTGAGTGACCAGTGCTGTGCTGGGAGTGCAGGAGCTGCTCCAAACCACCAGTGAGTGACCAGTGCTGTGCTGGGAGTGCAGGAGCTGCTCCCAACCACCAGTGAGTGACCAGTGCTGTGCTGGGAGTGCAGGAGCTGCTCCCAACCACCAGTGAGTGACCACTGCTGTGCTGGGAGTGCAGGAGCTGCTCCAAACCACCAGTGAGTGACCAGTGCTGTGCTGGGAGTGCAGGAGCTGCTCCCAACCACCAGTGAGTGACCAGTGCTGTGCTGGGAGTGCAGGAGCTGCTCCCAACCACCAGTGAGTGACCACTGCTGTGCTGGGAGTGCAGGAGCTGCTCCCAACCACCAGTGAGTGACCACTGCTGTGCTGGGAGTGCAGGAGCTGCTCCAAACCACCAGTGAGTGACCAGTGCTGTGCTGGGAGTGCAGGAGCTGCTCCCAACCACCAGTGACCAGTGCTGTGCTGGGAGTGCAGGAGAGCTGCTCCCAACCATCACTGACCAGTGCTGTGCTGGGAATGCACCCAGGGCACTTCCTGAGCCCAGAGCCGCCCCCAACCACCAGTGACCACTGCGGGATGCTGAGCTGTTCCTCTCCAACCCTCACACTCCTGCCCACCCTGGAAACAGGGCACTGAGGAGAGGCACCTGCCCCATGACAAGCCCAGCCCAGAGGGGACAGGCTGCTCTCTGGAACCAGCTGCTGGCTACCCCAAACAGCCTCCATCCACCCTGGAGCAGCAGCAGCACTGCCCACCTGGCTTTGGGAAGCAGCTGGGAGGATGCCTGGGCTCACAGCACCCTGCACCTGCCCAGCTCTCACAGAGTCTGAAGAAAGTAGGGAGGAGGGGAAATCAATGCCACAATCTGCCATAATCTTATAGGTACACACTCACAGTTAATGCAGCATCTTCCAGGAGGTAAAGGTGCACATCCCTGACGTCACTCTGTTAATCCATGAGCCTTATTTAAGATTAGGATAGATAATTCTCAAACGTCCACAGCCACTTTTAAAAGTAACCAGGTATTGAGCAAACTGTCATCACTGGGTTTCCTAGGCACGACTTACAGTGGGACCAACACACTCTAAAGCGAGCAGTTACTTCCCTCTTTAGCTTCAGGAAAGAAGTGAAAAAAACCCAACTATTGTAATTAAACCTATATTTTGATACTTCTGTAACACCTGCAGAACTCCACTGACACCACCACAGCCTTTAGAAAAGGGCAATTTAACTGCAAACAACCACTGCAAGGCGGTTAAGTGTTTGCTCTGGGTTGTGCTTATTCCCAACAAAATCCAAGGCCTTTCAAGGTTCTCTATAAATCATTTTTTTCTAAAAGGAACCACTCCAAAAGCCGATTGATGAAAGTGTCTTTCAACAACTTACACGGTGCAGCTCCCACATCTGGGCTGAACAGGGCCCTCCCCAAATTCTGTATGTAACTACAGCAAAGTCTCACCTTGTGCATGGCCCTGCAATGCCTGGGGAAGCTTCAGGAGCAAGAAGAGCTGACACTGCTCTCACGGAGAACCATTCCACATTTATTAGGCAAACGTAACCCTGGGACACCTGCACTTCAAGCAGTTATTCAAACTACATCATGTTACCGTGCAGAATGGGGTACATGAACTATCACCACAATGAGCTGCTCGTATATAAAACATGATGATGTTGTCCTTTGAAAGATGGGTTAACTGACTCAGAAACACAAAGCTTTCTCTCAGGACTCCAGTCCCACAGTACAGCTGCAGAAAAATGCAGGAAATGGTGTCTCAGCCTTTCCAGCCAAATTACTCTATTGTTGTATAAAAAAAACCCCAACCCAACCAAACCAAAAAATGTACCAAAAACCCCACCCATCACTGCCTGAATTTCCTAAGGCTACAGCCAAATTAAAATTTCCATTTAAGAGTATTAACACTTGCAATCACCAAAAGAGAATTCAGGTGGTTCAGAGGAAGAAACATTTCCTATTTCTGCCTACAACTCAGGAGGCTCAAAACGACCACGCAGCCTATACATGGACTAGTAAATATTAACTCCTTCTCAGCATCCCCGGAGCCTTTCTAAAAGCCATTTCACAGGTGCTAACCATGACTCACAAACACCTCACACATGTACCGGCTCCTCCTGCTGTACCTAAAACTGCCTCTTTACGTGGTGAAAACAAAGTTTTTATAGGAGCCCGGGGAGCGTAGCAGCATCTCCTGGAAGCGGAGTATCAGCACCAACTGCTCCTCCCGGGAGCCTCAGAATATTCACCTTCTGCTACCCTGTCAGCACTGACATCACAGCCTCGCAGGGCTCAGGCAGCACTCATTGACTCATTAACAGAGATACAAATGCCTTTGTCCCGCTGGTCTGAAATGTGCCAACGCCTCTACACAGGCGATTTCAGACATGAGGTACGTCACTAAAACTTGCAATCACAGCACAAAATGGAATATGTAAGCTTGATTTTAAAAATGAGGTTTCAGGTGAGTAGAGTGCAAGTACGGCAATTTCTTTTTGTTTATGATTATAACACCGTTCTAAATCATGCAAAGTAATTCCTCGGAAAGGCGGGAATCTTTTGTTCTGCACTGCTTAATAAATTATTTAAAGTGCGATATAGTGAGGAAGGCCACCATAAAAGAAAATCAAACTCAACTTCAAAGAATATAATGTAAAGGCAAAACATGTTTATCTAGGAAAAAGGAAGGCTTTGCAATGCATCTGAGTGGTGAAGTTGATTGTGTTGCTGAGAAAAAAACGTGATGCAAACGCCAAGGTTTTGGACACAAGACAGAACATAGTAGGAACGGGAAAAACAGTTGGGAAAAAAAAACTCACACAAAAAAACCCCCCTTCAAAATCATGAAATCAAAAAAGTTTTTATCAAGAATAAAAAAGGCTGAATTGTTTTGCTTCGGCCTCCCAGGCTCCTAAAAAAGTAAACGCCAGGGAAGTGTCCCACTCCGTTTTCTAGAACTAGTAAATAAGGAGTAGTTTTTGGTCCTTGGGGCCCACAGCCCTCCGGGGTGTCAGAGACCGCCCCGGGTGTGCGGGGAGCGCCGGGGGACACCGGGCCCCGCTCCGCCCCGCAGCCACCGCCGAGGGGCACGGGGGACACCGGGGACACCGCCACCTGTGCGGGCCCGGGCGGGCACCGCGCCCGGCAGGGACCCCAGGCAGGGACCCTTGGCAGAGACCCTCAGAACTCGGCAGAGACCCCCGCCAGGGACCCCCGGCAGGGACCCCCGGCAGGGACCTGGCACTCCGGTGGGGACCCCGGCAGGGACCCCAGTCGGGGACCCTTGGCAAGGACCAGTGGACCCGGCAGGGACCCTTGGCAGGGACCCCCGGCAGGGACCCCCGGCAGGGACCCCGCATCCCCGGCCATGCCCCCGGCGCGGGCAGCCCGGCCCCGCACGCCCCCAGCGCCGCGGGGCCCGGGGCGAACCGTGCCGGGGCAGCCCCCCGTGCCCAGCCCCGGTCTCCACGGCGCTGTCTCCCCGCCCCGCCGGCCGCGGCCGGAGCCGCCGCAGCGCCGAGCACCCCCGGCCCCGGCCGGGAGCCGCCCCCTCCCCGGCGGGGAACGGGGGGGCAGCGATCCCGGCGGTGCCGCATTGAGCGGCCCCCGCAGCCCTGCCGGGGTGCCGGGCACGGCTTGGCTCGGCTCGGCACGGCTCAGCTCGGCACGCCGGGCACAGCGGGCGCCGCTCCCTGCCGTGCCGGGCTCCCCCGAGCCGGGGCTGCCCCCGAGCCGAGCCCCCCTCCCGGCCCGGTAAGGTCGGGCTGCCCGGGGAACGAGCCGGTGATCGGGGCGGCTGCGCCTGCCTTACCCTTGGAAGCATCTTTCTCTTCTTTGGGCTTGATCACCTTCCCGCTCATAGACCCCAGCTTGGGTGGGAAAATCCCCGGGAGCGTCGCGAATTCCGGCTGGACCCAAAGGAACCTCGGGCGGGGGGCAGCGTGCGTGCGTGTGGGGGATCCTCTACGGCGAAAAGGCAGAAATAACACCGAGAGGAGGGGAGGGGGGGGAAAATGAGGAGCCGGCGAGCTGCCCGCTCCCCGGCGCGGAGCCTCGGAGCCCGGCGGCGCCGCCGCGGTGCCTGCGGGAGCGGAGCGGGGAGCGGGGGGCTCCGGCAGCCGCAGCACCGAGCCCCTGCGCCGCTCGCCGTGCCGGAGACAAAAGCGATATTCCCTGTGTCTGCCCGGCCCCGGCCCCCTCCTTCCCCCGCCTCCCCGGCTCTGCCTCCCCTCCCCAGGGCCAGGGAAGCGCAGCTGGTCCTGCAAGTCCCGCCGACCGGGGGGAGGGGGGTACGGCGACTCGGGAGGGGTTGTTTGCTTGGGTGTGCTGGCTTGGGGTTTTTATCTTTTCGCATCCTCCCCTAATAATAACGGGATGGAGCGGCGGAGCTGCAGCCGCGGATAGGAGGAGGAGGAGGACGCGAGTCGCCGTCACTGCAGAAGAGGCGGCAGGTTTACGGCAGGCAGCGAGGAGGGCTGGAGGGGCGGCCGGGCCCCCCGGCTCCGCGCAGCCCCCTGCCCGCCACCCGCACCGCCGGGACGCCACGGGCACGGCGGGGGCAGCGCGCATCCCGCTGCTCTCCGGGCACCGAGCGGTGCCCCGGCCGGAGCTGAGTGTGCCGGGCCGGAGCTGAGTGTCCCCGGCCGGAGCTGAGGAGTGTCCCCGGGCCGGAGCTGAGCGTCCCCGGGCCGGAGCTGAGTGTTCCCCGGCCGGAGCTGAGCGTCCCCGGGCCGGAGCTGAGCGTCCCCCGGCCGGAGCTGAGTGTCCCCGGCCGGAGCTGAGTGTCCCCGGGCCGGAGCTGAGTGTCCCCGGCCGGAGCTGAGTGTCCCCGGCCGGGGAGCCGCTGGCAGCCCCGCAGCGCAGGGGCGGCTCTGGGCCCGGCCCCAGCCCGCAGCCTGTTGCTGCCGCGGCACGGGGGGCACGGCGGGCACGGGGGGCAGATCGGGTTCCTTCTGCGGGGGGCACGGAGGGCAAGGCGGGATCGGGTTCCGTGGGCAGGGAAGGCGCAGAGCTGCTGCCGGCCCTGCTGCTCTGCCCCGGGGCGGGGGACAGCGCTGAGCCCTGGGGGAGCACGACGGGACCCCCGAGGGCAGCCGGAGCCCCTCACCTGTGCCAAAAGCGGGTGTGCCGCCCCCTCCTGCCCCTCGCCCCGCTCTCCTCTGGGGCACAGCTCCCTCGGCCGGGGCCGTCGGGGAGGGAGAACCCGAGGCAGCGCCTGGAGCCGGCAGCGCCCGGAGTCAATGTCCGGGAAGGGCGAGCCCTGCCGGGCTGGGGAGCCCCTCGGAGCGGCTCCTCCTGCCCCTGTCCCGGCCGCCCAAGGGGGCTCTGTGCGCTGTGTGAACTCGAGGGGATTCTCGAGCCTTGGAGGGAGCCAGGCAGGGCTGGCACCGGGGAGGGCGGTGTCCTCTGAGCGGTGCCCGCCGGGGGTCCCCGGCACAGCAGCGGCCCCGGGGCCGCTATTTTTAGTGGGGCCGAATTCCTGCCCGGCACCGTCCCCTGCTGCAGCCCGGGACAGCTGGGGACAGCTCGGCTTTCGGCGGCCAGCGCTCCGGCCCCTCCTGCCCCTGCCCCGGCAGAGCAGCCTCTGAGTAAGTGGGTGATGAAACAGGCGTGGGATAAAGTCTCATTCCCACTGCAGTTAGGGATATTAGAGCTGTTTAAGAGTCAGGAGCCAGGATGGCAGCTGTGAGCCTGGCTCTTGATTGACTTGGTGGGGTCAGCTGTGCTTTGCAGGGACACAGGATTGCTGGGGGAGTGGTGAAGTCACCATCCTGGGGGTACATAAACCACAGAGATGTGGCACTTAGGGACGTGGCTTAGTGGTGAACTAAGTGATGGTGAGCAGAAGAACATGGAGTGCTGGTTAGCAGTTAGATTTGATGATCTCAGAGGCCTTTCCCAATCAAAATGATTCTAGGATTCAGTAAGCCCTCTGAGGATGGCGGAGTTGGGAGTGCTCTCCATGTAAGTCTATTTCACGAGTCTTTTCAGCTGTTTGGTTTTTTAACACATCAGAGACTCTCCAGGGGGTTAAAAACCTGGTCTTTTTCTGTTTCTCTCCAAAAAGAGCCTACCGAATCTGGAGGGCTAGAAGTGGAATGGGGAAGGAGAGCTTCTCTGGTTCAGCTGAGCCAGCGCTGTCAGAAGTAGCTGATGAACCCCAGCAAGGAGATTTCAGCTGTCCAATACAACTTAGACCTGATTTTCAAAGGCAGTTGCTGTGTCTTTGCTGAGAGTCAGCGACAACTCACACTTCTGGTCTGAGATGTTTCCAACACCAAATGTCACTGATAAATGCTGTGTTAGTGCTGACAGTGAACCTGCCTCACCTGAGCCATTCTCATCTTTGCCAGCAGACCTGTTCAGTTTTGTAGGAGTGGTTATTAGAGTGACCAAATGAGGCCAAAACTTGTAACACTGGAAGGAGCTCAGCAGGTTGTGGAAGAATTGTATACCAACTGGTGGGCAGGGGGAGTTTACCCTGCTGTTTTAAAATGAGTTAGTTCTTCCCCTTACCAGTTTTCAGGACTTAGACGTGTCAGTTAAATCAGTAATATCATGTTGTGCATGCAGAATATAAGGGGAGTTGCATGAAGGCTTATTGCAATCCAGGTACAGTTTGTACAACCTTTAATTTGGAAGCTGCCTTGATGGCTTGAGTATTCCAGTGGGGATGGTATCTGTGGTCAGGATGCTGACTTCTGTCTTCAGATTCCCTCATCAGTTCTTTCACTTCCTGGGTTTTAGGGAGATCACCTCAGGTCTGGCTTTACAACAGAATTTCTTTAACTCACAAATATTTAAAGTGAATCTGAGCCTCAGTGTCTTGGTACATCACTTCCCAGCTGTAGTAGGGAAAATTGTCACCTCGTTGCTTTCCAGCTCCAGCCCTGGAAGCTGAGAAGCACTTGGGTGCTGTGGTGACAGAAGTGACACACAACAAGCTGCACAGCACAGCCTGGCTCGGGCAGAAACCCACCTGTACATGGCCCTGACATGGATCCTGTGCCTCTCACTGGCAGCATTCCCTGGGTTTCTGAATTTACAGCAATTTCTGCACCTCCAGATAAATCAGGTACCCAGAAGAAGAAGATTCTGTGAAGTTTAGTACAAAGAAATCTGATGTGTCAATCTGAGTGCTGTTTAGTGCTCTGTCTGCCTGTGTGCCTTGGGAGGGCTTAAATTCAAGACAGTCTTTGTTGGGGGAGCATGATTTAAAGTCAAATATCAGTAAATTGTTCTAATTGCACACCTTTTGTCTGCCTCCCAAGATTGTGATGGAGTCATTGAAACTGAGTGGCAGCAAGCCAGGCAGCACAAATGGTTGGAGCATCATCTGTACCCTTGTATGGTTTCTGAGCTCTCCTTCCCAGAGGGACAAATGTGATTGTCCCAGGCACAGCACGGGCTCACAGGCTGAGTGTGAAGTGAAACGTGAGGCTCTTGCAGCAGAGACACAGCAGATCATATTTGGGCTCTCTGGATACTCCCAGCTCGGGGTGGCTGTCTGGGCGCAGGCACAGCAGAGCTGATGTGCTGCACGGAGCCCTGCCTCTGCTCAGGGTATTTATTCCCCCAGAAACATCTCCCAGAAGGGTCTGACTTGGCACAGGCTTGGCTAAGTCAAGTATCACTTAACAGTCTGAAACAACTGTAAGTGCTTTTATACAGCAAAACTCTTGCTGCTTAATGTGCAGTGTGGTCTGTCTATAAAACGCACGCTCAAGTCATGAGCATGCTTCTCCTGCCCTCGTAAAATATCTACAGAGACATACATCCCCTGAGGAATGTTGGAACTCACACAGATACAGTAGTGACATCGCTCCTCAATGTGCTTTTTCCTTGGTTCTTTGAGCTTGGTTCCTTGGTTCCTTTGTTTCTTGGGCTGATTCTCAAGTTGAAATTCTCTCTTTTCTGTAGCAGGGGTTTGTGAAAGGTCCAGAGTTTACTCTTCTATATAACAAGGATCCTACATTGTGCCTTTAAAGCTTTGTCATGCTGGCTCCTGGTATGCTCCAGTTGAGTCTGAAGTAAAACTTTCCCCTCATTCAGGCAAAGCAGGATTAGGCCTTACATTTAAGATTCCAGACATGATAAAGTCTCACTAATGCAAGTCCTTAATCCTCATTTAAATTTATATTTCAATATTCATACTGGCATTCAGAGTATCTATTCAATGGTGATAGGTAAGGCATGTCTGGTTTAGTTGCCATTGTTTTGCAGTGGTGCCTATAAATCAGCCCTAGAAATCCATTGCACATCTCCTTATTTCCTGGCCTAGCACTGCTTCAGTTGGGATGCCAGGGCAAATTTCTGTGCTACCAGTTGTGTGTTGAAATAAAACCCACGAGGATTTACAGGTGAGATAAATACTAAACACAGGGCCAAAGCACAGCCTGTCCTCGAGCAGGCACATCCCTGTTCTAATGGATGTTTCATTTGGCCCTCAAATTATTTTTACCATTCCTATTCCTACGCAGTCTTAAGCACTACACAGATCTTTTTTGGGCAGACAGCTTGCTGTGCACAATCTTCCTCCTCCTGATTGCCAAAACCCAACTGCTACACGCAAATAGAGTTCCAGCTAATGGATGGTACGGAGATTGCAGTTTAATTTCTCTAAGTGATTCAGTCTGATCAACACAGACACCCGTAGAAGATCCACGGGGGAAGGGAAAGTGATCACACACCCCGTGGAGTGCCAGCCCTGGCTGGGTGCCAGGTCCCACTGCTCCATCTCTGCCCTCCTCAACAGGACAGGGACAGAAAATAAAACAAAAGGCTTGGGATAAGGACAGGGAGAGACCACTCACCAATGACTGCCACAGGCAAAACAATTAATTCAATATCTTACAAATCAAATGATAAGTAAAAACTAAATCTTGAAAACCTGCAAAATAAGCTTCCTGTATTAAAATCCTACCTAGATGACCCCTAATAGGTGCCTACTTGCCAGCCAGCCTCTGAGGTTCCCCTTCTCCTCAAGTTTGATAAATTCCAACTTTAAGAATTAAGTTGCAGTTAAGTTGTTGAATTAAGTTGTTTAAGAATTCTCTGTCTCCAGAACCTTTAGGAGTGCAATAACAATTTTTTACCATTTTTAGTGCCAGCACGCTGGCACTGAGGAGCACTGGCAGAGGTTCCAGGTGTGCCACCCCTGCAATGGGGCAGGGCAATAAAGGAGCACCTTTCCCTTCCCTTTAGCTCCCCCAGCCCTGCCCGTGTTTGCACAAATGCACCCCCACACAAAGCAGACAGGGCAGGGTCCCTGCAGAAGTGACAGGTATTTGTGTCCTCTCCAGGGGGGACACTGGGGACCATAACCAGCCAAAATAAAGCCTTACCTTGATAATTTTTGTTAGACACCTGCAGGCAGAACTTTACAGCTGGAGTGAAAGAAAGTGAAGGAAGTTTTCGGTGTTCTAAACTGAATGCAGGTGCCTTGATGTCAAAGCAGATTTTTGCCCAGGGCGCCTTCCCCAAGGCTGGTAAAAGGTTTGTGACAGTGTAAAGATGAAAGGCCTGGGAGTGGTGGTTGTGCTATCCCAAGCACAGTCTGGGGTGAAGGTTGTCCCACACCCCTCATGAACATAACAGCAAGAAACACAAATCTCAATCTCTCACTGCTTTCCACTGTGCAAAGTTACAGCAAAGTGCCCTCTCTCACACAGATTCTGTGTGGTACAGATTTCCCCTCACAACTCCTCCTTCCACTTGGTCAAGTCCTAAAACTTAAAGGGTTTTGAAGTGGAGCTGGAGCAGGAGCTTTGATGTTGGACTGCACTGAGCTGCAGACTGGCTGTGGTGGCTGATCTGCTCCAGCCTCTGTGGAGCTGGGAGAAAACATTTGAGAGGCTGGGGAGGCAGAATGGGCATCACACTGTCACAGTAGAGCACGCAGTGAAGACACAGAGACCAGTTCTGGATCAGAAGGCTGAAGCTGAAAGCTTTATTATTCAAATTTCTCCATCCCTTTATAGCATGATTCACTAACAGGGCAGTGATTGGTCAAGAAGGACTGACTCTCTTCCCCTTTGGTAAGCAACAGGTGGAGAAGAGTGTTGGGAGAGAAGCCTGAGAGGAGTCACAGCCACACAGAAATGTTTACAAAAGCAGGGAAGGTGCTTTGAGAAAGGAAAACTGTTGAGAGTTTTCCATGGGAACGCAGCCTGCAAGCTGGATTCCCTCAGTCCCAGAAAATCACACCTAGAGCTTACATCACACCAAACCTGAGCCTGAGATTCAGGGGCAGAGAATCCATCCCACCAAACCTGAGCCTGAGATCCAGAAGCACTCTCAGACCATCCTGAGGTCCCAGTGCAAAGGGAGGCCTGGCACAGAAACCTTTGTCCATCAGTAATGGGCAGGCAAAGCACTGCAAGGAGCATTTCATGACTGAAATTCCCTGGAGTCACACTTGAATTTCAGACAGGTCATAGAACAACAGTAGGAAAAAGGACATACAGCAGTATTTGAAAGGAAGCTTGCCCAGCAGAGCTCTAACATTATTGGAGGCTTGCAGATGCAATGGTGGCACAACATTTTCATCTCTGACATTTTCCTAAATTGTTGTAAAAATTAATCAGTGTTTGATTTTTACAAGCCTGAGAGACAGAGAGGGGAATGTGATAGTTTTTCAGGCTATTTCTGGACGCAAAGTGATCTAAAAAACCAGTTATGGTTAAAGTTCAGAGTGGTTCCTTAAAGGAAAAACAGAAGGACATTGGTTTAGTTCAAGAAACTCATCTCAAAAGAAAGTTCTAAGTGTTGCAAGAAGCTTACAGTGTGTAAGACAAGATATATTCTGCTAATTTGAACATGCTCTTTCACGCCAAGCAGCACTAGAATTGTGCAGCCACAAAATAAGCTGCTTCCTCTGACATGAGCCTATTACCTCTACACTTTTGTTCTTTTCCTCCACGGAATTGCCTTCTCCTTTAAAGCTGTGCAGTTCAACCCATTACTTCAGTTCTTTTTAACTTGCACCAATTTTAAGCAGCAGCTGATGGACATTTTTCTATCATTTTCTTCATTCAGACATGATCTAGGTTCAGCCCTCACCCAGGATGAGAAGATTGAGGTCACCTATATTACACTGAGCACTTCTGTGCCGTTTCTCCTGTGTCCTGGGGTCATGACACTCTGGTCATGTCATGTGTCCCCCAGGCTTCCCGTTCATTTCCAGCTGAGCTGAACTTGCAGCTACCTCATAAACCTCTCACATGTCCTAATCAGGTGGCAGCTGGTATTTCTGACGTGTCGACCAAGTTTTGATCTCAATGACATGCACGGTGCCATGCATGAGCAGGAGCAAAGAAATGAGAAATTCCTTTCCCTTTTGTTTTTATAGAATTGTGTGAGTCCTCCTGTCCCACCAAATTCCCACAGCACAAAGGGCTGGCTGTAGCAGTGGCCTAGGAGCTAGTTTGATCTTGGAGAAGAGCAGAGCTTGAGCTCTGGAAATCAAGTGTCTCATGACTGGGTTTTTTTTTAACAAAGCAGACTTCAGGTGAGTCGGGGGATTTGGATTTGTTCAAGGCAGAGCTCACAGCTACAGCCTTTCTCCTTAACACCAGAATCAAGTGCAGGTCCTTGCCTTGCCAGCCCAGGAGGATTCTGCCTGCTCATCTTTGTAGAGAACCACAAACACTTGAGGAGATGTACCCTGTTCAAAGGAATCTACTTGTAGGTCAGAGTTCAGAAAGGGAAAGGATTTTAAACTGGTCTCTGTGTGTTTAAAAATCTGTTTCTGAAGCTCCATATGAACTGTGTTGATAAAATTGAATTTTTTTTGATGTTTTCCTCTTGCCTCATTTCAAAGGAGTAGCCAAAGAGCATTCAGATCAGAGATGCTGTGTGCAGTAACCTGTGTGCACCAACACTTGACATTTTGTGTGAGGCAGAACAGCACCTGGAGTGCTGGAGACTACAAATTGGTGACACCTTGTCACACCATCCTTCACTGCCCTTTTCCTGGGACATTGCCAGACTCCACCTTGGAGCACCACTAAAGCTGTGCTTTCAGTTTTGGCTCCCTGTTCCCCATTTCTCTCCTCCGAAATTGTCCCTAGGTGTTCATACTTTTTAATTTCTGGTGACACTGTGATAGCTGCAGATCCATTATTTATAGCCCCAGGGTCTGGCTGTCTGTGCTGCAGTCTGAGTGGTCCCTCAGCTATCACTGCCTTGTATCCCGTTTTGTTTCTCCTGTAGGGAATATGCCAGCAGGGATGGGGCTGGAATCCTGCTGGGTCGGGAGCAGGGATGAATGCTGCTCTGTTTGTAAACACTTCAACGCTAAAATTAGCAGGAGTCAGAAGAATCATTTATGAATGTCAAGCTCCCCCAGCCGTCCTGAGGAACGTCTCAGGCGTGTGGCCACGTGTGCCAGGTTTAAATAGTGCCCATGTCACTGTCCTGCCAGCTGCCACTCCTCGTGCCACAGCCCTGGGCCTGGCAGCACCACCACGAATCATCGAGCACATTTTCAGCTGCAAGGATCTCCAGGGCCTCCATAACACCTGGCAGAGGCTGGGAGAAAAGCCTTGGTCAGCTGGAATGCTGTCCAGCAAAAGGAGAGGGGTTTGGGGTCTGATTAAACACGGGAAGGCCAGGAAACCCTCACAGTGTGAGCATCTCTAAGCAGCCTTGTGCCGTGCAATTTCAGGCTTGAGGGAAAACGGAGCCACACTGGGAACATCAGAGAATGAACATTGACCAGGGGGGTGAGCCCCACGTGTCCCTTCCCTCAGCAGTGAGAGGCAGCAGATTATAAAGGCAGCCTTGGCTGTGTCTGCAGGAAAACACAACCAGGGAGAAGCAGTGCTAAGCTGTGCTGGTTTGAAAACAAAACCAGTCAGAGACTCCAAGGCAGAAATACAATTTAAGAAGAGGAAAAGAAAAGAAGTAAAATAAAGTAAAACGAATGCAATAGAACAAAGACCACTGACAGAGTCAGAACACAACCTGACCCCCTGTCAGTCAGGGTGGTGGCAGCAGTGCAGATGAAATGCTCTTGTCCAAGCAGTGATCCTGTAGAAAGCTCTGGCAGCTCTTGTCCTCTGGGAGTGCAGTGGGTCAGGGCTCCCTGTGCTGTCCCAAATCCCAATTCTATCCAGGTGGGAATGCTTGGCTCCTCCCCCTGGGCGGAGCATCTCCCCCTGGGCTGATCTCATTCTCTGAGCCCTGCAGTGGCTCCTTGCTGGCCCATGAACCAGAGACAGCTCCCGCAGGGAGTTCCCCATGAGCCATGGGCACGGCATTGCTGGGCCATGGACAGGAGAGAAGGGAAACACTGCCCCAGCTGGTTCCAGCAGCTCCTGGGGATGGGGATGGAGCACAGACTGTGGGCACAGCTGACACTCTAACCTGGGACATAAGCTCAGACAATGTGTTCAACACACTCCATGCTCCTCAGAAGAGGCCACCAGCCAGATGCCAAACAACCTGAACCTATCATGGCAACCAAACTCAAGTCTTTGCAGACCCTGAAGCAGCAGCTTGGCCTCCCCAGTCCTCGAGGCACACAGAGCTCTGACTCTGCTGACCCCTCAGTACTGGATGTGGGAGCACCTGGGTTGTGCCACCATCCCTTGGGCAGGCACACACTGCAGGACACACTGGCCAGCAGGACACAGGGAGCCTGATGTGCCTGGGACCAGCCCAGGGGAGCGTGGCAAGAGCCCAGCACCCCCAGCTCACCCAACCCCACAGACCCTGCCAATGCAGCTTTCACACAAGCCAGGGCTCCTATACTTTGAAAGCATCAGCAGCTCCTTAAAAGAAGCAGTGAGAGCCAGTGTGACACAAGGCACTGTTGGAAGGGCCACATCCTTTCCATGTGAGGTGTGGTGCCTGTCAACATTTCCATTCCTCTGCCCTTGGCATGGCACGCACATGTGCACCGTGTCATGTCCACAAAATGCTCAGCTGCAATTTATGTCCCACACTCTTTCCTGTATGCAGAACATCCCATCCATTTAAACAGGAGGATTACAGGAGTAGGAGGAAGCTTAGCACAAACAATAGCTGTGATCAAGCCCTGCGTGCACGAGCGATTTGTGGGAAGTGTGAGACGTATCAAAGATGGCAGGTGCTGCTCTGCTCCAGAGCTATTTATACTCGTGGAGTCACTCCACAAACACTCCTTGCTTTAGAATGCCTGTAGGATTCCTTTCAAAAGGGAGAGGAGAGGTGTGCACTATGAAAGCACGGGCCAAGTCTGTAATTTTAAAGATAACAGAATTAAGTATTGCATTAAAATCCCACTGTAATACACAAAGAGGAGTAGCCTGACATGAGCAGTTTCTAAGTAGGGAATGGTAACAAACAAGGAGATACATAAAGGGGGGGAAGACACAAAAGGAGTGGAGGGGGAGCAAATAAAACATTTCTGTCTTGGAAAATATAAACCTTAGAGATCCAGGCTCTGACAGGATTTGGTCTTTTATACTTTTACTGAAGGACTCCCTGCCTCCCACAGGAGGTAAATATATTTGGTAAACAAGGCTTGGCTGCTTACTTCTGAGGGCTGAGTGATGACCATGCCCAACAGATGCATTTGGGGGTTTTGGCCCCAAGGTGGGACCCCAGGGCTCCAGAGGGAGCTGCGAGAGCTCCTTGGGCAGCACGCTGGCCATGGGGCATGGCCCAGGCTGCAGCCACAGCCACCCTGCACAGGAAACTGCTCTCACACTCCCCAAACACCCACAGCACCCAGGCACAGCATGAAGGCTTTGAATTCAGCTGGAAATAAAAGCTGAAAACCACGGAGCACATTGTCAGACTCAGTCCCAGCCCTCTCAGCTGATGTGAGAGGTTGTGAAGCCCAGGATTCATCCCTCACACACTCTCCTTGACCTGGGGAGGAGCAGAGGTGCCAGCACGGTCTGAACCCTCCCTCCCTGTGAGCACGAGGGAGCTGCAGCCCCGGTGCCCTGTCACAGAGACACCCCCAGCACTGTCATCCTGGCTCCTGTGCCTCTGGGAGGGGGGCTGGCAGAACTGCTGTTCTGACTCACAATCCCGGTTGTGAGCGTGTGTGACGAGAGGTTGGCGCCCACGTTATTTACATCTCAGCTCAGAGCACTCACAAAGGTTAGAGAAAGCAACTCGAGTGGAATGCCATCTATTTTTTGTAGTCCTCATCCTGAGCCTTTTAGCCTGGCACACCTCTGTTGAAATGAATGAGAACTTCTGTGCTAAAGCTGCCAAATTCACCAAAAATCACCCTCCTCGTGTTTTGTTATTACAGCCATGTAGTTTTCAACTGCTCCTCAGACACAGCTCTTGTAGGCACGAATTGCATCACTACCAATTATTTTTCTTGGAGTAGCAAGCATCACTGTCACTGTGTCATAACTAAGGCATTAATACAACTCTCAAAAGTGATTTAGGGAAATAAAGCAGACCTGATTCGCAATCATCTTCTTTAAAGCAAACTAGCAGAAGTCATTAATCATAAAAGTTTCTAATTTCAGAAATGAGTTAACTGAACTTTAATGAGACAAACAGCTTTTAAAAGCTGTCACCATGGGACTGTCAGCATTGAATTGGGAGAGGGCTGTAAAATTACTGATTTCATTACCAGTCCCAGGAAGTGCCCTGCCAGCAGCAGCTTGAGGAATCTAAAACATCTTCAAATTCCTTTCAGAAGTTTTACTTCTTTATGGTCTCTTCCAGACCAGTATTTCTGTGATTATTGACCTTAGGTCAGTGGTGGTCAGTGGTCAGTGTGCAGTGGTCAGTGTGCAGTGGTCAGTGCACCCTTTACCAGCCAAAGCAGTCCCTGCAAAGCAGAAAGCCCAAAACACCAGAGCTGTGCAGGGAGAAATGCTCTGTCCTGGGAGCAATCCGGCCGTGCCAAACCTGGATCAGAATCCAAGTGACTTCATCCCTCTGTATTTAAATGATTTTGACAATAAGCTGCTTAAGAATCTTTTTACTGTGTTAATCAGTACAACGTAGTGTCGTTTTTTTTTTTTTTTCATTAAAAGATAATTAAGGGAAACAGCAGCAGCCAATAACTTGGGAAAAGGGAATTGAATCAACGAAAGACTCCCTTCCTTGAGCAAAAAGTGAGGTACACCTGTACTTACTGACATCTAGTGTGGCAAGATAATGCTTCCCAAGAAACAATCCAACTGCTGTTCCTGAGAATGAAGTACTAAGAACAATTTACATTAAGAATACCTAGAAGAGCTACTTCTTCCTGAAGGAGGGATGAACTGAGAGCTCTTCACTAATGACTTGTGATTCATTTCCTCAGCACCTCCGGCAATGAAGTGCTGTTGTGTTCTCTTCCGTGAGTGAAGCACCCACTCCCTCATCTCCAGGGCTGTGCCCAGTACACAGTCTCAGGGTTTTCCCTTCCCTTACTTAGTCAGAGCTTAAAAATGCCATCACAGCACCTGGGTAGCTGTGATAAACAAAGAAAACCAGGTTCCTTCTGTAAGAAATATCTGCCTCCACACTCACTGTTACAGCTGTTCTGGGAATTCAGGATGATCATCAAGGACATCTGACCAGCACCCACCAACAAAAAATCCTCCAAATTTAACACAAAGGCACATAAGTGAGTAAAGATGATATTTAGTGTGAGGAATTGTTTTGTCTAAACAAAATGGGCAGACAGTAACTGACAGGCCATGAAGCTTTAGAGTTATACACTAAAGAACTGTAGGATGTGGAAAATGTAAAAGCTGAAATCCTAAGGCATCACTAGAACAAGCAGGGCTGGACCCGTGCTGGGTCTAAACCATATAAGGCTTTCAGTTTTAACAAGATATCATGTGTACACAAGAAGATGCTCCAGAAGGACCATGCAGGTGCTCAGGAGGTGCTGAGCAGGTCAGAAGAGCGTGGTCTGTGTTCCCAGGTATCACAGGCATTCAGGGCCGAGGCCAGGCCCCTCTCAGCATCCTCCCCGTGTTCTATTAACAGTGTCTTTGTCACTGCAGATTAAACAGCAGTGAATCAACTGTCATGGAAGCCTCTTCTCTGTTCCCTTCGCCCCTTCCCTTCCACCAGGAGTGCACAAGCCAGCTGCCAATGCAGCCTGGCGTGCTGGGCAGCAGAGCTGGGGCCCCCAGGATGCTGTCTGAGCCTGGGGAGGCTCCTGCCCCTGGAGCAGAGCCCCTTGGCCCAGGGGAGCAGCAGAGTTTGGCAGCTGCACAGCCCTGAGCGCTCTTTGTTAGCTGCTCTTCGAGGGTTGGCTTGTGTGAAATATTAATTACAGTTCTGCAAGTTCCCAAACGTCCTTTCAATCACAAATCAAGCTGAGGATGTGAGATTTGTTGCAGAATGATGCAGCAAATAGAAAAATGAGTAAAGGCCTTCCCCTGTCCCATGCATGGCTGTGTTTCCTTTGATCAGCCCCGTTTTGTTGGGCTGCAGAGACAAACCCACCTTCTGTATAAATTGTCAGGGGATTGTGGCAGGCACCACGCCTCCTCAGCACAGGACACCCGGGTCTGCTCCACACTGAGGGTGTGAAAGCCTCTCTAGCTCGAGATGTTCATAGCTTTACACCCACCGATTGCTGCTGCCAGCAGGAAAATCCCAGCCGTACCCACGAGGGGAGGAACAGGCACAGAGAGAGGGAAGGGTGATGGGGTGGGTGCTCCTGTGCCAGCTGGGGGAGAGGAGGAAGGAGCTGCCTGTTCCCTCACCTCCATCTGAGCTGCTGCAGCTCGGCAGCCACAATTAGCACTCGATTAGGGTTTTTAATGGGCTAACTACCTGCCATACAGGCTGGACCCGACTTTCAGGTACCCTAATCACGGAGATGAAAGGGGTTTTTTTGTCCATCTGTGTCTAGGGGAGTTTTGGATCCATTAGCAATTATGATAATGGATCTCTTTCCAGAGAATTAATTGCTCCTTTGCCCAAATCACAGACAAGTTTGCTGTAAAAATTAATTACTTGGCATATACAATACGCTTAACAGTCAAGTAATAAGCTAATTTTGAGAGAATCCGCAGAGGGGCCCCCAGTCTCCCAATTTCTCAGAGTGGTTTCTGAATATCCAGTGACAAGTCAGCTGTTGTTGTCCTGCAGTTCCTTTCCCATGATATTTGACAGCCCCAAAACACCTGACCTGGCACTTGACAGCTCAAGACCCATCAAACAGCCCAGGAAAGTACAGGAGTGTTCAAATACACCACATCTGCCAAACAGCCATCCCAGTCACACAGTTCCCTCCTCCCAAAAACGCTGGTGCTTTCCCAGGTGGCAGCATGCATTGTGTCTGGAAAGGGATGGGGATGCTGCCAACAAGAAGAGGAGATCAGAATGGGCAAAGCTGATTTCCCTCCTTTCTCCTGCACATCCTGCTGCTGGGAGGATTCCCTGTCCCTCTGTGCTGCTTTGAAAGCAAAACCAGTGAGAGACTCCAAGTCAGAAACACAATTTAATAAGAGGAAAAGAAAGAAGTAAAATAAAGTAAAATAAAGTAAAATGAATGCAATAGTAAAAAAACCACTGCCAGAGTCAGAACACAACCTGACCCCCTGTCAGTCAGGGTGCTGTAGCAGTGCAGATGAAATGCTCCTGTCCAAGCACTGATCCTGTAGAAAGCTCTGGCAGCTCTTGTCCTCTGGGAGTGCAGTGGGTCAGGGCTCCCTGTGCTGTCCCAAATCCCAGATTCTATCCAGGTGGGAATGCTTGGCTCCTCCCCCTGGGCGGAGCATCTCCCCATGGGCTGATCTCATTCTCTGAGCCCTGCAGTGGCTCCTTGCTGGCCCATGAACCAGAGACAGCTCCCGCAGGGAGTTCCCCATGAGCCATGGGCACGGCATTGCTGGGCCATGGACAGGAGAGAAGGGAAACACTGCCCCAGCTGGTTCCAGCAGCTCCTGGGGATGGAGCACAGACTGTGGGCACAGCTGACAGTGTCACCTGGGACACCCCGCCCTGGGATGTGCCAGGGAAGGGAGGAACAGCTGTGCTGTCAGAGGGTTGCCCAGCTCCAGAGCCCCTCAGTGTCCCTCTCTGGTCCCTGGGTTTAGTGTTGCCTCTCCCAGGGCAGAGCAGCTGCTCCAGGACAGGGGGGATCGCTCTGTGCTTGGCTGCCCTGAGCTCCCACCATCACCTCATCCACAGCAATCTCTGCTCTCTGCCCAGACAGGATTTGTGGCACCTGGAGCCAGCCAACGTTTTGCAACCTCTGCTGTTTTCACCAAATTGTTCAACAGCAAGGGGCAGCAGGTTCACAACAAGACATTTCTCCTCAGGAAAGCAGACGGAAAATTTGCATAGAATGTTTGCAAGCAACCTAATTAGCTCTGCTGAGCAACCTGCCCCCCGTCAGGTAGCCCACAGTGATTGATGCTCCTCTTGCCTGCCCCAAAACCAGAGTGAAACAGTTTTACTTACATTAGCACAAAGACGTTGGTTTTGACCAAGATCCAAATTTTTTTGCCCAATGCCCACAATAAGCTAAATGCTGTCTGTGCTTGCATGATCACAGCATGGTTACTCTACTCAGGTTTGCAAGGTGATCACTTTAAAGGAAGGGGGATGCTTGGCTATTTTTGGTAGTGTTTAGTGCAGCTATCTGCAGCCCCTGCAAACTTCTTTCCCTAGCTTAAATATTAAAGGTCTTTTTATAGCCCTGAAGAACGTGTGTAGCACTTTGCAGGAACCCCATACAAACAGATCCAAGGGACTGTGCTTCCCTAGCAGGGCTGGCCTGGGTGTGGATGCAAATGGAAGGAGACAGGCTGGCAGGGAGCAGGGCAGCAAGGACAGAGCTCCCGGGGCAGCTGGCCCCAGCAGAGCTCCCCACAGCCCCCACAGGCCTTGGCATGCTCTGTTCCTGCTCATTTCATGAGCAGCCAAATTCCCAAGTACCAGGGAACTTCGGGCTGGTGATGGCAGAGGCACAGGGGCTGCATCCAGAGCTCCTGCCCCAAGGATGGAAATTCTTCTGCACAGCAGGGTCAGTACTCAGCTCATGTGGGTATCAAAGGGAATAGCCTTAAACTAATGCTAAGTATATTTGGGGGAAAAAAAAAGCCAACAAACTGCCCCAAGGCAGAAAACCAGCACCTGTGTATTAGTAAAAATTACAGTTTTTAACATAAAACTACTCTTTGCTGATGGTTTTTGTGACTACTTTGCCAGATGCAGGTGTTTTTAGCAATAAGACAATTCACAACAAATCAACAACTAATCTAAATGTTAATCTAACCTGCCTTTATGAAATTAATCAGTTTTAAAAGTACAGAAGAGTCCTGGCTCAGTTATTTTCTTAACCTTCTCAGTGCCCTTGAGTGTGCACAATTCCTACAAGGAAACAGCATTTTCAATTTCTTGTGGACATATGTTATACAACCTCACAGAAGAATGCTGGAAATGATCATCTATGAAGAGCATGGGGCTTCCATCTGGCACCGTTTTGATTTGAGACTGACAAAAATATCTAGCAGAGCTGCATTGAAAACACTGAGATTGCTAATGGCCCAAATGGCATCTTCTGGGGAAGAAGGGGGGAAGAAAAAGAATAAAGATAATGAAAATCAGACAATCTGCCAAGAGGCGTTTAAAATAGAAAAAGGAAGGTTTGTGGTGTGGGTTGTGTCTGTTTTTCCCCTGCAGTGCTGTGAGTGCACTGGCTCCTGCTGCAGGGAGCCACACAAATCTTTTCCTCAAGTTTTATTCACAGGAGGTAGGGAAATCATAATTGCCAAAGGAAGACAGGTCAGGATTAAAAGCAAGAAATATGTTGGTTTGGTCCCAGAAAATTCAGCAGCGAAGAACCCCATCAGAAACATTCAGTTCTGCTTTGGCTCATGCCACATGCAATTGAAATTTTCATCCATTTGAAACAAAACCATAAACAACATCAGTTTAACAGAGAATTAAGGTAATAATAAAAAAGGTAGGGAAAGAGAGATCACATGGGAGGTTACCACACGGTGCTGCTACCCAAAGGTAACTGCTTGAAGAGGATCCTGACTCCAGAACAATTGAAAACAAACAAATGTGGCCATACAGCTCTTAACCCCCACAGAGGAATGTTTTACAACTCTGTGGCTCAAGACAGAGAAAGGATTTTGGAGAAGTTTTCACAGCACTCTGCCCCTTGCTCCTGTCCAGCCAAATGCAGTTTTATGTGCCAGGACATTGATTTATGGGCTAAACAACTCGTGTAACAGAGAGAAAAATTCTGCAAAAATAACCTCTTGCAGTGAAAGCCAATGTGTGGGCTGCACCATCAAGCTTTTACAGACTTCCAAACATCAGCCACATGGGCAAGACCTTTTACTGTAACCCAGGATATTTATTTCTGAGGAAACACTCAGATTTATTTCATAGTGGGGCTTTAAAAGGAAGAATGATCTGCTTTCCTGGGACTCCAGGTAGCCTGTTATGGTCTGGTACTTCCACTCTGCCTCTGGCTGGAGAGATGAAAATTTTTTGTATCTTTTGAGCAATTTTCTTAAGAGTCCACTCTCCAGACAGAAAACATCTGAGAAAGGGAGGAAGGGAGGGAGGGAGGGAGGGAGGGAGGGAGGGAGGAAGGAAGGAAGGAAGGAAGGAAGGAAGGAAGGAAGGAAGGAAGGAAGGAAGGAAGGAAGGAAGGAAGGAAGGAAGGAAGACCTGCCTGCTCTCTTGCCACGCACACGTTTCTGTGTTTGGGGAACATGAAACAGACTTTAACACACAAATCCCTTTAGCATCCTTTCCTTCAGCAGCATTTCTAGGGATGGCACAGAGAGGTGTTTGAGGTATTTTTTCTGCTGCTGTTTCCATCAGAAACCCACCCAGGGCCTTTGGCTGTGCCACTGCCTTATCACAGCTGGGCAGTGGGTCAGTATCTCACTGGGACAGGGTAAAACACCTTGAGAGAGCTGAACTGCAAACAGCTTTAGAACCTCCCAGCACCATTCTCAGAGCCTCAGCTGCTCTGCCTCAGAAAAGATATCTCCCAGGCTGCAGGTGTTGCCTCAGAACGTCCTCGGAAATGTAGACAAGCTTTAAGCATTATGTTTAAAGGAAATATTCAGCTGTTAAATGCCTCAGCTGTCTACCTCTCTGCAGAGAAGGATGCAAATTTCTGAGTCTAGGCAGTTTCCAAGAAAAGGCAATTTCTGTCTGGCACTGTTACTGTCGAGATCTAAGAAATATTTCTCTTTCTCTGAGATCTGGTAAACTCAATCCAGGAGAGAATTTAATCTTAAACTAATTTTCCTTTTGGCTCAGCTTGACAGAGCCTGCACCTCTGCCTTTCAGCCACCTAGAAGCTCTCACTTGTAGACTAATCCATGTCACAGAGAAGTGGGGAAAAGCTGTAAATCAGGCCTGGCACTGAAGGTGGTGGGGCCTTGCTCTCCGTGACCCTGGATAAAAAAGCTCCAGCCAAGCAGAACCACACTGCAGGGGTGTTGGTATCACTGCCACACAGCAGGTGGAAGGGGGAACCAAAAAGGCAAAACTCAGAGCAGTCTGGTGCCAATTCTGGCACCAGAGCCCCACCACAGCTCTGCTGCCCAGCACACCCTCTGCCAGCCTGTGCCCCTTCCTTTGCCTGCTCAGCTGTGGCAATGAAAGCAACCAATTCCTACTTCATTGTGTGCAGTTCCTGATTTTACAGAGCTGCAGGTGAGATTTATGCAGACTAAATGTTGATGGATCCTGTGTATCTCCCCATGGCTCATCCAGGAGAACAAATGCCTTTGAGATCTCTGCATTAACATGTTTTAGGACTGAGGTTGTGAGGCTGCACAGACCATGCATGGCACGGTATCGAGGTAAGCTCTTACAGGAAAAAACCCTCCAAAGTGTGTGAAAGCAAACTTCTTAATTGGTGAAAACCACAGTTGGGAAACTCCAGGCAGCTGTTCCTCAGCTACCTGGAGCCCTGCCAAGCCTTATACATACATCAGCTTTGAGCTGAGAACAAGTGTGATGAATTCCTGCCAGGAGGGTAATGGTTTTGAGCTATAAGCACCTAAAAATAGTCACATGTAATCAAAGTGCCTCCTCAGCCATAACTGCTGGCAGGGTACAATGCACCATGCCCCAAAGCTGGTGGGGTCCTGCACCCCACTGAGCCAGGGCAGCACTGGCACGGGGTCTCCTGTCAGCTGTGCTCACCAGGCTGGAAACCATCCCAGGGCAGGGCCCCACTGCAGCCAGGGCAGCAGCATTTGCAGCTCCTCTGGGATAGCACAGGATGAGCATTTCTAAACACGACCCTTTCAGCGCACACAGAAAGCTCAGTCTTAATCTCATAACATTTGCAAGGAAATCTTTTTAATCAGTAATGAAAGCCAAACATTATCCAGCCTTTATTGACCTGCAATAACAGAACGCTGCTGCTACATTTCCCCTGTGCCTCTGCATAGGTTCATTTGACTCCATCTGTGGTTGGTGTTTATTCTTAGCTCACAACGCTCACAGAGTTTATATTATTGATTTGCTGTATTTCAGGTTCAATCCCTTGGTGCCCCTCTCCCTGCATGAATTAAGAGTTAACACCTTTACTTCCAAGACTCAAAC
This sequence comes from Acrocephalus arundinaceus, assembly GCA_021534815.1. Classification (NCBI taxonomy): domain Eukaryota; kingdom Metazoa; phylum Chordata; class Aves; order Passeriformes; family Sylviidae; genus Acrocephalus; species Acrocephalus arundinaceus. The sequence continues at coordinate 936,477 of JAJEOU010003009.1, forward strand.
ACAACAGGGGGGTTCATACAACCCCCACATCGCTCTGCCAGGGCTCAGCACATTAACTGGGAGGTGCCAAACGCTGCAGCAATGTCGATATTTGCAGCAGCAGAAGGATTCACAAATGGGAGTTTGCTCCTGGCAAAGGGAAGAGTGATGAGTTCAGGAGAGTGAAAAGGCAGAGCAGAGGAATGCACCAGGCTGGCAATGGCCCTTCCCTCACTGAGGGCCACGCTCTGGGTTACCAGCCTGTGTGCAGTGCAGCCTGTGCAGCACCACGCTCAGGCCCTGCTCTGCCTCCTCCTCTTTATTCCGTGTACGCTTGGCCCACAGGGGACAGGGGCTGTCACCTTACCTGGTGGCTCCATGACATTTTCTCACCATCCCTCAGTGCAGGAGCTGAGGAGCATCAGCTGGGGGTAGCAAAAGGAAGTTCAAAGCCAAGGAGACCCAGCAGAGCAGTCACTGCTCCTCTCCTGAGAGCTCAGGCACAGGCATTTCCCTTGGGCTTCCTGCGCTGGGGGAGCCTTTTCAAGAGCATCCTCCTCCTCCTCCTCCTCAGAACTGGCTTTGCCCAGTGTTTATTTTCAGATTAGAGGAACCCAAAGCCAGTAAATGCTCTACAATTTCCGCATTGTTTTTCTCTCAGTGTGTTGCATCCCCAAGGATGTGACAAGAGGAGCTGCAAGAAGATTTGGTAAGTGGCACAGAGAGGGTAGGAACTGACTGGACCACATCCACATCTGGAGAAACTATGGAATGATTTTCCCAGGTATGTCAGCTGCATGAAAATGTTATTTCTCTGACTCCTCAGAGCATCCAACCCCAGCTTGGGGCAGGGCTGCCTGTTGCAGCCACAGGAGCACCTGAAATCTGCACTGACCAGAGTGAGATGGGAGAGCACATACAGAGATGCCACAATTGCCTTTATTTTCCCTGCCTGGGGAGCTTTTCCAACGGATTTGAGCTAAAAACTCACCTCACTGAGTTTGACTACACCCCTATCAGCCACTGCTGTGTACCCCAGGCAGCACTGACCTCCCCTCCTCTGGGACCCCAGCACCAGGGCTCCATGTGAAGCCACCTCTGTAATCAGACAAGCTGCAGCCTTTCAAGGGCATTCTGGTGAAAAAGGCCACCTTAACGAGAAAAAGCAGCTGAAAAAGCAAACTATTGTACTAAAATATGGAGGCCAGGAATAGAAGAAATGCCAGCCTGAGTGCAGCCAGGAAAACCTGGCTTCAATAGCAGGAATCTTGAAATAACTATCCAAATGGCTCGTGTACCACTGATTTGAACCATTAACTCCTTTTTTCCTTGCAAAAAGCTCAATCAGAGTGCCCGAGTGCCTGCTGGCTCCACAATCACGGTGTCACCCCTCACTGCCAGCTGCCCTGGGGCATTTCACACGTCAGGCTCAGCCTTTTTCAATTTCTTACAGAGTCAAGAGAGGCTGTGTGCAAACATGAATAACCAGCCTCTGCATTAATGCAGTTGCCTGGGTAAGGGTTTTTCAGAAAGGTTTGTGCTGGGGCTGCGTGCCCAGCCACAGCAAATTTATAGTGACCACAGCGTGACAGAGCACTAAAATATTAAAGTCTTTGTGTTGTGGTTGCACTTGGGGATTGCTCAGCTGGCTCTGAAAAGTAGCTGTGACTCCATAAATAGTAACTTCTTTATAATTTCTTGCCTACTCTGAGCACGCTGCTGTATTTCAGTCATGATTCAGAGTAAATCTAATTCCATGTGAGGTACGGTAGAGATGCTGTGTGCACCAGAGGTGCACCCTGAGCTCGGATAAATCAGCACAGCTCCTCTGATGTCTGAGGAAAGGATGCCAGTGTCTGCCAGCTGCAGGTCTGCAGGGCAGTGTCAGTATCACTCCAGCCAAACTGAGATACAAATAAGTAAACATCGAACACCAGAATATTCACTGTGGCCCTCACTGCCCTGAGATCCACTCAAAGCAGCTCTGTGAGAGCGCTGTGACATCATTGACTCCTATAAAAATATTAGAAGTGTTGTTTAGAGCTACTTAGTATTTGCCATAAATCTCCATGCCATGTAACAGAACATTTTGTTTAAGAATATTACCTGGAAATTAGAAAGCCAGTGAGCCATTGATTTTTAAAATGCCGTGGGTCCAGAATTTCTTCACAACAGGATGCAAATGAACTCAAAGTAAATTAGTGCTTACCAGAGGGGAAAAGAGAACAGGATCTATATCCCAGGTAACATTAGAAAACAAAAGATTAATGAAACCCTCACTTGAAAACTCTAATGGCCAAGGAACTAAAAAATGTACCCGTAAAAGGCAATATTAAGTGAGGAGCTGTGGGGAAATGCACAGCTGGTACAGCACAAATATATTATTTCCCTGCTCTCTGCAGCTTGCTGTGCACAGCCTGTGTTTCTGTGAGCTGGATTAGAGCTGTCCTCTTAAAGCACAGTTCCACAGGTCAGAGGAGGCACCAACTCATCCTGCCTGGCATTCCACATGTTATAAATGACAATTTCCCCAATATCTTTCAGTTAAGAAATTTATTGGAAAAACGACAAAGTGAAAAATCAAGTAAAGCCACAATCAATGGACAGTTCTGACCCCAGAAATCAGATCTGGGTGAACCAAAAGGACACAGCCTCTATGGACTGAATGTCCCACCCTGGGTCACGTCTGCCATCTCCCCAGGGCCAGTTTTTACACAGATTTTGTGCCCTGAGGCTGGTTTATTGTTCAGTCCAGTCTTTGAATGTGCAGGTAGATTTTCTTTTCACCACGTGTGGATGTAGAATAGAATTCTGGTAAGGCCAGTCCAGTCTTTGAATATGTGGATGAATATTCCTGGGGTTCTGGTAATGCAAACATGTCTTGATTACTTTTCCCCCCCCCCGGTGAGGGACAGGATTCCAGGAGAACAGGAAAGTGACTTGGTTGGATTTTCTGCTGGCTGAGTGGGGATGAATGCCTCGATGGGTGCTTGTGATTCTTATCCTGGTGGTGATCCCCGTTGTTGACACTATTCCTCCCAAGTACCGTTACACCCCACATTGTTGTGGTGAAACCCTCTGATTGTTCTATCTGGTTTGGGGGGAAGGCACAGCTCCTGCTCATTCTTCCCCACTGTCTTCTCAGCCTTTTAATAAGGACACGTGAAAACAACACTTGGCTTGGAAGGCACTTGGACAGCAGCACCTCTGAAAGATTTTGAACGTCCCTGCACTGATCTGTACAGGGGGGTATCTTGGAACAGTTTGTTTTATACAGGAATAGAATAGCTTTAATAAAACTCGATTTAACCATATGTTTATAACACACACATTTACCTCCACCTTGCACCCAGCACCTGGCATAGGCAATAGTGTTTTGTCTTGGCCTCAGACAAAAGTTCTTGTGCTCAGGCAGAGCATGGCTGTGTTTCCTCTGAGGGTGGCTATGCTCAGTGTCTCAGAACAAGTGCAAACATTTCTGTGCAGCTGCTTCCAAAGGACTCTGAGCTACCAGAATGGTAGAAGCAAAGATTCCCATTATCCCATTTTCCTGAGTCCTGGTTTTCAAATATGCTCTGCTGGTGGCATCAAAGCATCCAAGTCTGCTTCTGCTCTCACAGGAGAGTGCAACAGGCATGGGCACCACGCAGATTCCCTAGGCAGCACACTGACACGTCCTGAAAGGGTTAAAGCACGCCATGGGAAAGCAGGCTGCAGTGCTAAAAATAGAAAAATGTAAAAAAAAAAGAAAAGAAAAAAACCCCTTCAACTCATCTAAAATAAATCCATTTATTCCAGGGTTTCATAGAAACCATATAGCTGAAATTGCTACAGGATAATTCCTTATAAGCCTTATAAGAAATGTTGCTGTCCCAGAGTCCCAGTACAAATCCTGGCAAGAGTATTGGAGATAACAGATTGGATGCCATGGAAACCGAGACAGACCTAATTTGAGCAGTAACCATTGCTGTTATTTATTTAATTCTGATAAGCCATCTAAATGTAGAATGACTAAAGGTTCCACTGTGCTAAAAATAGCAGCCTGGTAATATTTTAATTCGCAAATCACCCGTGTTTAACAATATTTTGGGCATCTGACATTAACATTTCTCCTGCACTTTTGAAAGCTCATCATTAACCCCGTTCTGTTTCATTCTCTAAGGAGGAGAAGGGTGCCTTGTCCCTTCCTCCTAACATTGTTTTATACATGCAGGGTGCCTTCCATCAGCCCAGGCCTCCCGTGGCAGAGTGGGAGCTTGGAGATCCCTGCTGCCCTCTTGTCCTCCCCCAAGCTCAAAGCAAACATTTGGAAGAAGGCTGAACTGGGCCATAGGAACCAAACTCCCCTTCTCTGGATGTACCAAGGATCTTCTGTGATTCTTTGATCTCCACAACTCCACAAATAAAGCACCTCCTGAGGCACATCCCTTCCGATGGTGACAGCTCCCCTCTGTTCTTGCCACCCTGCCTCCATTTCCTGAGATGGACATGCAGAAACCTACACGTGTAAATTTGCAATGTCTGTGGCTTTGGGATTTTGCAGTGCTTCCAAAATGCCTGGAAACAGAGGAGAAACTGCCTTTGGGATGTCAGCACCACAGACTGACCAAATTGCATTTCCTCCTGTCTCTGACTGTTTTTCCCCTTGTAATCTTCACTGTTTTCCACAGCAGGAATAACACCTCTGTTTCTCCACTGGTCTGGATTTTAACCTTGAAGTGTGAATGCAGCTCTATTCCCTGGGAGGTTGTACAGGACATGTACAACAAATAAAATCCTAGATGTGTTTTTGTTCTCAGGAATCCTCTGACTCTCAGTCTCCTGCCTCCAGAGGGATCGTGGGGAGCCTCGTTCCTGGTTCCTCAGGGCACGATCCCTCTTGTCTGGAGGGTCCAGCTGCCCAAGCATCAGGCACTCTCCCCATCACACCTTCCTCAGGAGCTCCCCTGTTCTCTGACCCCTGCCTCAGTTTTTCCTTTCCCACCTTTGGAGCTGGGAGTTGGTGCTGTGGGAGGCTGGAGCACTGTGCTGTCCAGAGCAGCCCAAAGCATCCCCTGGGCTAATGAAGCCACCAGCCTGCATCCTCTTGCTGTTGCCTTGGGAAGGCTGACCTGAAACAGAGGCTAGGCAAAACTAGAGAATAAAATCAGGATTTATTAAAAGGTCCCCAGAATGCACCCTGGGCATTACAGAAGCCTGAGCAAGGCTGCACCCAGGGTGGGCTGCAAGTGGCAGCAAAGATGACCCCACAGTCATGAGATTTTGCCATTTTATAAGTTTAGGTCTATTTGCATTTTGGGGTCCAATTGTCCAATTCCAGCCCCAGGCCATGAGGTCCCATCCTTCTTGTTCCACCCCTTAGTCCATCGTTGTTTGTGTTTTGGGGCTGAAAGTTTCCTTGGTCTTCCAGCAGAAATGGATTTGTTTTGTCTCACTGCTCGTGGAGGGAGCTCAGTACAGTTGCTAATACCAGGCTTCATCCCCAGGCAGCACAAATCTGAAAATATAAAAGCTAAGGCATCATTGCCAGTGCCCCCAAAGAGTGCTGATGGCATCCATGCAGCAGTGCCAGGGGAAAGCAGGTAAAGATCCTGGCCCCAACACCTGATGGGAGGCAGGATTTGGGGCAGAAAGGAGGGAAATGACCAATATTGTGCCTCACTCTGCAGTCAGCTGTGCAGAGCCTCTCCTCTGCAGCACAGGGCTGAAGGGTGAGTTGTCAGTGTTGTTTTCTTCAACAGTTCAGAAGTAGGACTGCAAGAAAGATATTCTGGGCAAGAATCAAAATGAATAAGAGTCGCTTTCAGGATCTGTCACAACCAGAGTCAGCGTATATTTAGCTTCCATTGCTCTGATTTAGAAACAGGGAGCAATGCTGGCTTATTTATAGCCTTCAAAGACCTTTTTCAATGGATTGCAGCTCCAGAGGTTCCTGCTGGGGTGGACAGGCGCTGATACTCTGTATTAGTGTACAGTGGTACACCAGTCAGTCTACATGTGGCACAGTAAGACTGGAATTACTTTGAACGAGCACAGGTTGCAATTACAGCTTTTTACCATTTCCCTGACTGTGCTACAGGACTGTTGCCAGTTTAGGGCTTTAATGGTTAGCAATTACTCACAGAAGTGAAGGGTTCATTCATCAGCTGGGGTTTAATCTCAAGCATGATATGACTGCACAGAGAGTACTGCACAACAAGCTGCTCGTGTTATCTGGGTAAGTGAGGTCTTGATGGGCAGGGTGAAGAATCTGATAAGGTGCTTCCCTCCAAAAACCTGTACAAGGTTTCTAACAGCCAAGCTGTAGCTGTTACAGAAAGAGTTTCCAGTCCAACTTTCCCAAAAGCAAAAGTTGTGGGGGGTAGAGGGCACATGTGATCTCACATCCTTTTCTGATTAGAAAAGAAAAAAAACCCTTCAACTCATCTAAAATAAATCCATTTTTTCTGATTAGAGTCTGCAGAGATGTTCGTCTTCTGAAGAGTCTCCAAAGGCTGCTTTTCATGAAGGAAATCTCTCCTGAGTTATCCAACTAACAGCAAGAAGTAGCTGCTGAAAGGATTTTTGTTCAGACAGTCTCACAGCGCAATAAAACACTGATTATTCATAGGTAATAGGAAGATGGTGAATAATTTCAAACTGAGATTTCACATAATAGGTATCTCAGACTGTCTATATTTAGCCTCCCAGATCTATACTTAAACTCCTACGTAAAAATGGCCAAAAGGAAATCAGCCATTTGGAGCTGGTTGTTACAGCTCATATTATTATCAGTATGAATTTGTTGGTACCATTTAATTTTCCCTTTCTCTTTCTAATCCTCCTCCTCTCTGGTCCTGAGCTTCTTCCCCACTGTCTTCTCAGCCTTTTAACAAGGACACGTGAAAACAACACTTGGCTTGCAAGGCACTTGGACAGCAGCACCTCTGAAAGATTTTGAACAATATTCAAAAACTTCAGTGACCCTAAAAAATTGGTGTGGTCCCACTGTCCATCTCCTTCCTTCTCTGGAGAGCCCATCCACCACTGACCCATCTGTACTGACACCCCGAGATACCAGCAGAGAACATGGATAGCCTATTCACCAATCCATTGAATTAAACTGAATATTGTGTTCTAAATGTAAACAGATCTGTGACTCTGTGGACTTGGAGGGACTTGTCTGTACCCGTGTGAGTGCAAGATGAGAACACTCACCAACACTCTGCTGTTCAGCACCAACACCTTTGGCCACCTGTGGGTCTGATATTTCTGAGTCAGAGAATTTTTAGCCTGCTAGCAGCTGTTAACTCTTTCCCAAGGGAAAACCTCTCAACAAGGTTTTCTTCTGAAAACAACCTTGGAAAACAATTATTCTTTGTCAAAGCAATCTTTCCCAGGTGGATGTTTGGCTGTTTCTCTAGTTTAACTAATAGAATTACAGGTGTTGTTCCTATCCATCAATCATGTTAAGTCTGTATCAATATACCTCATAAATAGATAGTAAGAATTACACAATAAAGCTTTCTATGCTTTGCTTTCTGAAGTTTTGGAGTTCTTTGTCTTTCTTTCATGTCCTACAGCAGCAGCCACCCATTCCCTACTTCAAAGCTGAAGAATTCCACCAAGAGGACATGGGAAGAAATGGCTAATTCCCTTTAATTCTTGAACTGCCCTTGACATTCAGCAGAAAGAACGTGAGTGTGCTGAAATAAGTGTAAATAAGGTTAACACATCAAGAGAATTGCTCCTAAAATTGAAAAATGTACTCATCTGCTGACAGCTCTGTGTTCTCTCCATGCAGTCATAGCAGGGCCACTGTGACTGCAGCCACAGTTGAGTCAGCATTTTCATTATCACCTGCCATTTTCTAGGATTTGTATCTTGGCCAATAAAAAAAGAAAAGAAAAAAAAAAGGGAAAAAGGAGTTCTTGGCTGGAATTTCCATAGAAGCTCCTTGGGCCTGATCACACCTCAGTGCTCCACCTGGTCCTGTCAGCTGTTCCTGCACAGCACGAGGGTGAAACTCTCCAGCATGGAATCACTGCCTGTTGAATCACTTTGCACAGCCTGGGCTGACAATTGAAGGGGCACGGGAGCAGAGAATCATTCCTGCAGAACTGCTGCCGTGGCTGAATATGAATTTCAACCTCCTGCCAGAGCTGCAGATATTTGAGTTAGCTTCCAGGAATGATGCCTGGCAAATGCCACCCCTGCTGTGCTGGGTAGCTCTGTCACAGAATCAGGCGTGTTATAACCTGAAATCACAACTGTTGGCTTTGCAGTCCAGGTTTTGCCCCTGAAGTCAGCTCTGAAGGGGTTCACTGGGTGTTTGCCTCCTGCTTGCAGCAGCCAGGCAGGCTGAGAGCTCCTTTGCCATGCAGTATTCACAAAGCTACTACCAGCTTTTAGGAACTGTTTGTAACAAATTATTCAGCTGCACAGGATAGATTTTCTGAGGAGATTATTCAGGGTCTATCAGCTCGGCCACAGGAAGATGCACCTTTTATCCAAAGAGGAGCAGAAGAGCAGCAGAGTGCACATCAGCTGCCTCGCTCCCACCCTCAGGAGCACAGGGAGGTTTAGCTCAAGATTTATGTTGAGCTTCTCCAGCTGGCTCCAAGTCCGACCACAGACTCACTGCACTCCATCAGCTGCCACCAAATATCAGAGTGCAAGTTACACCAAGGCTTCACATTTATCACAGCTCTGCACTGCCAGACCTGCTGCTAAAGCATCTACTCACAGAGATGCTCCTAAAGCATCTACTCAGAGATGCTCCTAGAGACCACCAGTTCATTTGACGAGTTCATTTTACACTCCTAATTCAGGCCCTACAAGCAGGTTGTGCCTTGTAGTAGCATGTAATAAGTACACCTTAGAGTGGCATAAATGAAACTCTGTTCAGCAGCTCACTGAACAGCTCAGCGTGGTCCTGCTTGGTGTTACAGGAGCATTACATGACCTGCTTGTGCCCAAGCTCCCCAGAGGCTGCCCTGGCGTGGGGAGAGCATTTTTCCACAGCTGTTCCTCCATCCCTCCCTGCACACGGCAGCTCACCTGTGTCCTGTGGGGCTACAGGAGCCTTGGGAAGCAGCAGCAGCACCTGCCCTACCTGCTCTCCTGCGCATCCCTGTGCTGGGGGACTTTGAAATCCTCCTACCTCTGGCACAGCTGAGCCTCTAAGAACAACCTTGTTTGGCATTGTTTACACACAGCCTTAATCAGCTTTGTGTTTTCACTGCTTTCTTTGTGTCCCAGGTGACACTGTCAGCTGTGCCCACAGTCTGTGCTCCATCCCCATCCCCAGGAGCTGCTGGAACGAGCTGGGGCAGTGTTTCCCTTCTCTCCTGTCCATGGCCCAGCAATGCCGTGCCCATGGCTCATGGGGAACTCCCTGCGGGAGCTGTCTCTGGTTCATGGGCCAGCAAGGAGCCACTGCAGGGCTCAGAGAATGAGATCAGCCCATGGGGAGATGCTCCGCCCAGGGGGAGGAGCCAAGCATTCCCACCTGGATGGAATCTGGGATTTGGGACAGCACAGGGAGCCCTGACCCACTGCACTCCCAGAGGACAAGAGCTGCCAGAGCTTTCTACAGGATCACTGCTTGGACAAGAGCATTTCATCTGCACTGCTGCCACCACCCTGACTGACAGGGGGTCAGGTTGTGTTCTGACTCTGTCAGTGGTCTTTGTACTATTGCATTTATTTTATTTTACTTTATTTTACTTTATTTTACTTTATTTTACTTTATTTTATTTTATTTTATTTTATTTTATTTTATTTTATTTTATTTATTTATTTTCCTCTTCTTAAATTGTGTTTCTGACTTGGAGTCTCTCAATTGGTTTTGCTTTCAAACCAGCACACTTTGTAACATTTTTCCCCTGGAGGAGAAGGGTTTATCCTGTTGGTTCTCATGCAGTAGCCCTGAATTTCTACATTTTGTTCACTTCTTTCTTATGTCCTTTCCTGCCTCATGAAGCCTTCAGAAGTGCATCTCTTCCCCCACAGCTGCCTCTGTTCCTTCTGAGCTCTGTTGTGGCTCTCACTTACCTTCCAGTGACATTCAAATGGAAGTGCCCTGCTGGCAGGCTAATCAACACTCATAAAATAACTGAAACGATTGGCCGGTCTTCAGAGACTGGATTTAGTTGGTTTTTATGTTAAGGAATTTTAAGAGAAACACAGATAAAATTTTAGACCTTAGTATATGTTCAGGTAAATGGTGCATGTGTAATTTTGACCAGAAAACACCTCACAGAAACTATTTATGTGAATGCTGAGTGTGCCTCAATGAGAAACTTAATTCATCTTTTCTCCAGTTTTTCCTCGCTAGAACTAAATATTGCCATTGGGATATTTTGTGCTACATGGAAGAATGAATTTAAGTCTCAATGGGAGGCTTCAACATAGCAAAATACTTAAGCCCTTGTGTAACTTTAAAAGGACATGAATAGTCCCACTGAAGTCAATGGGATTTAATACACATACTTTAGAGCCAAGTTGAATCTGGGCCTGAACAAATGTTGGTTTCATCTTGCAGAATTGTGTGACCTGATACCCTCCTTCCAGCCACAGCCCAGCTCTGCTGACTGCTCTCCACCTTGCACAGCCTAAACACTAAACCCAAATCCTGTCTCACATGCAGCTTAACAGCACTCAATTTTTAAAAAATCACATTCCCCAGGCATCTTATCTTTTTACTTCCTCTATTAGAAGTAGCACTCGATATGGCTGTTATAAAATGACATTCCAGGGAAAACTATTTGCCAGCCCATTTAATTTATGCCTTTGCCAATCATTAACGTATCACCACTGTCATTATATGGTGGGCCCTCCTCCCTGTGCCTGACAGTGCTCCCTGTCCCCCAGATTTTTCCTGTCCCCAGCAGGTCCTTGACAGCAGCAGGAGGCACAGCAAGGAATTACAGCACAAACACAGCACTGCAAGGACAGGAGCTCTGGGAGGGGAACTCACACCTGCAGGGGCAGACGTGGGTCTCATCTCATCTGGGGGCTGGCACTGGTCATACTGGGAGCCTGCACACCGTGCTGGGTGGTGCTGAGAGAAGTTAGTGTCTTGGTTTTGAAAGACAGGTGTCTGCCAGGGAAAGCCAGAGCTTCCCATGGAATGAGGAATGTAATCCCCTTCCCTCCAAATTATTGTAATTTTGCAATTAGAGGCTTTCAGGCAAAGATACGGGAATGGGAATAACAGCTCTTTACTGGAAATATAAAAAAAATAAAGAATACAAATGTAATAGTACAAAAAGAACCAAGCAAGCAAGCAAACAAAAGTCCCAGAAAACCCTGACAGGGTCAGGGATATGACCTGACCCCCTGTTGGTCAGGGTGTTGGGAGCAGCCCAAATAAATCCTCCTGGAGTGACAGATGTGGTTCTGTGGAGTACAGATGATGAGTAGAAAAAGTCCAGTGGCAATGAGATGGGTCCAGTCTCCCTCCTGGAGCCCAGTGGGGAGGCTGGATTCCCAAAATGCCAGCTGTCTCTGAGTCTCAGTTTTTATCCAGGTAGGAATGGTTGGCTCCCCCGCACTGGGTGGAGCATCTCCCAATGGGATGATGTCATGTGTGATGTCACTGGTGAGCCTTCATGGCCCATTATCAGCAGATATCCCCGATGATGTCATGTGTGATGTCACTGGTGAGCCTTCATGGCCCATTATCAGCAGATATCCCCGATGATGTCATGTGTGATGTCATTGGTGACCCTTCATGGCCCATTATCAGCAGATATCCCTGATGATGTCATGTGTGATGTCACTGGTGACCCTTCATGGCCCATTATCAGCAGATATCCCTGATGATGTCATGTGTGATGTCACTGGTGACCCTTCATGGCCCATTATCAGCAGATATCCCTGATGATGTCATGTGTGATGTCATTGGTGAGCCTTCATGGCCCATTATCAGCAGATATCCCTGATGATGTCATGTGTGATGTCATTGGTGACCCTTCATGGCCCATTATCAGCAGATATCCCCGATGATGTCATGTGTGATGTCATTGGTGAGCCTTCATGGCCCATTATCAGCAGATATCCCTGATGATGTCATGTGTGATGTCATTGGTGACCCTTCATGGCCCATTATCAGCAGATATCCCCGATGATGTCATGTGTGATGTCATTGGTGAGCCTTCATGGCCCATTATCAGCAGATATCCCTGATGATGTCATGTGTGATGTCATTGGTGACCCTTCATGGCCCATTATCAGCAGATATCCCTGATGATGTCATGTGTGATGTCATTGGTGAGCCTTCATGGCCCATTATCAGCAGATCTCCCCTGGAGGATGGACGGGTGGTGACAGAGATAACAAACACTGCCCCAGCTGCTTTAACAGCTGGGCCATTATCAGAAGGCATCTGCCCCCCTGCCCCTGGAGTTACAAGAGATAAAGAAAAAACATCTCAGCTGCTTTCAACAGATGAAATGGAATACACATTTTTGGTTACATAACCCAAGACAGTTAGGGACAGAGCACCAGCCAGGCTCTTGGCACTGCAATCCCTTTGTCCTAGTGTCCCTCCCTGTGTCCCAGTGTCCCTCCCTTTGTCCCAGTGTCCCTCCCTGTGTCCCAGTGTCCCTCCCTTTGTCCCAGTGTCCCTCCCTGTGTCCCAGTGTCCCTCCCTGTGTCCCAGTGTCCCTCCCTCTCTCTCAGGCCTAGAGGACACTGGGCAGGGCCAGTGCTGGGTCAGGAGAGGCTGCAGCACACCCACATCCCTCATGGGGTACCCCTGCCCCCAGCAGCCTGTCTGACCACAGGGACAGGGAGGGGGAGTGTGGGACACCTGCTCCGTACACTGGCATCAAACTGAGTCCAAATTTTGGTCATCCAAGTCACAACTGAGCCTTACATTTCAGCAGGTTTGGGTCCAAGGGATATAAATACCTTTAAAAATGGGGAGGAGGAGAGGAACTCTCCCCCAGGGAGAGCAGAGAAGATGTGATTTAAATACTTAGCTCTCCTTGTCTTTGAAAAGGTTCAATCAACCTACGACAGGATTTTTCCTGTTGGTGAAGTTTCTCTGTACCCTTCAAATCAGCAGCATCAGAGAGAGGTTTAACCATGGACAGCAGAATCCCACAGCTGTGTCAGACAAGAGGCTCCATCCTTACCCTATGCAGGAGGTTTTCCAAGTTTCTGTTACCAAAAAGGGAACAGGCAAGCTGAGCAAACCTGTTTGCTTGCCAATTTAAGGATTACAATTGAACTGAATGCTATGGCCCTGCGCACCAAAGCAACTGAAATATTGACAAGGCTACTTCCAGGACTGATAGCACTGCTAAAAAAAACCTGCAGTAAATAGGGCAATTGACTGGAAGCTAAAATGGGGAATGTTTTCTGGGCTAAAAATTCCTTCAGATATATTTATTAATTCATTATTCAATGATGACGTGCACAGTGCTGCGTGCATTTAAACATGAGACACTGCTGTAACTGCTTCTTGAAATTCTGATTTGCTTAAAATATTTAGTCCATTTTCATGTTAATTACGGAGCAGTCGTGAAGGGAAGCCATATATCTGTGAGAGGAAAAACAGATCTCATTGAAAGGAGACTTTCCCCTTTCACCTTGGCCAAATCTTACATGACCTTATAAATGCTCTCGTGTATTTTAGCCATTTGAAGTAATCACAGCTACAGGACTGCACAGCCAGCATAGGTCAGGGGGTGAGGGATGTCAGCCGTGCTCAAGCATTAGAGGTAAGGTACAAAATGGAGTGTTACAGCTGTCCAAAGGAAATCAAGCTGCTTGGAGCCTGCTGTGCTCCAAGCCAGAGTCTTTTGCTACTTCAGTAGAGATAATTGTACATCTGGCAGTGAGGATTTGAGCACAGAAGCAGCTCTCCAGTCATTCCTCAGTTGCAATTGTGACTGGAGGATGCCAGAGCTGGCTGACCAGCTGGGAAACAGCAGGGTTTGCCAACAAGATCAAAAGCCTAATCTTTCTGAACGCTGTGATATTCTTAGTTTGGAGTTCCAGGTTTTGGGGGCCCAGGATTTCCATCTCTCAGTTCTCCATCTGTTTGCCACCCCACCCACCCTCTTCCTCAGGCAACAAATAAAGTCATCCACAAAAAAAAACACTCAGGGAAGAATGAGGGGCTGGCAGCTGCAACCCAAATCCCAAATTTTGCTATTGGAATTGGTTTTGGAGCCATGCCAACAATTAAAGTAGCATTTGCTTAGACAGTGCCATGCTTTGGGTCTCCAAGGCTGTCCCAGACAAATGCCCCTCCCTGGCTGACAGGAGCAGACTGACCACAGCCTGGTACAACGTGGGAGCTGCAATCCAAAGGACCTCGGCAGGGACGAGGCAGAGATCCCATTTCATTTCACCCACCAGCCTGAAAGCAATTTTCAAAATGTTGCCCAGAAAATGCTGCTGAGAGAAATGAGTGAAACAGGTAAAGCAGAAGAAAATGATGACTGGGAAAGCAGCTGCTGCGTTGGAGAGAACATTGCCCCAAGAAAATCTCTCTTTGCAAATACATCTTCCAGCATTTCACAGTTCAACAGAAAGTACAAGCAGAGCTTCCTCAAGAGATTTCGCCGCAGTGAACAAGTACAAAGAGACTCCAGAGAATAGACAGGCACTTGCATCTTCCTAGATTACTGCCTTTCTGGAGCAGTTTGCAAAGCATCTGAAATGGATCTGGGTGACTTTATCCACCTGCGCAAGTTTCATGAGCAATTTCATTGCTTTGTCCTGCTTTACTCTTGTGTTTTCAGTGACAACACCGGCAACTCTTTACTGATACCTAGTCCTCCACACAAAAAACACAGGCTGAAAGGAGTTCTCCTTCTAGAACGAGCCTGACTCATCCTGGTGACTCAGGCTATCATTCATTTAAGTTTGATAGCTTTGAATCTCCAACTTTGGATGGGTGCACAGATCTTTTCATTGTCAAGTGCCAGAAGTTAACCCTCTACCCACTCCTTAAAAACTCCTGAAAGCAGTGTGAACCAGGAGCTGACTCTGCCTTTGGGAGCTGTGGCTGGCTCTTTTCTTCCCTGGGGTCTGCAGACCACTGTGAGCTCTGGGAGTGCATCTGCTTGCGTAGGAACTGCAGAAGTACTTAATATCCACAGCTCATCATTCCAGTCCTGATTCTCCTCTCCAGTCTCCAAATAACCATCATATGATCCACCAGAAAGCTGCCTGACTGCCACCCACCAGCACTGACCCCACTCTGAACCTGAGGGATTTCACTGCACTTTCAGCTTGCTGGTGCTGTTCTGCCAGCTGAAATTGCTCGCTGCCAATTGCATTCGAGAAGATGTGCAAATATTTTAGGTGTGCAATGAACATGCTGTAGATGAAAAATTACAAAGTAGAAAAGGAATAGCTGGCTGTAAAGCATGGATTCAATGTTGAATTAAAAAGTCTAATAAAGTGACTGCTACCATCATGAGACACAGACATCTGATTCACGCTGCCAGCAACTGCATTATTTCAAAGAAATATTTATATGGTATTTATCTTACCCTATTCATCAGCTCCCATAAATCAAGAGTGTCCCTGCACTACAGACTCTCTATCCTTAAAATAAAGCTGTGAAAATTGAAAGGCTAAAGAGATTAAAGTTATATTATGGATAATGTAGAAATATATGTTAATTACCCATGCATGCAGAACTTTTGCAAACAGCGGTCTGCAGTCAGCCAGCAGTGACTGACACGAGGTATGATGCAATAAGCATGTGGGGAAAGCACTTGGCAATGTTTTAATAAATATTTTCCTATCAAAGTATGAGCCTGATTTTTAAAGGGATCTGACTAGTGCAATGAATCATATGCCAGAGAATCAGTCTGGGCTCATTCTCCTGATGCTCCTGGGGTACCCAGACCCTGTCCCCACTCTGGGCCAAGGCAGGGATGCAGGTGCTTGGCAGAGAGCCCACCCCAAATTCCCTTCCCTCGCCTGGGGTGCTTCTCTCTTGTATTCACTAAAAGGTTGAGCTTTTAGAGATGGCACAGCCCAGTGCTGCGCTTTTTCTGGAGCAGGCATTTTGTTTGTGCCCTGATGGAGCTGTGGAGCTGCAGATCCAGCTGATTGCCTGGAAGGTGAAGGCATTAATAATGCTCTTCTCTGAATCCTTGTCTGTGAGTTTGGGTGTCACAGTGAGATGAGTCTGATGCACAGAGAGCAGCAGTTACAGCCCATCCTCTGCCTGTTTCCACAGCAGCCCTGGGTAGGCAGCCTTGCCTTGGCTTTTTTACAGGATTGTGAAAATATTTAAGGATTCACATCTCCCAAGGTATGAAATTCACAACTCCAAGTTCTTGCCTACAGCTTCAAACCTTTCCCCAGCCAGGTGCAAGCTGGTTCATCGTAGCTGGAAGGGCTGATGTTTCCATTTCTCTGGAACAGGGAAAGGAGGAAAAAACGCTAAAGAAAAGCTAAAGGAGTGAGGGATACACTTGGAGCCTGTCAGATCCTAAAAGGGATTTAGGAGCCTGACTATCAGCACTCCCACTTCACACAGCCTCCCGTGACTCCAGAAAGGAGTCCTGAGCTCAGACACCTGCAGGGCTGTGTGGAGACCAAAGCCACATGGCAGAAGGCTCAGCCATTTCCAACACCTGCAATCAGAGCTCTCTGGGACACGCTCCCCTTCCAGCTCAATATTTTCACCACTCTGGGAAGAAGAAAATTGGGATTTTTCCCCAAATTAGTCTAACTGTAGTAGCTATCCCCTAGAATTATTTTCCTCCTCCTCCACCTTGGTTTTGGACCAGGACCATTTGAGTCTGATGTCTTAGAGGATTTTCCATGCATTTTTCTGACAGACATCAGTGGAGCCTTGCATCTCCTTCTCCTGTCTGTGCTGGCTGGAGGAGCCAAAGGCTCAGTTTGTGACCATCACTACATGATTTTTACATCTGGAAGTACCGAGCTGAACAACCACACTCAGAGGTGCTGAAATGAGATGCACAGAGGCATTTGCTTAATGAGTTTGATGGAGCAACTATGAGACAGGCAGATGGGTTTTGAAGTCTGCTCCTCTAATGGATGAGAAGGTGCTGGAATCTGGCTGGTTTGAATCAGAGAGAATAAAACAGACCGTAAAAATGAGTGTGAATGAGTGATTGGCCTGTCTCTTTCCTACATAAAAACACCATTAGCTCATTTCATGTGCCACATGTTATTTACTGAGCAGGTCGCTGGAAAGCCTGTGCTCTCCACCCAAAACGCTGCTGCTAATGCACAAATCCTTTTTTCCAGAGGGTAGATTGAGGCAGGAGTGGTTCTCCCCAGCAGAGCTAACACTGTTATGGGGGCAAACATCTGTCTCATCTGCAGTGGCAGCAGCCAGACAGCTTCTACCAGCCCCTGAAACTTCCCAAAGCAGCAGCAGCCCGAAGCCAGCAGGGGTGGCTCTGAGCCAGGCTGTGCCCTGTGCGTGCAGCAGGATTGTCTCACCAGCTCTGGGGCAATGAATGTGGCCAGAGCTGCAGATCCCAGCCCCACAGACCCACAGGGAGCCTGGTGCCCGTGTCAGACACCTGATGGCCTCTGCAGGAGCCAGAGCAGCACCAGGAGCTGCCGTGGCTGCTGGATTCATCCCCAGCTCAGCTGTGCTGGGAACGAACCCAGCCCCAAGGTGAGGTCTGTGCCCTGCCCACACTCACAGGCAGGCTGGGAGGGAGGGACAGGCAGGACCCTGCTCTGTAAACAGGGCCTTGGGTTCCAGTGCATGGTGAGGGAACGTAAGGAATAGAAATACCCTCAGGTAAAGGAAGAAAAGTGAACATTGAACCTGTTTGTGAAAATGCTTTTGCTGTAAAATAATCTCTTCTGAGCACATGGGCAGCAGTTTGTTCAGAAAAAAAAACTCCAGCAACCTTAAGGAATGGACAATTTTTGGAAAGATAATTAAACAAGAGGTCAAAACATGTCTTGGGAAGCAGGATGGCAATTACTTAGCCTGGATGGTTGAGAGCAGCCTTGAGACAAATTTATACAGCATCCTCCTGGGCAGTTTGAGCTTTCCTTTTCCCATTCCAGTGGCTCCTGTCCATCCCTCCCCAGGCCAGCCACCAACAGGGGAGGCTGACCAAGAGCCAAGAGGAGAATGGGAAAGAGGAACCAGAAAAGGGGGGACAACCTGCAGCCACACTGCTGTAACCTCTCGTTAATTAGCCCTGCTACCCTGAGGGATCATTGGAGTCACCGAAATCATTACAAGATTGAGGATGTGGTGCATTTGGGACCCCATTTAGAGGCCTCAAGGCTGGGTGTTGGGGCTCCGTGTGGAAGTGAAACAATCCAACACCCTTCACTATTGCACAGAGAAATCTCCATGAATCACCCCAAGCTATCCAGCCCTCACATTTGTCCTATTCCCAAGGAAGATTCAGCTTCCCCCTGCAGCAGAGACACACATCACAGCTTTGATCTCGAGGGGAAGGAGTGCAAGAGATGCTCCCCCGACAGTGGGTGCTGAGGAGGGAGCACGGGCAGCAGGTGGGGAGTGCAAAATGGACTGAGGCAGGCCCAGAACCTCTCCTGTGCTGTTGGAAAAACCCTTTTCTGATCCAGAGAGGGGGCTCCTGAGATGTGTTTTAAAGACTTTTATTCCATTTTCAGTCTCATGTGAAAGGTGAGATGGTGCAGGTGTTACAATTCACACCATCACAATCAGAACCCAAACTATTTCCTAATTATAATCCATTATAAATGTTTCTTGGCCTATCAGCTTTTGCCACACAATGCTGCTGATGCTTCTGAACCAATCATCCATTAAAATACCCTGTGTGGCCTGGCTACAATACATCTTTCACAGTTCTGTTTCTCCAGAGTATCTGGTCTATTTGCAAGGCCATCATTTGAAACTTGTTTCCAGTTCCATTTCTCTCTCAGCGATGTCTGTCCTAGTCCATGGCCTCTCTAAGTCACCACACTTTATCTCAGAGTTTGCACACAGGTGCCCAGCACTCTGTGAGCCTTCTGCCAGGCTTTGAGAATCCTCTACAAACCCATTTCTCACACGGTGCTCCCCAGGCCCCTCCAGCAGCCCCCAGGCTCAGCTCGCTGGTGCTGCCAGTCAGAGAGAAATCCGTGAACCCCAGCCCCTGCAGGGCGGCACAGGGAGTGGTGTTGTGCCAAGAAAAGCAGGCAGGATGATTCAGAGTTGCTTTTAAACTACAGGTTTCCTTCAAGGTGCCAGCCATCTGTAGCCACACGGGTGCACGGCAGGCGCCGAGGGGAGACAACTCGGTTTCTTTGCTAAATGAGGTGGAAGAGGCACCTCACTCACTCTCACTGGCTCTAATTGCTGCTGTTTTCATCAGCTTTCAGGCCTGAATGTTGAATAAGAAATGGAGTTCCTATTTCAAGAGCATCCTTGGTTCTTCACTCAGTGCAAAGACAATGTGATACAGAAAGAAATGCAAAGCTTTGGTGGGGCAGATTGCTGAAGGTGCTGAGTGCCTCTCACAGAGAGCTCAGGGCAGGATGGGTTTTCTCTGTCTCCAGGACACTGCTGAGAACACACAATTCCCCCCAGACACATTTCAGGTGTTCAGACAGATTACTGGGACTAATTCAGAGGAGTCTTGGGACTCCTCCCCTGGCACGGGGTAAACTAATTGCTATGAAAGAATTGCTTTGAAACGCTGACCTGAACTGCACAGCAGGAGCCACAGGGCATCCCAACGTATCATTTCTTAATTCCACATCAATGCTAAATACATCTGGAATTCTGCAGCAATGGTGCTTGAGTATGACCTCTGTTATTGTCCCAGTGACCATTCACTCTTATTTCTCGAGTGAAGAGGTTTCTTTTCAGCCTCCAGGATGTGATTAGAGCTTTATCTGCTCTACTGAAAGGGCTCCCCTTACAACCTTTTGTTCCAAATGTGGAGAGTTCAGACTCGCCTTGGTTAGCACAAAACTGGTTTTTTAATAGCTAAGCAAATTGCTCAGGTTTCTCACTACAAGGCACGTTAATGAACCCTGCTATTAATTTTGCAAACCTTCTTAGAGGGGACCCCGATTAACCCCAAAGGTTTTTGAACTGCTGGCCAGGACAGACTCTTCATACAGCAATTATTGCACAATTATTGTTCCCTCTCCAAAGGAGATTGATCAAGGACCACACTCACACCTTGGCTAGAGGTGAACTCATACTCAGTATTTTCTTCCTTTTGCCCTCTCTCCCCGTGGCACTGCCCTGATCTGTGGGCTGGAATCTCCTGCCAGTGCCATTTCCAGTCACCTGATTTGCATCATGCAAAGGGAGAAAAGGTGAGATTTGGAGAGCACCCACTGTGCCAAACTGACAATGGTCATTTTTAGGATCATTAGTTAGACAATTTTAAATCCTTCTAACACTCACTTTCATCATTTTTGTGTTCTCTGGTTACTTAATATGAAAGGCTCTGAGATACAAAATTATCCATTTTGCTGAAGTCTATATATATTCTGCTGTATCAACCCAAGTGTTTTCATCATCTGAACTTGTAAATTCACCTCCAAATACAGCACTGAGCTCCTTCAAATAGATTACATTTCCCTTAACCCACAGTGGTAGGAAGGAAGGAAATTTTTCCCTCTAATTCACTACTCAATTTAATTCTTTGAGATTTCTTTCAGATAACATAAACAATCCATAAAATTTGTGATTCTCTGCATACATTCAAAACCCAGCAGGTTTAGTCACTGCTCTATTTGCATTAGCTTGAAGCATAAACACCAAAGACTTTAAAGAATCTCTATTCGGAGCAGGTAAAAAAAAAAGGCAAAAAAAGAAAACAGCAGCAAAAATAACTCCTTCCCTCTGCATCCTAATGCAAACCTAAATGCATTTTTATTTTAAGGCACTGGTTGTTTTCAGCTGTTAAAGGTACCACAGAGGCTGTAGGACAGAAGATGACAGAGATCTGCCATATTTTATGTAATGGAAAAGAGACAAATGTGCGAGGCTCTTGGCAGATTATTCACACATTTAAGCACCAGCAGAACCAAGATGCATCAGATTTGCAGGCTGGGCAAAACAATGGCTCCTTCTCAGAAGGGCTTGTTTCAGTTCAAAGTTTCCTCTCACCTGCAATAATTAACCAGCAATGGGATAGGTGGTGTCATTCAGATTGTACAGAACATTTGCATCTCCTCAGGTGTGTGAGGAAGTGCTCCAGGAGGGCCCCTCCTGGAATAAATCTTTGATCAGACTCTGGTGCTGTTCCTGCTCCTAGAGGTGATTCAGCACCCAGCTCAGCTCAGGGAGCTTCTGTTCCTACAGCTGAGGAGCAAAGGGCTGAGGGACATGCACTCAGCTCCTCCTAAAGATCAAAAGCAAGAGACTGAGGTGCTCTGGGGCTTCGGCAGAATCAAAGGGCTGTGTTCCCATTTTTGCTTTGTTCCACGTGTCGCCTGTGAGGATTTACACCCCTGCTCCAGCTGGGAGTGGGTCTGTCCCCCCAAAGAACTCTTCCCCTAATGGCCACAGGGCAGTAGCCCAGAGAAACCTTGCACTTTGTGATCAGAGGAGCAGCTTTGTCCCCTTCCACCCCAGCCCTGGGCTGCCTGCTGTCCCCTCTGGTTGCTTTTAGCAGGTTTTGCTTTAAAGCTTTTTTTAAACCACTTTTTCCTCACCTGTCCCCCATCCCTGCTGCTACCGGGCAATTTCCAAACTCTTCTCTTACTCTCAGGTGAGGAACTTGCCTTTAAATCCTATCCGCTGTTTATTTATTACTGCTTTATTCTCTTCTGCTCTTAAATCACTGTTCCCTTCCTCCTGTAGGACACAAAATTTGGATTTAAAAAAGCCAAACCACTACAGAACCCCCAATGAGATCTTGTATTAGTCTTGTAGAATGTCTCCAACCTGCAAGCTCCACACACACTGGCAAGATGTAGATTTGCTCTTTTCTGTCGTTAGGTATTTGGTAACTTTTAAGAGGAAATGAGAAGGAAAAACTGAATGGACACGAAAAAGGAAGCTCTGCACCAGCTCCTCTTGCCTAGGCTCCTACAGAGGCTGTGCTGGGGGAAAGGTGTTACTCAGATTTAACTCTGAATAAATTGGATGCTCAGACTCCTTCTCCAGATAAAGAGCAAGCTTTCCCCGTGCCCAGGCAGGGTGGTGGTGGTGGCTCTGCAGGAAGCTGCCTGCAGAGGAGATCCACAGGCAGGTCTCTCCTGCTGGGGACACAGGGAGAGGTGAGAGACAGGACTGGGAACTGTCTGGACTGACTGGAACAAGGACAAATCCCAGAACAAACCCCAGTGGCATTTAAAGCCCTCAGAGGTGGGCTGTGATACATGAACCTCAGGGCTGCAGAAAGCTTCCCACCATGAAACTCTTTCCCAAATCACTCCACTTCTGGTGTATTTTAACTTTAGTGGCACACATCACAATTTTTTTTGTCTCTGATGAGTTTGTCAGTGTTTAGAGCAAAATATGAAGGCACAAATGGCATTTAGAACTTCCACTAGACAGATTAGAAGCATTAATTAAAACACATTTGATTTCAGGCACGATAATTTGTTTTCCTTCATTCTGCCATCAGCAATTTGCTGCCACCTTATCTTTTCCATGAAGCCTGACTGCAGCAGCACTTCTAGCAGAGGGCTCAGTTCCCAAAATCCAGGGGAGAGGAGGGAGCTGGGCCCTTCAGATGGGAGGAGAGGCTGACTTCACTGAAATAGCAGATTTTGGAGGGGGGGCATTGTGTAGTTTGAAATCCTGCTCAATAAGCACATCCAGCTTCTGTTCACTACTGTGTAGAGAAGTCTTTGAAAGTTTTAAAGCTTCTTTTATTTTCTAAGAAAGAAAAAGTGCAGGCTTTTGGGGAGGAAAATTTTCCTCAGATTTCCCAAACCTTAAGTTATTGTCCTCTGAGATTACAGCAGGCTGTTTCCTACACAGCTAAAGGGAAAAACAGAACCAGAAATAGAGCAAAAAGCCCCCAAATGTCCCACATCAATGAACGAAGAGCAGGAAGCACGTGAAGAGCTCAATGTGGGGAGAACTTGGTGGATCTGGCCAGGGAAATACCAGCCCTGCTCCAACAGGGGCAAGCCACGAGAAGGAACCACAGAAATGTGTAAGGCAAAGGAGATTTAGAGGAGGAGACAAACCCAAACCCTGTTTCTGTCTGTACTACAGAGAAGACAAAAGTGCTGATCATTCTTCCAGAGGCTGTAATCTGAAGTGGCATTTTCTGTTTGTTCTTAATCAAATGGATTGTTTCCCTCCTTAGA
The DNA here is from genome assembly GCA_021534815.1 of Acrocephalus arundinaceus. Lineage (NCBI taxonomy): Eukaryota > Metazoa > Chordata > Aves > Passeriformes > Sylviidae > Acrocephalus > Acrocephalus arundinaceus. The sequence continues at coordinate 959,676 of JAJEOU010003009.1, forward strand.
ATGGTGCTGAGCCTTTTAACATCGCTGCAGAGCCAAGGCACTGCTAATAAATATTTAAAGTCTCAGAGCTTTAAGTGAAAGGAAGGATTTGTTGGATAATATTTCATTTCCCTTAAACTGTTTATTCACCATTAAAATTGAAAATTTTAATTTTATGGGGATTGCTCAGAGAGCTGATGTTCAGACATTTCCACAAAAAACCCGAGTCAAGAAGGCAGTCTATAAATAACCACCTTGGAAACAAACCTCTGTGAATTGGGCATAATTCAGATGAGATTTTCAGGTGTGTTATAAATTACCCACAGCCAGGGCATAGGTCAGAAGTATTTACTAGCACGGAGCTTCATTCCTCACATTTACCTGGCAGAAGTTTTAAACCTGGAGCAGAGAATGCAGAGGCCTGAGGGTCAGTTTTGCTCCCCTCCAGCCTTTGGGGGTTATTTATTTTGTTTATTCCTGTGCTGACAGAGCAGTTCTGTCTCCTGGCCTTGCACTAGTGCAAATGATGAAATCCAGGAGGATGAACCCAAATTCTGGTTCCTGCTTTGCACCAGAGAATGGAACACTCCCCTGCCAAGGGCCACGACAGATCCTCACATCAGCAGGGCCCTTCCAGCAGCAGGGGGGTGCCTGCCCTGTACACCAGTGAAAATCACCCCCCAAAGCTCCCCTGGGTACCCAGCTGCCATCCCTCCTGAACTTCCCAAGCAGTGCAGAGGAGTTTGGCTGCCTCCCCTGGTGAATTTGTCTGCAGATTATTCCTCAGAGCAGAGCTCTGCTGGCTCTGAGAACTGGCAGGTCAGAGCATCCGTGAGTGAGCACTGGGAGCAGGAGAGGCACTGCAGGGCACTGGGTCAGGGAACAGAAAACACAAGTAGGTCACGCTGACTAAAAACTCCAATTCATTCTTAACTTATGCTCATCATATATCACACACCTCTGGTGGGCTGGGGATTTCAGGAGGGAAATTGCAGTGTCTCCCCCTGGAACCAGAGCTGTGGGCTCATTCACCACTCGTGAATGTGAGGGGACAGTGGAGACTGTGCAGTCCCTGTCTGAATTTCCACTGTCACTGCCTCTTGCAGCAGGCCTGGGAGGGCTCTCAGTGTCCCCAGCAGCCTCTGAAGTCCATCAGCTGGGAGGGATGCTCTAAGGCCACGTTTATTAGGCAGAGGGCAAGCTTTGAGTGCCACTGCTGCGAGCCCCTGTGGCTCAGGGAGCTGCTGGTGGTGTCTGTGAGGGATGCACAGCTCAGGAATGTCCCTCTCTCTCCTCTGCACACCCTCCCTTGGGTTTTAGTGCTGGTACCTCAACAGTTCTGCTCCTAAAGGGCAAGAGGGCAAAGGAGGAGCAGGAAGAAAGGGAGGAGGGAAAAGTGAATAGGACACCAGGATGCCCTGACACAAGGAGAACATAAAAACTACAGATGAAATATGATTAAGGCAAAGAAAAGGAGCAAGGGAATAGCCACAAATGTTGACTTATAAAATGGGCAGAACAAGAACACTGAGAGTTACTACTTTAGGCTCAGTGTTAGGTGCAGGAGCTGTGGCTATGATGGGTTTGGATGTGCTGGTTTTGACTCATTTCACCCCAGTTTGAACTGTCCAAAAATAAAGCCTGACGTATGATGTGATCTGTCCATTGAGGTGCTTTTCTAGTTAACAGAAAAGGAGAGAAAGAGAGAGACACCTCCCTCCTCCAACAATGGGCATCAGAGCAAGGCTCAATGAATCCTCCCTGTCAGTGGAGAAGGAATCAAGCTCAGCTGGGGCAGGACAAGGCTCTGTCTCACACACGTGCCTGGCTGACAGGGGTTGTGTCATCTCATGCCAAGGCACAGCAGCAAGCCAGATTTTCAGCTTATATTTAATTCAGCTCTTGCTCTGTACACTGATGTTTGAGCCAGGTGATCTACCTGAACCATCCAAACCTGCCAGGGCTGAGCTCTCTTTCATTGCTCTATCCAGAGTTTGAAGTGGAGATGGTGAATTCTAAATTTAGAGTGGCTTCAGCAGCACGCTGTGCCTACCCATGCCTGCACTCTGCTTTCTGAAAAGATGATGACCAACCCAAATCCAGATTTCCTTCTAATCTGGCCTATTTTAGCTCAAACTGCAAAGAAAGATACGAAAGCTGCTACTGTGAAACGTGCTGCTCCATGAATTAGTAATTGTGTTTATCTTCTACATTGGGGATTTTTTGCCTGTGCTGCTGTTTTCTTACTGCCACTCAACGTGAGGAGCTTTTATTTGAATGAAACTATTTCAAAGCACTTTTACACTCATGTAGAGTCAGGGACTTATTTACTTTCTGACAGTTATTTACTTCCTGTAAATATTTCAGAGCCACAGGACCTCCCAGATGAAAGCAGAGTTTGCTCTCTGCTCCTGTTCAGGAGTCTAATTAAAAAGAGAATAAAATGGGAGGAATGGAGCTATGTGCTAACTGCAATGGATGGATCCAGAGGGAATTCAGCAAGGGAGCCTTTTCTTGGCACAATTATTGAATCATAAAAGCAGAGGAAAAGTGCCCAACTCAAAACTGAAAGCCCTGAGGTTGATAGGGAGAGGAGAGGCTTTGAGAGATGGCAGAGCCAGCTCTGCTGCTGTACCCACCCTGCTGCCAGCACTGAGAACTTGATCCTCGATGCTGCTTCCCCTCGCTGAGCCCAGACACCTCCTTTGGCCTAAATCCCCTCCCACAGCCCAGAGCTGAGGGCAGCAGCAGCACCTGGGTGTGCCTGTGATCCCACCAGCCTAGGAGCACGGGGGGGAGGCTCCTGAAGCCCACCTGGAAAGCCCAGGGCATGGCTCACCTGGGGCAGGTCACACCTGGGTGTCCCTGGGGCTGTGGGACTTTCTCCAGGACGTTAATCGTGGCAGCAGAGTGACAGCATTGTCATGGCTGTGCTGCCTTCAGATTTGCATAATTTCCCACATTCAGAGCTGCAGAAAAAGCCAGCGACTCCAAAGTAATTGCACAAAGAATAAGAAAACATAAAGATCAAGCATTACTTCCCCCATTTTGGGTTTTTTTTTAGAAATAGCTTGCTTGCTCTTGGTTAAGGAAAGATTACTTACCACAGCTGTCTAGAGGGCAAGGGCAAATTGCTTCAGGTTTTGAGTGAGGATTTTTCACTTAAAAGAGTGTGTTTGGAGACAAGGGAGATTATGAACAATCCTTTAACAAGATCCTCAAGCCATCGGTCTGTTTAACATTATTGATCAGTGCAGCCAGAGCACGTTTCAAAAAAAAAAAAAAAAATCCGATTAAAATGGAAATAGATTTCTGTTTCTGACTCCTCACAAGGTTCAGTTCACTTGGCAGCAGAGAGCTCCCCTGCAGGAGGGGCAGCCCCCAGGTCAGAGGGGTGACCCTGCCAGGAACAGGCTGCCCTGCAGCCCTGCCAGCTCCCTCGGCCTTGGGCACAAGCACAATGCGTGGGATGCTTCTGTTGCAGCAAAAAAAAAGGGTACATTTCAATTAAAAAACCCAAACCTCATCAAACCAGAAGAGACATCTCCTAAGAGCTCAAGGCTACCAGAAGCCTGTTTAATAGGAAGCAACAGCACTTGGATGTTATTTTAAACACTCTTATTTCGAGAACATTGAACACTAAGTCAAAATACATCCAGATCTGATGGATGTCACACACCCAAATAACAAAGCTTTCATCTCAAAAGGGCCCGTGCTGGGGATCACAATTCTGAGGATGTTTGCTCACTTTGCTTTCAAATTAGTGCCCCAGAAGTTGACAGCAATAGTAGTAAACAATAGAAATTATTTGTATTAATAGCCATGTTTATTCTAATGATGTTGGCATTCTCTGTGAAGATTAATTGGCAATAATGCTGCAAAAACTATTACACGTGAAGCATGCACTATAAACCTAAAATAATTTGACTGACCTATGTTCTAAAGCAAAATATTTACAGTAATGAGATTCTAATTATCCTTTGTTATGGCAGGCCATTCTCCACACTCCTCTTTATTGATAGGAGATGTATTGTTTCAGCATTTTAGCTCAATTTATTTTCTCACATTTGCATTTCCTTACGCACAGAAAATGAGAGGCAATCATTACCTTCTTCACTTTGCATTCAATTTACATCAACAGCACATTACCTCATCCCAACTCATTTATCAACCACAGAAATTTGATAACAAAAGCTACTGTCAGTGATGAAGAAAGATCATTTCAAATGGAGCAAGAAGAAACAAGATGAATTATAGGTTTCAGGACCGTTTGTTTGCTCAAGAAAAGGAAGATAAAGGATTTTTTCCACCTAGACAAGACAGATCTCACGAGGCTGCAACTCATATTCAGCATCTCCTCTTCACCTGCAGCTCTGGGTCTGTGCACACAGAGGTAACTCCAACCACCACCAACCAGAAATGTCTGTGCCCCTTGCCCCACAAAGGAATGTTCCTAATTTTCTGCACAGATTTTATGGTTCATAGGCTCCAGCAGAAGCTTTAACACTCACCCAAGGGCCACTGAAGCCTCAGAGCAATCATTGGTGCTGCAGCCTGGGCGACACCAGCGTACCCCAGGGCACGTCCCTGTCCCTGCAAGTGGCATTTGCCAGCCTGTGAGCTCCCCCAGTGCCACAGAGCACACCCTGGGCATTCCCATGGCAGAACATCCCGCTGGCCATGCTGGAACATCTGGGGACCTTAAATTCCAGGGTTACCCAGAGTCAGTAAACAAGCACCTGCACTTTGGAACTGTTGACCGAGCTGCGCCGCCCGGACCAGCTGTCAGCGAGAGCTGTGGGCAGGGGGAGAAGATGGCAAATATCTCCCTCATACTCTCCATATGTCTCCTGGGAGCTTGTCTTGGTGATGAAAACACAGGTGAGTTCATTTAACACAGAGCAAACCCTTCACTTTGGGGTACAGGGTGCTACAGGCACTGGCAAAGGGACAGTTTGTCACTTGGTGTGACAGCTTGTGCAGTCTTGTGGGAGACAACAGCTCAGAGGCATTGCTGCATTTTATAGCTCCTCTTTAAAGCTCTGGCTCTTTTCTAGGGGAATGAAATAATAGCTTTTATGCCGATTTTATACAGCATGTGTCACAGGGATTAATTTTAAGGATGGAATTTTTCCTAGGTTTTTTGCATCTTTAAGCTTTCAGAGCTTGATTCAGCCATTTTAGAAGGCACACACAGAGGGGGAAAAGGGCAGAGCACTGCTGGTGAGTGACAGTCACAGTTCTTTGTGTGCCACCACTTTGTCCTGGAGAACAAACAAGTGCTCACCTCCATAAAACACTCATTGGATTTGCCACTGTGAGGATTGTTTAAAGCCAAACCCAGCGTGATTTTAACAAAGACTGTGGGATGCAGCCAAAGCTGGAGACAAGATAGAGCAGTTGATGGATGTGGGCAATCACACACAGTAATGCAGGCTGTTGCTTGATTTATCTGTAGCAGCAACAGTTCCAGCAGAGGCTGGTTCACATCCAGTGTCAGTTCCTGCTTGCTGCGAGGCTGCCCTTTCTTCTTTCATTAAAACATTGCTAGAAACAGGTTAAAAAAGGGCTCTTTCCAAAATGTTTGCTCAGCAATGAGAAGTGTGCAGAACCTCATATTTTTGCCACCACCCACCCAGGTGTACCCCTATAAAACAGAGTGGGCAGGACAGGTGTGCCTTGGCTGCACCTGGCCCAGAGACCTGTCTCACTCTCTCAGCTTCTGGTTCAGAACTTGGTAAATGGTGTGTGAGTGTATCCTCAGTGTGAGAATGGTTTCCAGCCATTCCTGTCACCCCACAGGGCCTGCAGCCTTCAGTCCAAATCAAGTTTTGCTTGTAACAGCAGCATGTGGGATCTGTAAGCAAGGGAGAAAGGCTGGAGGGATCTGAGGGGAGGTACAGCTGCATTCATTAAAATGAGTTCTCTCCATTACACGGGTTAATTGTGGCAGGGGGCTGGCACATCCCACCGGGAGGAGCTGAAGGAGCATTTTCAATGTCTTGCAGAGACACCTGTGAGTGAAGGGGCTCCTTCCACTGAGGGTGGCCTGGTGCCAACCAGCCCAACCTGCCTGGGGCTCATGAGATCTCCTCTAACTCCTCCTCTGAGGGCTCACCACGGCTGGGCTCTGCTCTGGGTGGGGAGCAGGACCTGGCTGTGAGAAGGGATGGGTGGCTGGTGCTTGTCCCTCAGTGTCCTCTCCCTGCCTGTCCAGGCTGTCCCCAGCCCTCAGTGGGGTCAGTGGGACAGGGGCCCAAACCCTTCCTGCAGAGCCCCCAGATGAGGGTCCGTGTCCCTGGTGGCCACCAGGGTTCTGAGAGCTCCTCTACCTTGCCCTTTGGTGACAAAAAGGGACATGCTGGGTGTGCAGCAGGATGGTGGAGAGACAGGAGAGGCCGGGCAGGCGAAGCAGGGACATCCCCAGGGTGAACGGTGTGTTGTGGGGAGGTGAAGAAAAACCCTCAGCAGAGGTGGGTCAGGAGCAAACCCTGCCAGGGACTGACTGCCACAGGACAGTCACTGCTGCTGTCCCTGCTGCTGGGACCCTGGCCCTGCAGGACAACACCCGCGGTGGCACTGTGACAGGGCTGTCCCTCACCAGGCAGCCACCCCAGCCAGGCTGGTGGCCACTGTGGCCAACCCACCCACACTGGGGGCCCTGCAGTGCCAGCAGCTCTGAAGGTGGATACAAACACCCCACTGCCAGGAGATGGCCCAGGGGTGAGGAAGGCTCATGTCACCCCTCCTGCCTGCAGGAGATGCTGGGACCCAGGGCTGTGGGCAAGCATGAGGAGCACGGAGAGGAGGAAATGGCCCCTTGCTTCCAAGGGCCACAGCTGCCTGCAGAGGCACATGGCCTTTCACAGCCAACACAGGCAGACAAAGCAGGACAATTTCTGTGTCCAGACAAGACCTCACCAAGCAGCAGCATGAAAAACCTATTATTTTCCCCTCTCCAACAGCTTATTCCAGTCTGTGCATCTGCGATGGGAGATTCTCACACCATCTGCTTTAGGGTATTTTAAGCATCAAACTTCAGCTCTCCCAGTCACCCTCTTGCCATCAGTCATTTCTGCGTATTGACTACTTTGACATTTGCCTCTGCAGATTTGATCCTTTGGATTGTGCTTAAGTTGGGCAATAAAAAATGCTCAGGTCCACAATAACAGTCCTGAGATGTGATCTAGGTTAGAGTGTCAGCAGTGCCCACAGTCTGTGCTCCATCCCCACCCCCAGGAGCTGCTGGAACCAGCTGGGGCAGTGTTTCCCTTCTCTCCTGTCCATGGCCCAGCAATGCCGTGCCCATGGCTCATGGGGAACTCCCTGCGGGAGCTGTCTCTGGTTCATGGGCCAGCAAGGAGCCACTGCAGGGCTCAGAGAATGAGATCAGCCCATGGGGAGATGCTCCGCCCAGGGGGAGGAGCCAAGCATTCCCACCTGGATAGAATCTGGGATTTGGGACAGCACAGGGAGCCCTGACCCACTGCACTCCCAGAGGACAAGAGCTGCCAGAGCTTTCTACAGGATCACTGCTTGGACAGGAGCATTTCATCTGCACTGCTGCCACCACCCTGACTGACAGGGGGTCAGGTTGTGTTCTGACTCTGTCAGTGGTTTTTGTACTATTGCATTTATTTTATTTTATTTTATTTTATTTTATTTTATTTTATTTTATTTTATTTTATTTTATTTTATTTTATTTTATTTTATTTTATTTTATTTTATTTTATTTTATTTTATTTTATTTTATTTTATTTTATTTTATTTTATTTTATTTTATTTTATTTTTATTTTTATTTTATTTTATTCTTTCTTTTCCTCTTCTTAAATTGTATTTCTGACTTGGAGTCTCTGACTGGTTTTGCTTTCAAACCAGCACAGCTGTCTCTGGCCACAGTGGGGTGCACACCTGGGAAGGGTTTGTTGTCTGGGGGAGCAGAGCCCTGACAGCCCGTCCCAGCTGCTGCAGCCCCTGCTCCTGTCCCCATTTCAGTGTTCATTGAGAACAAAGAGGCCAGCTCGGTTCTGCAGAGGCAAAGGAGAGCCAACTCCAACAGGCTGGAAGAGGTCATTCCTGGGAACCTCGAGAGGGAATGCATAGAGGAAAAATGCAGCTATGAAGAAGCACGAGAAGTGTTTGAAAATGAAGAGAAAACGGTGAGTGTCGATGCTGCAGCACCTTGTTCCCTCCAGCCCACACCTCTACACCCTTCAGGTGGGGCACAGGGGAAGGGAACAGCAAGGAGAAAATTTACAGGGCCCAGGGCAGCATCTGGCAGGGCTGATTCTCATTTGTGCTCCGTCCCTTGGGCTGGGGAGCTGCTTTAAAAGCTTTATCAGCCACCACGGGGATTGTGGAGGTGGTTGTTTCCCTGCAAGTCTTTCCCTTCAGCTTTGGAGCCACCCAGGTGCTGCTTCAGTCAGACAACACCCAGAAATTAGGAGACAAAGAAACTTTTTCTTTTTTCCCTTTGCAGATGCAGTTTTGGCAAACATACGTTGGTAAGAGCTGCTTTCTTCATGTTCTAATGGTTAATATTCCTGTCTCGGTGCATAAAGACCTGATGTTACTGTAGCAGATGTATTTCAGCATCCAGAAACTGCACGGGCACAGCCAGTCAGAGCCTTGCACTCCAAATCCTGCAGTGCCCAGCCTGGGTCTGTCCTGTTGGTATAGAAATGGGAAGTCAAAAAAAAAAAAATAGATGTCTTTACATTTTATTTGTTCAAGCAGGGTTTTTCTGAACAAATTTCAAAAACCTCACAGAACAAAACCAGTTCAGGCAGACTACTGGGTCTCATTGGGCCCAGGACACGCTCTGGGCTTCAGTTTCAGCTGTGTGACAGAGTAAAATACCACAGCAGTAATTAACACCCCTTCAGCAAACAGCAAATGCTCTGTTCTTGAGCAGAGACCTCCAGATCAGGCACAGCCCTGTGAAGGCACAGCATGAACCCCTAGAAATGCCATATTAAAGTGGAGACTGAACACGATTATAGCAAACAGCTGTTTGCAATTCACACCCTTACTTCACTGTTTTCTTTCCACATCTGCTTCTTCCTTCTCAGCCTCCATCCCCAACAACTCCTTGGTCCCTCAACAAAAAGATTTCAGTGCCCACTACACCATCTGAAACTAATTTTAAGGGCATTTCAATAAATGAACTGTTTTGTAGATTGGCAAAGGGCCCAGAACATCTCACTAAAAAGCCTTAAATAATTCAGATTACTCAGCCCAGACTATAAAATAAAAACATTACATTTGCATTGCAGGGCTGTCCTCTCAAAAAAACAACTGATGAAACTCCACCACTGCATTTGTTTCCCTGCCACTGTAACAAATTAGCTCATCAGAAATGAGGAATTCCATCCATTCCTCAGTGATCCGGGGTGCCTGGTTTGCTGCTCAGGGTGCCAGCTGCTCTTCCCAGCCCATGGGAGCTCACCCTGCTCAGCACCCGAGCCCCAGCTGCCCTCAGCAGGCAGCAACAACAGCTGCAGTGCTCACCCTGTCTGCAAACCTCACCCCAGGCAGGACCCAGACAAGCCCAAACTGTTCTGTCCCTGTTTGCATTTGGCATTCCAGCCCGTTCCTGAAAACCCCATTATCTGCCACACTCTGCTGCCACTGTGCAGGACCAAACACAGCCAGGCCTTGCCCTGTCTCCACACTGTGGCACAAACATTTTAAAGGGCATCCTCCATCACTTAACATCACTGATTTACTCTTCAAAATTTTTAGATCACCAATTTTGCAGTAGTGAGTATTTTCATTAAAGCCTCAGGTTCTCAGCTGGAGGCAGCTGTGAAAACAAAAGCCCTGGCACATGAGGGAAAATCTAGACCAGGCAATAGCAGCACAGGACTGAGAAGGAAAGAGCCACATGGAGGTTCTCAATCCTGACACACAGACAGGTCTGCACACCCCAGGGGACAGACCCAGACTTTCACAGAGCAGTGTTGGTGTAAAACAACCCAGGATGCTTCAGGCACTCTTGAAGCAGCAAACCCTCTAAACTTGTCTGATTGAGCCACGACATGAGGCCTTGCTGAGATGTTGCATGAGGGCGACTGGGGAGGGGTTCTGCTGAAAGGAGCAGAATTAACCCCTGGGGACAGAGCTGGGACTGCAGCACAGCCCTGCTGCTGCTGCTGCTGCCCCGTGCTGACTCTGTGTGCTGCACACCTGCAGAGCTGCCAGGCTCTGCCCTCTCTCCATGGCAGGGAAGGAGGCTGTGCTGGCTCTTGTCTGGCTGGCACAGGTGGGCCCAGGCGTGGGGGAGCCCCTGTTTGTTAACCCCCTGTTTTCTCTCCAAGATGGGGACCAGTGCAACCCCAACCCGTGCAAAAACGGAGCTGTCTGCAAGGATGAAATCAATTCCTACGTGTGCTGGTGCCCAGCAGGGTACGAGGGCAAGAACTGTGAGATAGGTACGTACCAGGGCTCCTCCAGGGCCCTGTGCTCTGCTGGGAACCCCGGGGACCAGGGTGGGGTCAGAGTGGCACCGTCTGGGGCTGTGTGACACACGCTGTGCCTGGTTGTGAGGCACTGCAGGGAGGTGTGAGGCCAGCCTGTGGTCACTGGGGTGGCAGGGGACACGCCTGGGGATGCAGCAGTGGATATCTCTGGATATCTCTGCTCTCACCAGCCCCAGTGGAGCCCCAGCTCCTCTCCTGCTCCTAGGGAGGGCTCAGGGGAGACTCAGGCTCAAGGTCTTGTGCTCAGCTGTGTCTGCCAGGGCAAATGTTGACACAGAGCCCTTCCTTTATGTCCCTGCACGAGCCTTCCTGGGACTGCTCCATCAGGGACTTACCCTGACCCACAGACCCCTCGTGGAACCACCATTCTCCCACTGCCCTTTCCCTTTCTCCTGCCAGGCTGATCAGCAGGTGCTGGGCAGGGCAGGATTATCCTGACTTCCTCTCAGTGGCACTCTGCTTAATTCATAATTATAATTATCAGCAGCAACCTTGATTCCAGAGGCAAATAAAAGGCAAATATTTTCCTGATGGGTTGAGGAGTTTATGAAAACCAAACAGCTGATAATTTAAGCAAGAGGGATATTCAGCTCTTATAATATAATCAGGGGCTGTGCAACTCGCATAATGTGCTAGACTCACTGCACTAATAAAAGATTCTCTTTCTAGTTGTATTTCTGCTCTGGCAAGAGAGGAGTGTACGTTAAAAAGAGCATTTCAAAGTTGCATCAAATTTAAATAGTCTCATTGCAGATTTCTTGGGGAAGTGAGGAGCAAAAATAGAGCTGGAAGTGAGGCGTGAAGAAGAGCTCTGCAGAAATAGTAAATGAAGGCATTAAAATGGCTACAGGAAGGGAGGTGTCCTTGAGGAAGTAGGAGTGGAGTTAATCTGCTGTGAAGTTATTTGAAAATTCACTGAGGATTGCAAGGGCCTCTGCAGATTTGTAGTTTCCCACCTCCAAGGTGTTCCCACCACAGAGGAGTGAGGGGTGGGGTGGGAACAGACAGGTGCAAGTCAGGGAGACCTCGCTGTGCCTCAGGCTGGGACTTGTTTGATCACACATCCTGCTGCAATGGGTCTTCCAGCCAGGCTGTGCTGAATTATTGGTACATCAGGAGGAACATAAGGCTCGTCTGGAAGTTTAGAGCCCAGCAGTGACCCCAGTACAAAGCCCTGCTTGGGTGCAGGGTTTGCTCCAATCTGATACAGGCTGTTCTCCCCCACTGCCAGAAACATGACAGTGGGGAAATCACGTGGCTTCTTACCAAATATTTGCAGGAATCCTTTAGGCTCAGGCTGCCAAATTTCAGCCAGGACGCAGCTGTTGGAGGCTGTGCCAGGGCTCTGTGGGGCTCACAGGCTCCTCAACCTGCCTGCTCTAAGAAGTGCCCACTGGGTTGGGATTGGCCTTCTTCCCCATCTCCTTGCAAACACTCATCTGTTTTCCACAGCCTGGATCAACCACGGAGGGTCCCTGAGCCCAAACCACCAAGTCTCAACCAATCTCTGACCAGTTGTGTTTCAAAAGAGCTCTGACAGTTTCATTTTATTTTCTTTCAGACTTCACTTGTGCTATTAAGAACGGAGGCTGCAAGCACTTTTGCAGCCATCAGCCCCCACAGAAGGTTGTGTGTTCCTGTGCTGCTGGCTATAAACTGCACGAAGATGGGAAGTCCTGCGAGCCCACAGGTTAACTTTTAAACTGTTTTTAAGAGATTTGGGTTAAAGTTTTCAAGGCCTTGTCCTGGATTTAGTTACATGAATTTCATAGATGCAGTATCCTGTTGAAAACCTCATTGCTTGTTTTCCTGCTTAGCAAAGGCAGAGCCCGACCCTGCACCTTCCCAAGGGCAGATGTGGGGCCTGGCTGGAAGGGTTCAATGTCAGCCTGCCCCTTTTAGCCTGGGTGAGTGCAGAGGGAGGGGAGTTGTCAGGGATTTATTCAAAGGCAAAAGCTCGTTTCAGATGGCGGCTCAGACAGGCTGCAGCCACCTTTCAGTTCTAAATACGGATCAGACATTTTCTGAAGGCAGAAAGGTGATGTTCAGATACACCAGCACCCAGCCAGGGCTCACTCCTGTGTTCATCCAGTAGGAGCCAACAGTTACTGATCCTACACTGAGGATGCTCTGAACTTTTCAGAACCAAGGAAGATTTTGCTTACTGTAAATCCTCCTGACGGTCTGTTTCATGGCTGCTCATGGCACAGCTCCTTATAATCTGAGCTGGGTGGGTGCAAGGGAAGCTTTGTGCTGGTGCTGTGCTCCCAGCAGTTGTATCTGCAGAGACCCTCAGTGAGAGCTGCCTCTGGCTTAGCTGTTGTCCTGGAAGGAAACTACAGTGCTTGGGGCTGCAGCTCCACAAAGGGCTAAGGAACAGCTGGTTTTCATTGTATTCCCCAGCTCTACCCTGCTCCTACACCATCACAATACCTATAACTACACTGACACGTGCAGACCCAACCCACCACAACACAGCAAATTAATTGGGCATGAACATCTCAGAAGCACACCTGGCAGAGAAGAGATTGAGCAGATGAATATTTTGTCATCAAAAATCACTTTAACACTCAATGCTATCACATTTCCAACACCTGACTGCAGCAGGTTTGCACACCCAAGCTTGCGTGCAGGTACCTGCACAGGGGAGCTCTGTCAGCTGCAGCAAGGAGCACTGAGCTCCTGAATGTGCTGGCTGTCAGCAGTCAGAGTAGGAAGTATCTCAGGTTGGGAATCCTGTTAACAAAGGATCTCATCCAGAGCTCAGGCCTGTGTTGCCCAACATGCTGTATCACTTTCACTGGGCCAGAAAGGTTTACAGTTAGCAAGAAGATCATCTTTCAGGTTGGGTGACTGCCCTTCCTGGAAGAGGCTCTGAAGCCTTCATTTAACAGGCTAAGCTTGCAGGTACCACTTCCCATCACTCAACACTCAGCTGAGTCCTGTTCCTAAAGTGAACTGTTTAAAAATAAAGGATGAAGTCTCAGTAGGCCACACACACATCTGATTTTACACTAATGTTTGTTTGCTCAGTGCTTCTGAAAGCTTTTCAGATGAAAGACAATGCCTGGTGCTATTTACTATTTTGACTGCCACTACCAGCAGGAATTCGGCACACACTGCGTGGGAGAGGAATGGGAAGAGCTCGTCTGAAACGAGCCTACAGAGGAGATCTTCATTAACGGAGAAAATGTACAACTCTAGGAAGAGTTTATTAATGTTTTCCTCACCTTGGTGCCAGGCAGGATGATCTGTACAATTGGCAGATGTTATTTCCTGCCCTCTCCCAGCTGGCTGTTTATTGCTGTGGAGTCACTGCTGTAGAAATGGCCAGCACAGGATTCCCAGGTATGCAGCACACATCCTGCCAGGAGCAGGCACAGCTGCCCCAGCCCATCAGACACACATGCTCAACACAAGCTTTTTTCACTTTTAAAGCTGTTCAGATGTCATTTCCAAAGCCCAGAAACAATCTGTGCTTTTGCTACTTTTATATCTCATTGGCATAGTGGCTCCAAGGCACAGGCATGTGTGCACATGGTCAGCCCACAGCCCTGTGCTGGTCCCAAACTGTGCTGAGGTGAGGCAGCATTTCCCTCCTCCCTCCTTTGGCCACCGTAGCTCGCTGTGGCACAGCCAGTGACAGCTGTGACTGTTCTCTCCCAGTGCCATATCCCTGCGGGAGGATCACGGCTCCTGAAGCCAAGAGGAAGCTCACCCGGTCCATGAACACCTTTGAGCACTGGAACATCACCAGTGATGACCTTGAGGATGCTCTTGACGAGGTGCTGGACAACAGCACGGAGACCAGCACGGCTGCCACCAGCACGGCTGCCACCACGAGGATCACACCTGTGCTCAGGACGGGCACGCGCGTTGTCGGCGGCTCCGACAGCATGAAAGGAGAGGTGCCCTGGCAGGTACCAGCTCCTTCTGCAAACCTTTGTAACCCCAGCAGTCACTCTCTGCGTGCAGGGTCATCTTACCTTTAAATACCCAAACCCTGTCTCTGAGTTAGACTGGCAATAGTCTCGGGCCTAACAGGAACACAGCTTCTTTCCCTACACAGTTTTATGCCACAGCAACAAAACTCGCCTGCATGGGGCTCTCCTCTGGCAAAGAAAGCCAGAAATCAGAGTCACAGCAGCTTTACCTGGTGGGGCACAAAGGGTTGAGCTGCAGCCACAGATTGCTCAGTGTCCACGAATGTACCAAAAGTAAGCTGAAGGCTGAGGGAAGGGAGATTTGTGAGGAGCAATGCAACTCATTTTATGGCTCCAGCAGTTTCAGCAGATCATAGAGTCATCCAACAGTTTGGGCTGGAAGGGACCTTAAAGATCAGCTTCTTCAACCTCCTGTTGTGACCAGGGCCACCTTCCACTGGTCCAGGCTTACACAAACCCAGGAGTGAGATTGATTTTCCCCTGCTCCCACAGGTTCTGCTGGTGAACAGTGAAGGCTTGGGCTTCTGCGGTGGGTCCATCATCAACGAGAAGTGGGTGGTGACAGCAGCACACTGCCTGAAACCAGGCTACACACACAACCTCACTGCTGTGGCAGGTGAGCCCCTGGGCAGGACGGGAGGGACACAGGGCTTGCATGGGCTGGACAATGGCACAGGACACTGTGACCACAGTGATGGGCAGCAGCGGGACACGAGCTGCTGGGAGGCCAGGCACGAGTTAGTGTTGGGCCTCACACGAGCTGCTGTGGGGCTGGACATGATCTTCTGTGGGGCCAGAGCTGCTGTGGGGCACAGAGGCCCCAGCTGCAGTTGCAGCATTTCATCAGCCTGGTCCCTGCAGGCACCACCACCTCTGTAGGAGCAGTGAGCTGGGTCTGCCTTGGCCCCAAAGCCACGGAGCAGCATAAATATAGATCAGCCTGGCCTTGGGCGAGCTCACCTGAGCCAGAGGCTCATCCAGGCAGCTTTACAGCCCGGTGGAAGAAGCATTCCCCTCCCCTTTGCTTCTCCACTTTCATCCCTGAAGCACATTTTCAGGTCCCCAGCAATAGCAAGCATCTCTCAGGTAAGAAATTCAACAGCAAGCATCTGTAACGTAAGAAAAGCCACCTGAAAGTCTCCCGCACGTTTGTCTTGCGTTTGCACTGTAAAAACAGCCTGGGAGGGAGCTGGCATTGCCGCTGTGCCCAGAAAAGCCCTCTCGGAGCCCGCCGGACCCGCTCACCTCTGGCTGGCTCCGCGCCGCTCCGCTGGGCTCCGCAGCCGCGCAGCCGGGCCCCGGTGCCGCAGCCGCTGCTCAGAGGCGATGGTGCGATCCGGAGAGCTCGGCAGAGCCAGCAGAATCCCCGCAGCAGAGCCCAAAGGCACCCCTCGCCCCGGGGGCTGCGGGAAAAGCCATCCCGCTCTCAGCCCGCGGCGCAGGCGGGCGGCCCCGGCTGCTGCCCCTTCCCCGAGCTGGGCGCACGGAACACTCGCCCTTCCCTCCCCGTACCTGTTACACAAGGCGGGGGAAGGCAGCAGCTGCCGGCACCCCGGTCACAGCGGCTGCGAGCAGCCGAGCCCCGGCGGGCACAGGGGCTCGGGGGCAGCTGCGAGCATCAGGCAGGGCATTGGTGGCTCCTGCACCCCATCCTGCCCCGTGGCTCTGGGGGTTCAGAAAGGGGAAGGTGAGGTTTTCTTTCACTAATAGATTATTTATTTTAAACCGAGATTTTTCAGCAAGTTCTTCCCATTTGCTGCCAGGGCGACATCCCCTCACACCTCTCAGAGGGCGCTAAGTCCCCAAAACAGCCACACCGCTGCTGACTCTGGCAAAAACATCTGCATCTTGGGTGCCTGACTGGGGATGTGTGCCCGGTGTCACACCTGGGTTTGCCAGGGGCCTGAGACGTGAGGGAGCCTGCAGCTGCCTTTGACAAGGAGCCAGCAGCCTGGCCAGCAGCAGCCTGAGGGCTCAGCCCTTGGCAGCCACTGGGCTGGAATGACAGCGGGATGGCACCACCAGGGCACGGTCCCCAGTCACAGAATCACAGAGTCACAGAACCACCAGGTTGGAAGAGACCTCCACAATCATCAAGTCCAACCCAGCCCAAACACCTCAACTAACCCACGGCACCCAGTGCCACATCCAGGCTTTTTTAAACACACCCAGGGATGGTGACTCCACCACCTCTGCAGGCAGACCATTCCAGGACTTTATCACCCTTTCTGTTAAAGACTTTTCCCTGATATCCAGCCTGTATTTCCCTTGGCACAGCTCGAGGCTGAGTCCCCTTGCTCTGCCAGTGCTGCCTGGAGAAAGAGCCCAAGCCCAGCTGAGCACAGGCACCTTTCAGGGAGCTGTGCAGAGTGATGAGGTCACCCCTGAGTCTCCTTTGCTCCAGGCTGACCAACCCCAGCTCCCTCAGCCGTTCCTCACAGGGTTTGTGTTCCCAGCCCTCACCAGCCTCGCTGCCTCCTCTGGACATGCTCAGGCACCTCAGTGTCCCTCCATGCCCTGGAGGATGCAGCCCCAGCCACGTTTGTCCCCGCAGGTGAACACGACATCAGGAGCGACGACCACACGGAGCAGCGGCGCAAGGTGGTGAGGCTGCTGCCGCACCCCACGTACAACGCCTCCATCAACGAGTACCACAACGACATCGCCCTGCTGGAGCTGGAGCAGCCCCTCACCTTCAACAGCTACGTCACCCCGGTGTGCCTGGGCAGCCGCGAGTTCACCAACGCGCTGCTGAAGCAGGGCATCGGCACGGTCAGCGGCTGGGGCCGCCAGCTCTTCCGCGGCCGCAAGGCCACCGTGCTGCAGGTGCTCAAGGTGCCCTTCGTGGACCGCCCCACCTGCCTCAAGAGCACCTCCACCACCATCCTGCAGAACATGTTCTGTGCGGGGTTCCCGTCCGGGGGCAGGGACACCTGCGAGGGGGACAGCGGGGGGCCCTACACCACGGAGATCGAGGGCACCTGGTTCCTGACGGGGATCACCAGCTGGGGAGAGGAATGCGCCCTGCCGGGCAAATACGGCATCTACACCAGGGTCTCCAAGTACGTCAAGTGGATAAAGCAGACCACGAGGCTGGCCTGACCCACGGAGCGCTGTGCCCTGCTGGGGAGGCTGTGCTGAGCCAGGGGATGGACTGGGGAGCTGGAGGGGGATCACAGCAATGCCCGTGCTTTTGAGGTGCCTCTGCATTGCAATAAACATTTCTGAAGGAAATAACTTGTGCTCTTGGAAAGCAAAAGTTGAGAGAATGCAATGAAAATGCAGTAATAAGGAAATAAATAGCCCTTCAATGACCCATGGCTGCATTTCTGAATGCATTGGTGCTGCTGTGGTGGTGTAAATCCCCAAATCCTGAATGAAGAAGCTGGAGGATCAGCAGGGGAGTGGCTCACACGTGTCCCAGGCCAGTGTGCCACCAGCATTGCCCACAGCAGTGTGGGCAGGGGAAGCCCAGCAGGCAGTGGTGCCTCAGCAGCATCCCAGGAGCAGGAGCACACGAGGGAGGTGAACACGCACAGCAGTGCACCCACAGTGCTCCCAAACAGATGTTTTCACATCTGTCAGGCTGAGGTACATCATGGGCAGCAGCCATGGTCCTCAGCCCACAGGTGGCTCCTGGTGGCACTGCCCAGTGCTGGAAGGAGAGGGAGCCTGGGACACCCTGACCCTGCTGGGATGGATGCAGGGGAGGCTGGGACACCCTGACCCTGCTGGGATGGATGCAGGGGAGGCTGGGCACACCCTGACCCTGCTGGGATGGATGCAGGGGAGGCTGGGCACACCCTGAGCCTGCTGGGATGGATGCAGGGGAGCCTGGGACACCCTGAGCCTGCTGGGATGGATGCAGGGGAGCCTGGGACACCCTGACCCTGCTGGGATGGATGCAGGGGAGGCTGGGCACACCCTGACCCTGCTGGGATGGATGCAGGGGAGGCTGGGACACCCTGAGCTGTGCTGGGATGGATGCAGGGGAGCCTGGGACACCCTGACCCTGCTGGGATGGATGCAGGGGAGCCTGGGGACACCCTGACCCTGCTGGGATGGATGCAGGGGAGGCTGGGGACACCCTGACCCTGCTGGGATGGATGCAGGGGAGGCTGGGACACCCTGACCCTGCTGGGATGGATGCAGGGGAGCCTGGGACACCCTGACCCTGCTGGGATGGATGCAGGGGAGCCTGGGACACCCTGACCCTGCTGGGATGGATGCAGGGGAGCCTGGGGACACCCTGAGCCAGGGCAGGGTGTCAGCACCTGCTCCTTCAGCCTTCAGTGCTAAGGTGCCTCTCCCACTTTCACTGCCACTGCATCCAGCAAGAAAATAATTGGATCATCTGCAACTGCTTACCTTAAAATCCAAATGCCTGTAAGGAGGTTTTAATTTGTTCCAAGGAAATGAAATAAAACCAACACTGTGAGCATTTCTTTTTCTGTAGAATTACAGCAGATGCGTCTTTGAACAGAATTGCGTATTCTCTGATGGATTTCTTTAACAAGTTTTTAATCTTTAAATATAGATTTAACACATTTTTACAGGTACATATACAATATAGTTCATTTAAACTTGCAGTCAGAGAAAATTCTCTACTGTAATTTATACATATACATGAAGAGCCTAGTTCAACAGCATACTCAGAGGAACATACCTTGTCGTGTGCAAAGTTTCAAATGTTAAAAACCTCAGACTGTACATTCAGATCTGCAGAACTTATCAACCTCATAAATTAATAAAAGCTTAGATTTAAAACTATGGAAGACAAAAAAGATTAAAATCATTTAATATGCAATGTGTGCTATGTTTCAGACAAATATTTACAGTTGTACCTCAAAATGTGTATTGTTACCACAAGAATTGTTACCACTATAAACAGTCCCAACAGCAACTTAAGACACTCCTACTTTCCCACCTAATTAGTGCATTGAGATTCATTTGGAAGTAGATGAGCAGAACCTTCAGTGGCTCAACACCCCAGCACTGTGATTCCAGTGGCTGAAGGACAGCGGGGCCGCGCTGGGTCTGTGGTGCTGCTCACCCAGACTCAGCTGGTCCCAGCTCTGAGGGTGCACAGGGGTCACCCCCAGTCCTGGAGACCCAGAGTGGACAAATGGCCACTGCAGCGTGGGGACCCCCAGGCAACCACGGCCGGCCGGCAGCTCAACAATTCCTCCACACAGAAACGGTCACAAAACAAACTCAGTGTGTTTTAGCTTAACTTGGGACTGTGTCTAAGGACTGGTTCACAAGTAAAAGATCATATCCCCATCAGTACATGGTATAAACATTACATTTGGCTAAGGCAGAGCAAATTCACTACAGCATGCACACTATTGACCCTGCTCTCCACACACTCAGGTGCTCTTTGCACACATCTGCTTAAAAGCTCAAACCACCTGCACCTACCTAAGTTCTACAAAAGCAAAACTAGACAAAGAAACACAAAATTAAATTATGAGTCTTCAACATTCTTTTTCCTTTCTCAAAAATTCAATAGATTCATTATTGTTAAAGATGCTGGAAAAGTCTTATCACAAGAACATCCTTAGTGCAAACATGGACATTTAGCTTGGATTTATGGCACGTGTTCCAAAAGTACATACATTAATGTAAACTTCAACACTTGCTAGATACAGGTTTCAGCCCTGGGACACTTTGGGACCCTAAGTGATTGGTGACAACCCTGAGTCAGACCTGATCCAGACCTCACTGAAATCAAGGAGGCTGACTGCAATGGGCTGGAGTCAGACCCTAAGTGCAAAAAGAGGACATTTAGTGTTATTGCATCCCCACATGTGAGTCAGCCGGATGATGCTCTTAGAGAACATTACATTCACATAGCTGAAGCAGATATTTAAGGAAAATCCACCCATAAAATCAATTAAGCAGGAACATACAGTTTCTTTGTTTGGTTTTTTTTCTTTTTTTGGTTTACCAAAACTCAACTCTTGTTTGCAACTTCAACAGTTGTCAGCTAATAAGTAGGCAGAACCTACTCCAACCTGTAGAGGACATTTCAAGCATCTAAACAAAGTGTCAGGAAACTGTAGTGTACTTCTCTGATGAAACATGATGTATGTCATGGAAAAACAGCAGGAAAAATTAATAAAATACCATCATTTCCACAGGCGAAAAAAAACAAAGAGCAGAGAATGGCTTCCTTTATGAGCATGAGAAGCTGCTTAGGACCCCGGTCCCACTCAGAGCAGATGGAGCTGTGGAGGTCTGTGAATGTGATGAATAGTACAGGACAACTCCAACTACTGTGCTATTTCTCTGTAACACTTAGTTGAAAGCTTCCAAAGAGCATCATAGGATGCTGCTAGTTCACCCTCAATTCAAGGGGAACTAAACTTTCTCGTGTTACACAGGGCAGCATCTATAAAGTAATGGAGAATGATGTTAATATTAAAGCATCTTATTCCAAGAAATACATTGTTCCCTGTAATCATGTAACATTTGTATAACAGAAAAAAAAAAAATAAATGCACTCCTGCATTTCTCCCTAAAAGCTGAACTCCCACTGGCTTCAGTGAGAGCCTTGACTAAGGCAGGACCACAGGACTTGACTCATTTCCATCATTTATCACTTGATTATCACAGCAAGGCCAGCTGATCTCTTCTCTAGGCTCCTTATTTTGTCAGGCTGGAAATGGTTTTCTGGCGTTACTAAATAGCTGTTCTGTGAGGCTGGCCGGCACTGCAGGTCATAGGAGGAGCCCCTGCTTTATGTCTCAAAGGCCAAAAAGAAATCAGCATTGTCTCTAAGGGACCCTGTATGGACACAAAGCCTGTAGCTGCAGTCATTAAAGTGCGTGAGGGACAGTGCAGACAGCTGTGCTGCAGCTGCAAACTGCATTTGAACCAGAACGGGGACAAAGCTTGTGCATTTCAGCCAACATGCTTACAGCAGCCTGCAAAAGCTCAAGCCACAGACAACAAATACCCTGATCAGGCAGATGGGAGCCACAAAAGGGGACAATCCCAGGGCCCTGCCCAGAGGGGCACAGGACAATCCCAGGGCCCTGCCCAGAAGGGCACAGGACAATCCCAGGGCCCTGCCCAGAGGGGCACAGGACAATCCCAGGGCCCTGCCCAGAAGGGCACAGGACAATCCCAGGGCCCTGCCCAGAGGGGCACAGGACAATCCCAGGGCCCTGCCCAGAGGGGCACAGGACAATCCCAGGGCCCTGCCCAGAGGGGCACAGGACAATCCCAGGGCCCTGCCCAGAGGGGCACAGGACAATCCCAGGGCCCTGCCCAGAGGGGCACAGGAGAATCCCAGGGCTCTGCCCAGAGGGGCACAGGACATGCAAGCTGGGTCCTTCAGGCACTGCCAGGGGAGGAAACCTTTGCTCAGCTTCATGGCATGGAGAGCAGGCACAGGGGATCCCCCTAAGGCTTGAAAGAGAGAATTTGGCCAGCGGGATGTTATATGAACTAGGAGAGGGTCTGGCAGGTAGAACAGGAGCCTGTGCCCACCTTAAATCACCAGAATGGACTGGGCAGGGAGAGACTTCAACAATAATCTGGTTCCATCCCCTGCCCTGGGTGCTGCAGTGCAGCTGAGGGGTGAGATGCCCTTCTCCTCACTGACACAGAGCTGCCAGTGCTGCAGAGGGTGATCCCTGCCTCGCTGGCCACCAAGGGACAGGCAGAAAGGTTTTCTCTCCTGCTCCAGTGCAGAAGAGGAGTTGGGTTTGTAGTGCTGGAGCCCCAACCTTCCCTGAAATGAAGAGATAATCTTGCATCTCCGTGTTAATTCATGAAAAAACCATGTCAGTTACAACGCCTGACCACTTGCAAGGCAGCTGAAACTACCAACACACGGGTGAGCCTCAGCAGTAGTTACATTCTGACTATTGCTCTTTCTGAGCACAGTTCTCTCCAAATATTTCTCATTTTGGCCTCTGCACGTTACCACCTGTAATACAAAACTGTTCCTTCATCATGCACCTTAAAAAAAATCCACCATGGCTTTGCACAGCAGAGAGAAAAAAAATCTCAGGACTTACAGACAGAGGCACACCAGAAGGAAAACTCATTTTTAAAATGAGCTCCAAGCCAGCCACCTTCCTCCCAGAGAGCCTCATGGCTTTATATCCAGGCCAAGATTTACAAGAGGACTGTGGATTTGCAAAGCTGGAATGGCTGGGGAGTGAAGCATTGACCAAATACCCCTCTGCTAACTTAAAATGGACAGCAGAAAGTTCCCTGTAACTTCCCTATGATTTCTATTGGCTCAACACTGGAATAATTAGCAGGAGGGGAGAGGAACAGCTTGTAGGCATGCAGGTATCAGTTATCCTGTGGTGGGCCACAGGATAAATTGAAGAAATGTTTAGATAAGGGAACCATTTATTCTATTCACTAAAGGCTTTGCCCTGAAAGAAATCCCAAGCCTCAGATTTGTATGAATTCTGCTATGAAATTCTGTGACTGGACATGGAGTTTTAATTAGGGGAACGTGGAGCTGAGCAATAAGACAGGCACTGCCCCCACAAAATGCCAGAACTGCCTCTCCCCAGCACTGAAGTGACTCCAACCCTCTCTAAGCTCTTGGGGACCCCACAACATGTTAGTTTAGTTTACATGGCTGACATGCAGAACAGCATTTCAGCACAAGCAGCTCATAATCCGTGAGGGTTCTGATGCTCCCTCCTGCCCCTACTTTGCTCCACGAGCTTGGCTGCCTAATTCTGCTCTGCTATACTGGAGCAAGAGCTCCATCTTCTGCAGAAGCAGGAAAGAGCCCAGTCCAGACCATTCCCAAGGAGTCTGTGGGACAGTGTCACCTGCAGGGTGAGGGGAGCAGCCCCCAGGGTACAGGGAAGTGCTGAATGCAGAAGTACTGTATGAAAATCCATTTTCAGAGTGCAAGTTGCTTATGGCTGGAAGGACACATTGCTGAAGAGCTCTAGGAATAGCTCTAGGAAATAGCAAGAGAAAATCCTATATCATCCCCCAATACACACATGGAGTGTGTGTAAGATTAGAATCATGCCTCAGGACTGCAGGCACGATCAGAAACAGCAGAAGGGACCAGTCCCCTTTGCACAGAAAACAGAGCCTCAGTGCTCTCAGACCCTGGGACACAGCTCTGGAGTAGCTGGGCAGTGGTGTGGGACTCACAGGAGGCATTTTCTATGGTTTCACCCTGTGCAATTCCCCTTAGTTTGTATTCAGCAAATTCATAAACCAGTCTGGAGTCTCAGGCTCCAGGTTTTTGGGGTTATGACCACTGACAATGCAAACCAGGATTCAAAGTTTCCCAGCACCCTTTTCTTGAGATGCACTCACAGCTGGAAAACCCTTCTGCATAGGACCTGGTGAGATGGGGCAGCTGTACATGGAGAGAAGATCCAAGGGAGCCATAACTGCATCTTGCAAACAGGGTGCCAGTAAACTCTGAACATTGGTTAGCAATCTACCCCTTACAGAAAATCAGCAAACCTTCAACCTGTGAGATTTGGCTGCCCTGCAACAAAGGGGATAAAAAATACCTTCCTGTATAGGCAGGATTTCACTGAAATATACCACAAAACCATTAAAAGCTGACTGGAATTTTAAGCCTGTCAGATGGCTTCCTTCACATTCATCAAAATAATAGATTCTGACAGGAAGAAGTATTTAAAGAGAAACCTCCTTGAAAAAGTTGCTTCATACAGTCATAACTAGTATCTTATTATTTTTTTTAATGGGCTTAGTCTATGTGGGCTTCCTGAGCTGTTCCATCTCCAACCCTGGTCTCCCAATTTGCAGAGGACAGCATGGTGATGAGGCAACACATGGAGCTGTGACACTGAGGACATGGCAAGGGCTACAGGCTGCTCTTAAGGCATTTTCTTGTGTCATCTCTGATGCTTCCCTATCTATTTCTATGTACAGTTACAGCTAGAAAATGAGAAATACGGGGTTTGGAGACTCTAAGCCTTTGGCTGAAACCTGTTAACCTGTTTATTATAAATTTTATCTAGGGATGGATTAACCAGCAGGCAGCAGTGAGGGCAGGAGTGAGGCAGCAGGGAGGAAGTATTGCCTTTAGAGTGCTGGGGTCAGGCCACGATGTCTTTTGCAGCAGGAGGAGATTTTGCTTAGGTACCTCCTGTTCACACGGGGTTTGAGCTACAGCAGGAGGCAAAACAGTCACGGGAATCCCTGGTCAGACTCCGTCTCTTCTCCCCGGTCTTCTACCCAGTGCTCTTGCAATGAAATCTACATTTTTAAATGCTTGGTTTTAATTTACTAGTGCCTAAAGTCTCAGAAAGGTCTTAACGTGTTAAACAAACAGAAAGAAAAAGCTTAATTTACTATTTTTGCAGGCTTTTTGGAATAGCTGCTTGCTTTTCTATTTTTCCAGCAGAGGCATAGGCAGCCAGATTTAGTACATCAAGTGTAATGCAAATGGCTTAAAAGACCTGATTTGAGATATGAAATATTTCTGCTAGGCGTGCTATCAAATACCTGCGACTTTGGCATTCCGAAACCTGCAGTCACCGACTACTATCTGCAGACTCTGGACAGGAATCCAGCCTTCTTTTCTTCTGTTTAGGTTTTTCACCAACCTTGGAATGACAACAGCATTAGCAACAGAAGCCAACCAACCCAGAAGAGTTTGCTGAGGGCACACTCTACATGGCTGGGGGTGCAAGCAACAATTTGTTCAAACCAGGGAAGCATTTTAGCAGGACCTGGCCATGCATTTAAAGTATTCTTCCCACCTAAATTTAGGAGCCTAATTAAAAAGCCTCTCTAGACAGTGGAGAAGAGCAGGAGTCCCTCTCTAGTCATCCTGCCTGAGGCCTCCAGAGATGCCAGGTGAGGAAAACTGGCTACTGAAGGAGCCAAGGGCAATTATTTTTCACACTCCTCTGATATTCAGACTGGTAGGATGATTTTAGTCAGGGTACTGTGAGTAAATTCAAGCCCAGATTTAGGCAGCTGGAAATACTAATGCTCATAAGTGACAACCCTCTGTCTTGCTCATGCAGTGAAATTTGTGCTAACAAAAAAGCTTTGTGGGAGAAATCTTTGACTGGCACTGGCTGAAGCCCCCAGGAGTGGTGAACTTTCAGCAAAGCTGAGATGCTTTGCATCTGCTTTTGGTAACAAGAAACTGAATTTTTCAAAATGCAGTGGGATTGGATGATCCTTGCAGATCCCTTGCAATTGAAATATTCTATTTTATCCTGTTCTGCTTTCCCTTGGAGTGCAAGGCCTGTAGGAGTCAGCCAGGAATCCTGCATGGGGCAC
Source organism: Acrocephalus arundinaceus (assembly GCA_021534815.1). Lineage (NCBI taxonomy): Eukaryota > Metazoa > Chordata > Aves > Passeriformes > Sylviidae > Acrocephalus > Acrocephalus arundinaceus. The sequence continues at coordinate 985,349 of JAJEOU010003009.1, forward strand.
TGACATCTGTGCATTTACAGGCTGGTGCCTGCACAAATCTGACCCAGGCTCCTGCTAACATCACCCTTCCCACACCCCAAACAAGGCATTAGCACACTGGGCTCCCTCCTGCTGAGACCCTGGGCTGGCTGAGGAGAGCTGCCCAGAATCATCCTGGAAAGGGAAGAGCCAGAAACCTCAGCCAAATGGCTGCAGATCTCAGGAGGGGCATGCTGCCCTTCCAGACAAGGACACCATGGGGTGCACCCGGGGGTGCTCCCAGCTGTGAGGTGCTCTCTTGTGAGCCACAGCTTTACACACAGCAGACACAGTCTGCAGCCACCCCCAGTAACACTGCCACAGCTGTCTGAGGGAGGAAAATGCCTTGCAGTTGCTCACTATGGCTGGTGATAAGGCCAGAGGAACAAAGCCTGGAGCTGGGATGGGCAAAGGGAAGCACCATCTGCAGTGGGAAGAGCATGGCAAGAGGGGCTGTGAAGGTGTTGGTAGAACCCACAGACCCCTGGCAAGGGAAGTTCTGACTCGTTTCCCCAGGCCAAGCCACTGTGGAGGGCATCTAGGCTTGGCAAGAGAAGGAATTCTCCAACTTTCTGGAATGGTCTAGAGCTCAGTCAGGAGCTGCAAGGAGTGTATCACCAGGCAAGTGACATCTCAAGGGACTGCCCTGCAGGCCCTTAGAGATAAGGCAGAGTAATCCTCAAATACCTACCACTGTCCCTCACCATCTTCATGCAAGAGCTGAATTTCATCCCCATTTTTCACCAGCAGGTCCTCTGATCCTCTCCTCTTGCAGTCTGCAAGGGCTTTGTATTTTCCTGGAGACTGAGGTAGAGACAAAAACTTATCTTATTTAGCTGCATTTCATATCATGCAGCTGTGCTTTCTGACTGCTGCAGGGAATGTGACAGAGCCCTATCATCTACCTTAATTAAAATTATTTCAAGAAACTGTGGCTAAAACATCTTCTCATTCCCCAAACCGAGATATGAAAATTCTGAGATAGATGTGTAAGACACATTCATTATCCAGTAAGGAAAGCAAGGCAGGGTGAGTGGCCGTGGCAGCCCCCCAGGCTCTGAGGCCATCACATCCCCACCTACCAGCTGGTTCCCCTCCTCCTCCTCCGTGTCCGAGCAGTTGGAGAGGTACTGCTGCCCCGACCACTCCTCCAGCCCCTCACAGATTTCCAGCGACTGGGACATTCCTGGCCAGCCTGCAAGACAGCGTGGGGCTCAGGCTGGGGGTCTCAGCAGCCACAGAAACGCCCCAGAGGGAGGGGAAGGGGCCATACTTCTGTGGGGTTTGTTCTGGGGGGACACGAGGCCACTGTCCAGCATCACCGGGCTGGTGCGCTCCGAGTCGTTCTCTTCGGAGCTGATGGAGGCTCTCTGCTGCTTCCTGAATGGTGCAAAAAACAGCAACAAAAAAATCTTAGCTTCATGAATGAACACAAACTCCACAAGGTTTGGTTGAACAGGGTCAGAAATAATACTGGTACCTCTTACTGTATGTTCCTGTAAAGATTAAGGACTTAGTGCCCAGCTCTCAATCTTTTGGGAGGGGAAAGGAAGTCGCTGCAGTGTCTGTACCCTGAATTAGAGCCCTGTCTTTGCTCTGTCTCCATCTGCAGAGGAGCTGCAGCTCAGGCTGAGCTGCCAGGCTCAAGGGTGCCCCTGGCAGACCCTGTCCCCAAGGGGTGGGCAGCAGCACAGCCCTCCTGTCCCCTCCCCAAAGCCAGGAACTCTGAGCCAGCAGCCCTGGGTGCCACTCACCTGCCTGGCACTCACCTGTCACCCAGCTGGGAGGAGAGTGGGAGCTGCTCCGAGCACGAGCCAGGCTGCTGCTTCTCCACTGCTGGGAGGGCAAACACAGCTTAAAATCCAGGTTTTTATTAGCAACTGCCACACTGGAAGCATTACTTTAGAAATTAGACCTGTTGTACAACCCTCTTGATTTCTGTTCAGAGAAAATCAGACCTATGGACTGTTGCAAAGCACAGACTCAGTTATGATTAAGGTCACATGTTAGCATAAATCCAACACTGAGCATGCTACTGAGGACCACGATATGCTTAAAATTAGGCATCTGTTATGTATCTTGTTGAATTAAATTTGACAACAAATGTGAATTGATCCCCAAGGTTATGACAACCAAAAAAATCTACTTCTGTGATTCATTTCCACACAACCACCCAGTTTCTATTGCTCCAAGTTATGTTATTTCCCTGCAATGTAAGGCCTCACTCCAGCATTTTGCTACCAGGCTTCTCAAAATCAATTCTCCAGTGAGAATTAGTGGACTTGAAGATCAGCAATAGGAAAGCTTCTGCTGCAGAGAGAAAGCCACGGAGAAATTGATCAAATGTACCTTTTATAAGCTCTTGCTGCTTGAACAAAATTTTTCTTATTTCATTCAACCATGCCATCTTCAGATCTACTGTTTGGGCCTGGAAGAAGAGAAAATTGTCTGAATTTTGAATTAAGAGTCATCCATTATAAAGTAGGAATAAAATCTTACTCTTCTATGTAATTATCTGAAATCCCCTTTTTTCCCCAAAGCTGCTACTAAATTTTAAACACTCCTGATCTTTTAAAATTGATGATTCCCATCACATTCAGGCAAGGCACAGTGGAAATTGTAGAGCTACCACTACAATCATGGAGATCAACGAGGCACATTTTCCTCTCACTGCTCTGAGGATGTGCAAATACCCAGATTTCTGAAGCTACACACCTGCACCACATACACCTCTTCTCGCCCACTGTACCAGATCTCAAATTTCCGATGATCTCCTTTCACGTTCTCAGTAATTCCAACTGCATTCATCTGCAAACCCAAATGAACAAAGAATTAAATACAATACAAAGCTCCCTCTTCTCTAGGAATCCAGACTTTTGACAGCAAGTTAAACCCGTTTTCAGTGTATTGAACATGTTTCATCAATTGTAATTTAAGTAGCAACTGAAAGTCATTATCTGTCTCATCCCTCCTGACTTTCTATCAGCTGCATTTTGGATACACTTTCCAAAATGAATCAATGGACCTTTGGGAACTTTTCCTTTGGGAATCAGAGGAATTAACTGAAGCATCATCTCAGCTGCCTCTTTGCACAGAATTTCTCAGATTTGGCATATAAAGATTTATTAATACATGAGATGTTATTTATCCACATACATTATTTCTGCCGTATTATTCTTTATTCACTCATGACATTGTTTCCCTCTGTCAGTGATTTTTAAAACCCAATTGTGAAGCCCTTAGCTCCTTTAGGAGTTTGAGTTCAATGCCTTTTGGCCCCTGACCATCCCTGTAGTGGTGACAGCACCCCAAGAAGAATTAACTCCTCCTGCCAAAAGAAGGGTTAATTTTTGGGATCCAGCCTGAGCTGCCCCAAGCCTGGCTTCAGGACACGTGCAGGCTGGAAGCTGAATGCTGCTTCACTCATTATCACCCACCACTTTTGATAGTTTGGATGAAAACACCAAAGGCCCAAATCCTTTGGGATCTGCACAATGTGACCCACCTGAACCAAGCTTAAACTGTGACTAGAGACAAGAAACTCTTCAGCACCAGGACACCTCTGACCTCCCTCCTGAGCAGGCCATGAAGCTGAAAACTGCCCTAAAACCTGATGCCACATGAACCAGCCTCTCCCTTAAAGCAGGGTTTGCTGGTAATTGTTCACTGATAAAAGGATGGTCAAAAATAGCTCAAGTATCCCTCTTGCATGTTTGGAACAGATGTAATAATAAACGTATCATCTATCATAAATTATTCACGCAGACTGGATTAGACAAATCCACTCTAAACACAAACAAAACCTTAGAAAAAACATCTGTTCAACGCTGCTGGTCCTCCTTGAAAAAATGTGCGTGCCCAGAGCTTTTGGTCTGAAAGACTTTGATGATTTACAGACTAGGTCCCATGGACAAATGTTCTGTTCCAGCTGTTTCACATGTTGGTGCCCCTTTTCAGTGACACAACAGCCTCAGGGAGCAGGAACCAAGTTGCTCCTGACATCACAGAAACATTTAGGCTGGAAAAGACCCCTGACAGCATCAAGCCCAACTGTTCCCTCAGCACTGCCAAGGCCACCACAAACCCCTGTCCCCAGTGCCACATCCACATGGCTTCAAATCCCTTGAGGGATGGGACTCGCCCCTGCCCTGGGCAGCTGTGCCAGTGCCTGACCGCTCCTCATATCCCAGCTGAACCCCCCTGGCACAACTTGAGGCCATTTCCCTTTTAGAAAGCTGGCTGAGGCTCCATTTTGATTCTATAAAAACCTAAAATTTATGAAAGTTGTTGGAAGGGCAGCCTAGAGAGCACCTTACCCAGCCGCTGCAATTCCCAGCTCTCTGCATCTTGTTTACTTTGGCAATTTATAGAGGCTCCTACAAAACTGACCAGGCATCAAGATATTAGGCATTTTAAATGATCTACTGTGATGATGCAAAGAACAAGTGCCAGGAACAGACAGATTTAAGGTCTGTTCATTCAGGTTAGTGGATTTTAAAATTCCATCTCCTCCCCCTGCCCAGGATTTACTGTCAGCTGTTGGATCACTGCAGTGCAGACCAAGCTGGGTTAGTGCAAAGCTCTGGGGTGGTGTTCATCTGCATCAGCCTCCACGTGGCACCAGGCAGATTTACCTGGCACTGCAGTCACCTGCATCCCCTAGGCTACTGAATCTCAGCTGAAGAGGTGTTTAGCACTGCTCATTTCACACAGGATGCAGAGTATTATCCTGAGGGTTTCTGTGTTTTGTTTCATGGATGATCTGTTACACAGCATCTACCCAACAGCCCGTTTCAATCCTGAATCCCCAAAAAACACTGCTGCAAAGAAAAATAATTTCCTGATGCTTAGGGACATGGTTTAGTGGTGGATTTGGCAGTGCTGTTTAACAGTTGGACTCAATGATCTTAGAGATCATTTCCAATATCAATGTCTGTGATTACAAACCAAATAAATGTCAAGCCCAAGGATTTTGCCCTCAGTACAGCAATTCTCAAAACATATGTGTGCAGATGTAATCCTGTCACATCCATGGATTCTCTAACTCCAGCCTCTGTGTGTCAACACAAACAACTGGAAAATGAGTCCTCTAGAGGCAAAGGAGAACTGTGGACACACTGCCTGGACTGCTGAGTGCAGGATTTTCTCCTCTGAGCTGCATTTTCCCCTGCCACCTTTTCAGTCCTTTCAAGAGCATGTATGGTAAAACAAGCACTGCAGGGGAAACAAGCTCTCCAGGAAGAAAATGCTGCTGTTTGGGGAAAACATTAGGTACCAAAACATATGGCCTGAGACTTGCTTTTATTACATAATTTGTAACGTGCACCAGAGCTGAGCAGATTTCTCTGCTGTCACCTTGTTTTCTGACTACTTATGGCAAATCCCTTCCCAGACCCCACTGAGAGCAGGGATCTGCTCTGCCACCAATTTCTCAGTTTTCTCCAATCTAACATATATACCCTCAAGGGTTTTCATTTTTCAAGAAAAACAAGGCAGAGCACTGAGAACAGAAATGCTGATATTAGAAGTGTTCATCACACACAGTATGCCAGAAGGCCTCTTTTAGAGCAGCACCTTGGGAATTTTATTGATAATAGTTAGCATTTATAGGGTTGGGACAGCTGTTTACATCCCTCATATTTTGCCATAGGCTACCCTTGTCATCTGATAATTGTCCTTTCTGCTGCATTCTGCCAAAGGAGAAGGGAATGGGGATGGAGAAGAGTTAACCCTGCATCCTCCTGCGGGGTGGAAAACAGGAGCAGCCAGGCAGAGCCTGCCCTGGGGGCCTCCCTGGGGCAGGAGGAGCCCCCCTGCTCTCCCAGGTGGCCTGGGCAAGACACACAATGCCCTTCCATGGCCTCACCCACTCTGGAACACGGGCTGGAGCAGGGGGCCAGGCACATCTGTACCCCTGGCACTGGCACAGCTCCATTTCTCTGCAGAGTCACACCATGACTCCGAGTCTGGGCCTCTCCCAGCTGCTGCCTCAGCTCAATCTCATTCACCCAACAGCTTTCCATGGACATGGCACATCCTGTGAGGCATCACAGCCCTCAGCAGCAGGAAACAAACCACCATGTCAGAGAAAAAAAATCCCCTCTGGCTCTGCAGAATTACTGGTCTGCAATATACATGGCTGTGTAGGCACCCTCAGTTCCATGAATAAAATTAAAAACTCCTTACTTTCAGAAAGTGCTTAAAGCTGTAAGATGAGGTTTTGTCATATCCATCTCCATGCTCCTCTCTCTTCTTGCAGAAGACCAAGGCTTTCTCATACAGAAACAGGTGTCTCTGCATGGGCTTGAACCTGGCCAGATCCTTCATTTTTGTTGGCCCTTTTCGGTGTCCTGTCCAAACACTGAAAGATCCCTGCATCAATACTTTCCCCAGCTCGCTCAGGTCACCCTGGGGAGAGCATGACAAATAAAAAAAGAAAGAAGAAAACGTCAATGAAAATGTGAGAGGGCTCTCCAAACAATGATGGGACACAGGGCCAGCTCTGTTCCAAGGCACGTCCCTCTAAGAATAGTCTTCCTGGAAGGATCAGAGGATCTTTTGGGAGCGATGACCTGGTGGCAGGAGCAAAGCACAGGTCTCATGCAGGGCTGCAGCTAGTCCAGAAACTCAGAAACTGGACGAATTAAAAAGAATGGAAAACCATCCAGCTCCTATGGAAGAGCATGTCAAGGGCTCTGGCTACTTTAGTGGGACAGGGAAGTGAGATTTGAGCCTGAACTGAGGTATCAGAAGATGGAATTCACCAGGAGGCCAGGCCTGGGATCAGCAGCTTCCCTGAAACCCTAGGAAGGACAACCACTCCAATGGGAAAGGTCCAAAACGAGCCTCAGAGAGTTGTTTGTTAAATGCTGAATGGGAAATGCTATGAAAACACCTCAGGTGAGTTATTAGGTCAGCGTGAGAACACTAAGGGGCACACTGGAAAAATACTCTAGAAAACCACAAGGTGGCAAGTGTGGGCACTGTGCAGCTCTGGATATTCCCAAACCCCTGAAATCAGATGGAAGATTGTCACCTGTGAGGGCTCCCTGATCCCATTCACTCTGTAGCTGCTCTCAGCTCACGCATTCTGGACACCATCCACTCCCAGTGCATCACCAGCCTTGTGCAAGGGCTCTCATTGCTCAGGTCTACTCACATCATATCCTGTGATTGAAATCTGATGCATGGAGTCGTTGACTGACTTCAGCAGATCCAACATTGCAACCAGAGCTTCTTGAAGTTCCTGAACCCCATCACAGCTCGTGCTGTACTTTAGCAGCTCCTGAAAATAGAAATAGGAGAGCACCTGTTTGCACTTGAACAAAGCAGATTTTTCCACCTTGCCCAAAGTTTCCAGTGCCCAGAAGTGACCTACACTGAGTTTCTTTTCTCATGCCACTGGAAAAAAGGCTCCCTCTGAAGCACAGTCAGTATGAGGTGTGGAACAGGTCAGTGAGGGATGGCCTATTTTTATGTGCTTCCTTAAGGATTGTGTCAGCATAGAGCTGCATCACCTTCTTCTGATGCCTTTGTGTTGTGTTTTCCTGCTTGGTAAGATATGGCAAACAAGGCTTGGGTCTTTCGTTAGCTGCCAGTGTGCCCCCAAATGAGCTTGCAGCAGATGCCTCAGATGTGCTTTCAGACTGGCAGACACAAGGAACAGAATTTACAAAATCCAGAGCCTTCAAGTCAGTAAATGGAAGACAGAATTTTACCACTGAGATAAAATTGGTAAATCTCCTGTGCCCACTTACAGCTGCATGTATACTCATTCCAGAGGCCAGAAGGTGGTTCAGAAGCTACTGCCCAAGCGTTACTCCTGCCTTACAAAGTGAAAATAACAGCACTGCCCTGCCTCAGATGGGGGACACAAAAATAAATGCATTAAAGATTACAGGTGCCATCAACACCTGAGGAGAAGAAGAGATGCAACAATATATTTCCTTCATCAGATTCTCATGATCGTCTCTGGCTCAGTTTTCTTACAAGTGCTTCTGTAATTTTGCATCTCTGAACAGGTTCAAACAGTCTTTCCTTAAAAAATGACCTGTTAAAAGCACTTGTTCCTTTTTCAGGTATGTGAACATTCATCTTCACTGGAAGTCACTTCAGGAGAGGCCAAGATAAGCAATATGTCATGCAAATCTTGCTGCTGATTTACAGGTAACCCTTAATTGAAAAATAAACCAAATCTAATCTACCTGCTGATGCCCTTTGAAAGAAGAACATGAAATACCTTCAGAAGTAACTGGTATTTTGTCAGGCGCTGCACTGGTTTGAGCAGATAGGAATCCAGCCCGAGTTTGTGTTCTAATTTTCTTTGGCATTCCTGGAACACAGAATTCAGAATAAGTAAGTTTTGCACCATCTCTAAGTAGTTATTCCAACAGCACAACCGTAGGGTTTGATGGCTCCAAAGGTCTCATGTCAAAGTGTTGAATGGTACCCACAACTAAAGAAATATTGTAACAACATGCAAAATAACACAGTGGATCTGCCTTGTATTCCTGGGGTACAAGAAGAAACTCCAACATCTCTTTTTGTGAGCATTTTGCACGCATTTTTCACACAACACTAAACAAAATGCAGGAGAACTGTGGGCTGTTGAAGAGGGTGCTCAGGACAAGGGAGCATGGTGTTGTCATAGGACACAAAATAAGTGTCCTCCATGCTTCTCAGAAGAAGACAAAATGAAGGCTTTATTTACAATTCTTCAGCTGTTTTTTGTAACATGCTCTGCTATAAAAAAGGTACCTTATTGGTCTATAGGAATGACACTTCTCTCCATTGGTTAAGTAACAGAAATAGCAAACAACACCTGGGAGAGAGAGTGTTATGGGAAAGAAATATTGTTTACTTAGAAATGTTATGGGAAAGTAGTTATTTACACAAAGCTGTTTTGGGAAGAGAAACTGTTGAAAAGGTTTCCCTTGGGAAAGCTAGCACAAGCTAAGAATTCTCTCAGGCTCAGAAATTCATGTCCACGGTGGTGCCTGCCTGGGTAGGAGAAGCAGCTCACCTGGAAGAAGGAGCTTTCAGAGCACTGCCTCCACAGGGACTCGGAGCGGGGCTTGTTCTGGCAGTACTTCTCATACATCTGGAAATCCTCCCGCTGCAAGGCAAGCCAAGAGCCAAGTCACCCTCAGGGACCCAGCCCTGCTGGGCACCAAAGGAGGCCAACACCCAGACTGTGTGTGCTTTTATCTCTGCTGCCAACTTTAATGTCTAAAAGTGACAGAGTTTGGGTGAAAAAGCACAGCTGGGGATCACAAGCTGTGGTCACAACAGCTGCTCTGCCCCATCTCTGCTGGCCTGGACGGGTCAGGAGCCTCTCACTCAACAAACATAACTGAGGAGTTGCAGAGTGCAACAAGCCAGGAGAAACATTGGCCTTTGAGTCTGCTTTATACATGAAAATGATTCACCCACCCTGTCTAGGAAACAACATCCCACTCTCTCGGGTGCTCCCAGGCAGTTTTCCAAACTGTGCAGGAAAATTCTGCAAGAGATGGGAGAAGGCACAAAAAGGCAGCAGTGAGCAAGGTGAGGTTTGGGTATTCCAGCATTGCAAGGGATCAGTCTGGTGAAAGGGGAACAGAGCAACACCATACTTGTTGTGGAAGTCATAGATCTCGGGCATGTTTCCGAAGAGAACGTCCTTCCTGTTCCTCAGCACGGGGGGCAGGAGGATGAGCATGGCAGGGTTATCCATCTCAGCTCTGTAGCCCTGCCAGATGAAAAAGGGCTCATCACTCAGCTGCCATCTTCTCAGAGGCAGATAAAAAGGGGACATGAACAGACTTTCAATATGATCTCTTTGTTTCTAAGTGCAATATCGCTTTTATTCCCTGTGTTTTGGTCTCTAAATCTGTGTCTTTCAGCACTTGGGGTTGAGGTCCAGAAGGGAATGGTGTGGGATAGCTCCTGTGGGGCTGGCAGCACTGCAGAGATGCTCCCAATGCTCCCAAATCAGCCTGGCTGCAGGACAGGACCCACAGGAACACCTGTGTGGGGAGAACACCTCCAGTCCGTGACCACGGGACACAGGAGTGGCAGTGTGTGTGTGCAGAGTGCAGCCCCACACAGCCTCACAGAACCAGGGCACGAGCTGAGCCACAAACCAGAGACAGCCTGAGATCAAATCAGAAATCATCAGGCTTTCTGCCCTTGTACAAGATGTGCTGAGCACTCGGGCCTTGCTCTCCTCAATGCTTCAGGAATTCTGGGCTCTGTGGCTCCACTTGCCCCTTGAAATCTCCCAAACTGGGGAGGAGCTGGAAGGGACAACACTGAAATACAAATTGTTGGGTGGAACTAGGAAATAATGTAAAGCTCCACAAAGTAACAGCCCCTCACAGCACCAGATATGGCAAATTTCCTAACTGCAGCACAGGGAGAAGGCACGGCCAGAGCTCAGCACCATCAGTGCAAAGAGGCCCCAAGAATGCCACTAGCCAGAGCTCAGGCTGGCCCTGCTGTCACCAAGGGCTGCACAGAACTGAGGCCTTTTTAACATGAGCAGCAAAAATGTGTTCAATATGTACAGCACATCTCCTTTGGCTTTCCAAACTAATCTCTCACACTCACTGTGGCTGGAATCAATATTCCTTACACTAAGCAGGCATTTTGTAGTTGATTAAGGATGCAACAGATGATAAGTATCTGGAAAATTAGTCATTTTTATTTAAGGCCAGCAAGCAGGCTTGCCTCTTGAAAGGAAAGACTATTTTCAGAAAACTGAGGTCTATCTGTCCATTTTTCTCTATCTAGACTCAATGTGCACAGCAATAAATCTGTGTACCTGCCAACTGCTTCATCACAGAGAGTGTGGCTTAACAAAAACCCCAATCAGTGCAGGGAAATTTCGTGTAACTACCTGCAGTCTGACAGATTTATATCCTGCTTGCTCCTGGGTGAAAGAGATGTGGCAGGGGGAAGCTATTTAACAGACAACTTGTTTAAGCCATCAGCAAGAGTTATTTTGGAATAAAGTAGTAATGTCTAAAATGACAGTATGAGAAATCATTATCTGCTTTCTAAAGTACTGTGCTTCATACAGTCACGAACTTCACAGTATTGAGACAAGAGTTCTTCCAAGGATAAAACACAAGCTGCTTCATTGTGTATCCTAAAGGTAAAGGAAATTAGGGAACAGTTAAAAAACCTCAGCTTTTTGTATATTTTGCAGGCACTGCTAAGGCTAATTACCAGTGCTTTTGTGTACAAACAGAAAGATTCTCCTTCATTGTAGATGAAAAGCTCATCCTGACACCAACTGTTCCTGCAGATGCCTCCAACAAAGAAAACCTAAGGAGCAAACTTGAGCATTTATGACTAGATTGGGATCTGACAGTCTGGTGGAACCCTGCCCTGTCACATCTCAGCTCAGTCTGACAGAGTGGCAGGTGCCCTTTTGTACAAGTCACCAGGGAACAGTAATGAGCAACCTGGAGAAGTCACTCACCGTCAAAACAGTGAAGAGCTCCTCCACATACACCCTCTCTGTTTCTATAAGCTCATTTATGACATGGCTAAAATGAAAAAAAAAAATAGAAGTGTATTATTTTCATGTCTATAAAAAGCCTCACAGGTGATCAGTGCAGTTCAAGAGCCAAACATTGTGTGGTCTCATTAATAACCAAGAGGTAAAAGCACAAGAGATGACACCCGGGTCAGGCTGGAGGAACACAGGGATGGGGCAAGCACTGGCCAGAAATAAACATCATTTCAGGTGATGCAAATGGGATGAGTGCTTACCCTTTTAGTATATCTAAGCTGTCATCACTGTCTGAAATAAAATACTGCAAGGAATTCCGCTTCTCCTGATAGTCGTGCATGACTTCGATCTGCAAGGGAAATGGGATGCACTGGGGAGAGATGCAGGAAGGCCCTGCAGGGCAGGAGGGGCCCAGCCCCTGTGCAGTCCTCCTCTGGGGAAGGATGAAATGTGCCTCCTTACAAGAACCCTCAGGCAGTAAACATGAAAAGGGAAAAACATGTAATGGGGAGCCAAATATTCCCAGGAATTACTCTGCTACATAAAATCTGAAAATACTGGTAACATAATTCATTAGTGAAGAGGCCAGAGAAGAGTTTCCACAGGGGAAATATCTGTGAATGGGGATATTTCCTAATGCACACCTCTGTTACATAAGAAATAAGCTCAGGGAATAACACACAGGAAATAGGTATCCAGATATTGGAAAATCAATCCAAAACAGAGCTTAGGTGTTGGACTAATCCAACTAAACCATATGGATATGAGGGTTTGGGTTTGCTTGATTTTTTAAAAAGGAAAAAATAAAAAGAAAATAAAGAGAGCATCTCCAAATCCAAAGTACACTCAATCTTTAGAGCAGTTTCAGTTCTTTGGTGTATAAAACTATTTCAGATTTCATGAATAACTTTTACCTTGCGAGAACTTGGAGTTTTTCTTGAAGTTTTCTTCCCAGGGAGAGAGAGATCAAATGAAAATTTCAAACTGGAATTAAAATCCACACCTTGGGTAGAAAAAAGCAGAATTACATAATGCACATCTATAGTGAAGGAGATTCTTCAGACAGAAACTAATAAGTCAGGAAGAAAAATGGGATACACTTTAAGAATGAATAATTAGTTAGCTAGAACTAATAGCAAACTGACAAAATAAAGGGTATTTGTGCCAAACAATACTGATTCCACATGGCATGTCACACGGTCATGAAGGCCATAAAGTACAAATATTTAGAACAAACAAAATGTCCACTAAGAGAACACAGTAATCAAAACCTAACAAAGTCTTTGAAGCCTGAGCATATGATAACAGCAAAAACAATAAAAGCAAATAAACCTCAAAAAAGAACATCCCCTACTAGGACACTGTTTTAAAGTCCTTTTGTGAACATGGGGCAAGATGCTCCGCTGTAATAAACTGTTTCTCCATCTTGCACAAATTTACTGATAATGTCAGTAAACAATTACAAGTTGTATCTGGGCTACAGATGTAAACTGGAAGCTTCAAAATAAAGCATCAATCTCTCCAGTGAGTTGTATGACTTCATTCAAATACTTTGTAAGAAGAATGTGGACATGCTGGAGAGAGTCCAGAGGAGGCCGTGGAGATGCTGTGAGGGCCAACTGGTGTGGAGAGCTGGGGCAGCTGTGAGATCCAGCTGTTGCAGGCTGTCACAGCCAGGTCTTGCACCTCCTGGTGTAATTACACAGCTCTGGATGCTGCAGACAGACCAGAGGCGTGCATGGGGTGGGGCCCATCACACATGGGCAGACCCAAAGAGTTGAGGAATGGCCAGTGGTCCTGCTCAGGGATGCCCCAGGAGGAAGGAACACGGATATGGAGCTGGATGGGAGATGGGCACCAGCTTCTCCTGCAAGTGTGGCTCTTACTCCAGCACTTGGGCTCAGCCTCAGCCACATCCCACTACACCTGAGGGCTCAGGGTGGGATAGGTTTATTCATCCCCCTCCCCACCCCACCCCCAAAAAGTGGTTTAAAAATTAGAACCACATTTCTCAGACAGGCTTCAAATCCAGGGCAAAGATAAAAGAGCATCTATCTTCAGACAGACACAGAAAGGGGGGAAAGGGGCATAGAAACATAAGAAAGAAAGGAATAGAGGACTAAAGTGATGTGTTCAGAGTTGGTTTGGTTTCAATCCACACCATAAAACCCATCCATCTCAAAGCACTCCCAGCAGAGCTCAGCATGTGCCTTTGACACTGCCCATCATGCCAGCAGGCTTGCTGCAGTTTGATGTTTGGTATCAAACAGACTTTATTAAAAAGCTCTCTTGTCATGATCTATCCAAAGAGGAGCCTTTTGTCTTTCCCACACTTGATCATTGCTTTCAGGCAGAGGATTAATGGAGGATACCTGTGCTTTGCAGGTGACCGAGTGCCTCTGCTAGAAAAGCTTGCATTTCATAAAGGCATAAAATAAGTCCAGATGAGTGATGATGATCTTACAATATCCCACAGAGGTGGCCACCCATTTACCCTACTCTTTAGGTCAATAATTTGTCTTTAACCCTTTCCTCTTTCTAGAAAACTGGAAAAGCTGTGTTAGGCAAAATGGGCAATGCTCTAGTTTAAACACTTAAAGCTTTTTTTGCTGATTGGGGTAGGGCTTCAGAATGTAATGTGCTTTAGAGAGGGTGGCATCAGCCTGGGAAGAGGAAATCTGGGATTTCTTTGCTGCATTGTCCAGCATCTTGAGTAGTTTAATTTCCCTCACTGCATCCAGCTTCATTCCCACCCCTCCACTTGGCTAATTACATTTCTCATTCCCTGAATTGCTCTTGCTACAACTTACCATCACCAATATTTGTTAATTCATCATAAAAACCTTGTGTTAAAACACAAATGTTTAATTGCCTTTATGTAGTCAGATCACTGAATTTAATATTCCAACATAATTTAGCAAGTCCCTGGTTGAAAATACGTGGATGCTACTTTGGAATCTCTTTTAATTCTGCCTGATGCACTCGGGGCTGCCAAGGATGAAAGTTCTAATGCTATCATTTAAAGCTAACATGGTGCCACATCCCATTACCAAAACGAAGGCAGAACATTCAGTGACCTCAGTTCAATGAGAATTTGTACCTTCATGGGCATTAATTATTCCACAACTGGGATTTAGGGAAGACACCCTGAAGGAATCAAAAGGAGTTAAGCATCCAGCTCATTTCTGTTCATGAGATTTGAGCTCCTCATTTCTCCAAGCTCTTTTGCAAACATCAGTCTAACTTTATGCCAATTCCAGCTCAAGACAGCCACAGAGAATAGGCAAGCTAATAAATTTATAAACCTTGCCCTTTTTCTCCAGTAGTATTAATTCACCAGTTTTCAGCCCAGCAGGATGCCAGAAAAGCAGAACTGGAGGTGTGCATTCTTACAGCTCCTTTTCACTGAGTAGGAAGTGGAAATAAATAACAAGCAACCAGCCTCATCCTTTACACAGGCATGGGAGCACTGACACAAACATTGAGAAGTTAATAAATCACCTGCTATATATTTAACACCACCCAATAACTCTGCATCTGCCAGCAAGGTTTTGTTAGCTTCTCAAAACCATCTTAAGCCTTACTCTTCCTGCCTCAAAGCAGGAAAGCAAAACCACAATTCCACATGACTTTACCATGTTTAGGGGAGAATAAGGGCGACTTTGATCTGGGAGGGTTTTCTGGCCGAGGAGCTACCAGCTGGACAGGCCGCACGTGTTTATCCAGCAGCTTTCTGAAGCAGGACTGCCGGTTCTCAAACATGCTGCGGACGTTCTCCAGCTTGGCCTGCATGGACTGGATCTGGCACTGCAGCAGAGAGTGAAGAAGGACTCATAGAATCACCAAAGTTTGCCCTTTGACCCCCCAAAGCAGGGGACTATAAAGGTGACAGCACTGCCACACGGTCCAACCCCTTCACTTGTGTAATGAGGAACTCAAGGCATTGCTTACCTTCAGCTCAGGTGTTAAGACTGACTCAAAATCGTAGTGCAGGGCTTGGGGATCATAGTTTAAGTAGGCTGAAGAGTTCTCAAGAAATCTTTCTATGTCCTGGAGTGCTTTCTGAGCGCCTTCCTTAGACTGGCACTTATCCATCTGCTGGTTGGCGAGCAGGTAGGCACCTTCATCACAGCACTGCAGAGCCTGGGGACAGCACAGGGAGTGGGGCCTCAGTGGTACTCCACTGCAACGAGGTTCTCATGGGGAATATCACTGACTGGGTCTGGATGCAGCTGAACAGCACCCCCAAAGACCTCAGCACTTATTGTGGTTTGGTTAGAAAGCAGAAAGGCCACATATTTTCTGTAAGGTAACGGCAGTTCTCAGCAGTACCTGGCTAAAGTCAGTGGTGTACCTGAGATGGAAGTACCAGTGCACAGCTGACCCCAGTGATA
Source organism: Acrocephalus arundinaceus (assembly GCA_021534815.1). Classification (NCBI taxonomy): domain Eukaryota; kingdom Metazoa; phylum Chordata; class Aves; order Passeriformes; family Sylviidae; genus Acrocephalus; species Acrocephalus arundinaceus. The sequence continues at coordinate 1,001,261 of JAJEOU010003009.1, forward strand.
AGCAGGTGTTTGTCTCCAACTGGGAAAGCTGAGGTGGGCATTTTGGAGCTTTCAGGGAGGCTGGCAGGTTTCTTGAGGCTCAGTGCAGACCTGAACTGGGACCCCATGGCACTCACTTTGTGGTGTGCATAGGGGTGAGGAGATGTTCCAGCCAAGAACAACAGAGAATCTCCAGAGACATGGAGAGCAGGACCATGCTGTGCTCCAAGCTAGACCCCAGGCACCAGCCAGGCCTGCAAAGAGCCCAGGAGAGACCCCTGTCCTGCAGCTGAGAGGCTGCCAAGGAGCTGTCTGTCCCCACACATCAGCACAATGCTGAAGTGGAGCACAGAGAGAGGAAAATGAGCTCCCCAGTTCCCCAAAACAGGGAAATGGAACAGGGTCAAAAGTCACTGTTTCTCTTAATTAGCCGCAAGCACATTACAGCCGTGTGCCTTCTGGCCTAATTAGCGTGAATTTCCCTAAATGAATATTTGATGCTGATTAAGATATCAAAGAGCATTGGAGCCACATGACTCCACTTCCATGCTAGCACGCAGCAGCTGTGCCTATCTACCAATCTGTCACCTTATTTTACACTCAGCTACGCTCATTCTTAATAAATCACTCAGAAAAAAGGGCTGGAGTTTATGTGAAATCGTTACCTCTGTCACACTGGGCATGAAAAACTCCAAAGTCATTTAATACATGGATGCAGCATGAAAGCACGACCAAGAGCAGCAGGTGAACTTGGTGTTCTGTGGAGATGTCCACCTCTTTCTGCTGCCCTCAGAGCACCAGCAGATACCTGTTTGCTGATGTCCCAGCTACGGGAGGAGTGTGGCAACCCTGCATCTGGGGAACACCTCCCTGCCATTAACAGCTGAGGAAAAGCTGCAAGTTTCAGATGTTTCCAGCTAAGAAGAGAGGTTAACCCCATGGAGAAGCTAGCCAACTATCTGTGTCTCTGAACTCCACCTGCTGAAGGCGGGTGTGAAGCTCCAAGGTCTTCTGCAGGTGCAGCTGCTTCCTTTTGATCTCGTCGGACAGGAGGTCGGAGTGGTGCCGCAGCTCGTTGCACTGCTGGCAGATCAGGTTGAGGGCATAGTGATGGTTGGCTGCCAGCTGGTGTCCGTGCAGAATCACCACCTGAGCCTTCCCTATCAGATCCTGCAGGGAAAAGGAAAGGAAACGCATTGCACACTCACAGAAATAATGCCCAAGTGTCCACACGTGTGGTCTCTCACTTTGCCAGATTTCAGGCACACATGGAGATCGCTGCCATTAGGAGAAGCCAGCATGGGTGGCTGATGCAGGATAAAAATGCTACCCACCAGCTGGGAAGAAAAACCTTTGCTATCCATAAAGAGGATGAAGAAGAAAACAGAATTTCACCAAACTGGCAACGCCCTGAGTGCCTGCTGGCAATGCATCACTGCCCCCTCCAGGAACTGCAGCCTGGATAAACTGTAGCTGATGCTCAGTTTAGGCCCACTGTGCTCCCAAGCATCAAAGGGAATTGGAGCAGTTAAGGTTTATCTTGATGCCAAGAACACACAATCTTCTCTGCACACCTTAGTCAGTGTAATGGTCATGGTTTGTCCAGGGCTGGCTTTCCACTGGCATGGTTTTCCTGCTGCACTCTGCCTGCCTGTCTGGTGTTTTGATCCTCCTTCCTCTCTCCACAGACTTTTCTTACAAATGGCCAGCAAGCCTCAGACCTTTCTCTAGAACTCTTCTCTTGTGTGTCCAGATCCTTCAGGATTTCTCTGCTGACCCTGGCCCACGTGCCAGCACATCCCTTTGCAAAGGTCACACCCTTAGCTGGACTCCTGTGAATCATTTTTCTTCACTCTTCTTTCCCCTATATCTTAGTCTTCACCCATATGTTATGTTCAAGGCACAGACATGTCAGGATACAACTTTTTTTGCAACTCCATGTGCCTGGTAACAAGTTTCTGCCTATTAGCATAGCTAAAGCACTTAAAATATAAATAATTCTTATTCCAGCTCATTAAATCCCACGCCTCCCCCACGTTCAGACATTTATCTGTTCTGGATTTTCACGGTGGCTCAGCAATTTATTTCAACTATGATAATTAAATACCCCATTTCTGGCTTTCAGAGTGATCACAGCCTCGCTGCTCAGAGCAGAGACATGAAATCGATCCTTCTGTGCAGCACTTACCAACAAATTACACCAGAACCAGGTAATTTCAGCAGCCACCTCCTACCACAAATACTGAATGTGGCTCTTGTGTTTCATTAGTGCTGCTTCTGTGCAAGGTGATCTCACCTGGGCCATGCCATCGAAGTGATCCAAGTCCTTGAGCCTCTGTTTCACCTGGGGGATGCTGTCACCAGTGTCGGGCAGCTCCGCTTGCTGACCCATTAAAAATTCAATGGCATTCTTGACCTAGACACAAAGAAGAAGTCTGCTGCAAGAGGATACAAAGCACAGGCAGGAAATCATTCTGAGCCCAAAATTAATCACACTTGAGCTAAGATTGCTAAATCCAATAATACAGCTAGTGCCCAAGAACTAATTTCTGAATTCAAAGATGCTTCCATCAGCAACATCCACACGGCTGCAGGGCAGTGATACCTAAATTAGCTCTCAATGAGGAAGCACAGCCGTCTCCCCAAGCTAGCTAGCTCTGCCACAGACAAGGAACAGCAGCATAAATTAAACATTCTCAAATTAAAAAGCAAAAAAACTTCTCTCCATCAGATCTCCAACTCTTCCTTCTGCCAGTGGAAGCACATCTGATCCTACCTCTTGAAAACTTTGCTCAAACTTCCAGAGTTGTAAATACTGTTCCATTTTTAATTGGTGTTTTTCCCAGAAGCCATCAAAAGCAGTCTCCATCTCACGCAGCTGACCAAGCAACCTTGGGCACAGAAAAAGGACAGGATTGGAACAATTTGCAAACAAAGAACAAGCAGAGATGGACAACACCTAGAGATCACTTACACAGGTCTTCTGGACCCAAGGTCTCAGAATAAGTCAACAGACATGTACATATGACTTGGGATGATCCCAGAGAGAGATTTAATGAAACCATCACTGCAGAGGACAGCATCTGTCTGAAGCAGTTGTTGCTATCTCCATTTATCTGGGTAAAACCTGGGAGCCTGGCATGGGAGAACCCTGCATCTGCTCCACAGCCTCATTGTAACAGAGGGGATAAAAATCAGAGCAAGTCAAAATCATGACAGAAGTCACCCAGCAATTTGATGGACTGGAGCAAAATTCTGGTATCTTTGTCTCTGATAGGTGACCTAAACAATTTGAGTGTTTCCACTGAAAAATCAGGGAAATTAAGAACATAGAGCACTCACCGATTCACAGTCTCCCAGTCCCCAGGCCTCTCTTGCTGCTGGTCCTGACTGCACTCCCCAGAGTCAGGCTCTTCAAAACTGCTCAGAAGCAAGTTTCCCTCTTTTGTGACTGCTGTTATATCTTCCTGTATAAGACAAAACGTTTCTCATTCAGGCTACTTATTGTGAGGAAAGGCTAAGTCATTTTGTGTTTCTCCTGCCTTAGTTTCCCTGTGTGAAACAAAGCACCAATACCGGGCAGACAAAGGGCTCCCAGCAGCTGCTTTAGTTCTCCTAACATGGAATTAGTCCCTGGAGCTGCACAAGGCTGAGCCATGGACACCAGCCTGGGTGGAAACTGGCACACATGAATACACCAGGCCAGAAAATGATGCAGGAGCAGGAGGCCAGCACTGCCCCAGCTCTCTCCTGAGGAGCAGGTGGTGGTGCTCTGAGACATGTGTCCATAAGTTCGAGTCTTCAAGCAAGATTTTGCACAGCTTGAAGGCTGTGCTTCTCCATCCAGGTCAGGAGAGGAGGCTGCAAGAGGAGCATCCCATGGGGGAAGGAAGCCAGGACTGAGGCCACATAGCACCACTCACTACAACCTCTACACATAAAATTAACTCTACCAACACAGCCTCTGCTAAGGGAAAATTTAAACCCTTGCTGTTGTCATTAGCATCAGCTGAGGTGCTTTGGGGTCAGCTCCAAAGCAAACATGTGCAAAAGCAAAAATGAGTCAACTATTTTCAGGAAAAAAGGCCAAACACAGAAACGAGGAGGAAGGAGACACATGTAGCTGGTGAACTGAGATTGAAGAGGCCCTGAAGGAGTGACCTGTGTCTGGTTCCATTGGAGAGCCAGGTACTGGAGGATTAAGAGCTCATCCTAGGAGATGGCCAGGTTTCTATTGCAAGAGAAACAATGGCAAAATCTCTTCAGGGAGAAGATTCAGAAAGTCCAGACTTGCTTAAATGTCTGCCTGCCCCAGACAGTTCACAGCAACCTAAACATAACATCAGCTTCAGGGCAGCAGCCCAGGAGCAGGACACAGCTGCAGGAGCTTCCCCTCTCCCACACACAGTGTCCCCTGCCATCTGCATCCCTTTCACTAGAACACCCTGGAAGATGACCACAAGGCAAAAACCCTGTCTCCTTTAGATGCTGCCACAGGCAGGAGACTCAGAAGAGGAATGATGCAGTGTGTTTCAGCCTGCAGGGGGATGTTATTTCATCCTCTTACACCTCACTCTCCAGACACCCATGTTCCTCTTTTGATTCCAAGCCATTCATTATCCATAAAGCAAAGTGGCCCGACTGTCAAACAGGTGGTAACTTGACTTTTTCTGTTCAGTATATCAATGGGGTTAATTTCTCAGTTACTCTGTGTAATTAATTTCCGTCATTTTTTTCATTATACTTGCTGCCAGTTTCTGTTCAGCATTACAGCTACATAAATTATTCTGATTGACTAATTATTTGAATTCAGGAATCAACTGCACCAGTCTTGGGGTTGTCATGAGAGAGCTTGCTGTCACCACAATCTGTGCACAGTTTCTCATCTGCTTTTTTGTTTCATGGTCTTAGAAGGAACAAAAGAAAAGAGCCAACAGACCTCATTTCAGACAAAAGCCAACGAGTGGTTTTGATATTTGAAATTAATAGATGAGGAATTAAAAGCAACAGATGGCTTGTACTGAGTGCTGCTGTGCTTTCTACGCAAATGAAAACACGTGATGTTTTATTTCTCCACAGAGAAAAGTGGGCACTGCTGACTGGTTTATACACAGACCTGCACTGTGGAGCTGATATTTGCCCCCTACACTGTGGCCACAGTCCTGAGCATGAAGCTGAAGTCCCTGAGTCATGTTGCAATAGGTGTAGCTGCTATTTTATATTACTCTCTTCATTTCCAAAGAAGAGATGGAGGCCCATTGACAGTATCTATAATGATACTTTCTAAACATGCACACATGTATTTATGCCTACACACAGCACAACTTGGATGACATTTTCAGTATTTCTTAGAGGCAGCTTTCTGGGAACTCGCTGTCACATATGAATGACAAACGATTTTAAATTGAAATAGATACAATTCTTTAACTTAGGTAAATGAAACATGTCACAAAGCAAAGGAGCTCATTCTTCAGCCACACAGAGCAACTATTAACACAGTGATTGCTTCTGAAGGAAGGGTTTGGGGCCAGGCCTGTGCTGCTCCCTGAAAGATGCAGGAGCACTGATGACAACAGTCTGATAATGCAGCAGCTGGCTGCACTACACCTTCCATTGACTCCTGTAATTATATTAATCACAATCACAGAGAGCTGTGATTGGAAAAAATGAACGTATTCAAGAAACAAATGTTGTTTCAGACAAAACCTGAAGGCTGTCATGAAGACAGGGATCACATCGTGGATGCTCACACAGAAATCTTCACCTTGGATGCTCTCCAGCACAGTTCCCTTAAGTGCCCCCAGGGAAGAGCCACCAGGCAGAGGGACCCGGGGACAAACCAGGCCTGCTGAGGAACTCTGCGTGCAGCTTTCTGCAGCCAAAGGGGTGAGCTGAGGGGATCGCAGCTGGGGACATGACCACGCAGCTGACAGAGCCTCCCACGGCCCTGCTGGCAGCCAGATGTGCCAAGCCCAGGGGAGGAGCAGGCTCCAGACAGCGGCTGCAGCAGGCAGGAGGGAGCTGGCAGCTCAGTTTGCTGGCTGCTGGCAGGGTGATCTGCTCCACACACAGCAAACGCACGGGGAACACAGGAACAGCCACGCTGAGCCCCACCTTGTCTGACAGCACACACACACGGCAGGGAGGGAGGCAGGAGTGGGCAGCAAACAAACGGAGCAGCAGAAAGGCCAGGTGTCTGTGCAGAGCTCTGCTGAGCCATACCTTGAGCTGGCAGTACCTCTCGGTGCGCAGGGCCAGGATGCGCTCGATGGAGTACATGTCCTCGGGCAGCTCCGTCTCTGCCAGCTCCGTGCCAAAGCACTGCAACATCTGGGCAATTTCCTTCACAGTCAGGGCAAAACTCTCGATGGCCTGCTGGGACACAGGGGCTGTGATCAGCTTGGCATTCAGCACAGTCCTGCAGCTCACGAGGTGTGCCAGGGAAGCCCAAGAGCTTGCTCTAAGAGAGCTGGGTGGGATGTCCATGGCAGACAGAGAGAATATCCCACTGGGAATCCAACCTGCCATTCATCTGGGAGACAACATCCCAGGGAAAACTGAGAGTGTACAGGAAGCATAAAAACTTACAGCAAGGCACAACTCCTGATTCCTGGCAATATGAAAGGAAAGTTCTTGCAAAGGGAAAGAAACAAAGCTAAAAGGAAATCTCCTGAATTCTCTGCATTTGGTCAGTATGCAGCAGGCAGTCTTACTACCCCGCTTCCCAAACACAGTTCTGATATTAATCACATTAAACGACCATTATTAACAAAAAAGCCTATTTGGTATCTCACATTAAGGGAATTTTAATAAAGATTTACCAAGACACATATTTTGGGGAGCAGTTTCAAAAGGAGCCTGAGGGAGTCAATCATCCAGTTCCCCTGCAAACCCATCAAAGCCTAACACCCCTTGGCTCCTTTGCAGGTCTGATCTAGGAGGGGCAGTGGCTTTGGGGATTCCTTTCAGCCCCCCAGTGCTCACTGCAAACCTCCCCCAGGGAGCTCCCAGCTGTCTGAGAGCCCGTGGGCAGCCCGCACTCACCGTCCTGAAGATGACCCACTCGCTGTGGCAGTACTCCAGGGTGCCCCCCAGCTCGGGGGTCAGCTGCTGCTCGTCGATGTAGGTCAGCAGGTCACTCACAGAGCTCAGCATCACCACCTGCACACACACAACGCTGCTGTCACCTGGGGACCACCGCCCCTGCCCACCACACACATCATTCATGGACCTCAAACTCGAGTTTGCTCTGTGTTTTGTTCTGGAGCAGGGCTTCCTTCTTACACCGATGGCTTAACACAGATTTTATTTGGTGTATCTGACCACTGCTGTAAGCCACCCTGGTGCATTTGTATTTCCACACCCAAGCAAACGTTTCCAAATAAGGAAAATGGTTTCAGTTTTACCTCAAGACTATTAAGGAAGAAAAGCTAGAATCCTCCATGCCCTTCTTACCCTGGTTGGCTCAGGCACCTGTCGGTCTCTGTAGGTGTTCCTCAGAAATGCAGCTAGTTTCTATTGGGTGCTTTGCCAACAGCCCTCCTAAAACATTAAGTAATTAAGAACAAGTACAAAGCCTCTCAGAGCTTTTTGGGGTGCCTTAGCCAGGTGTAAGGGCTGTCCTGCACCTGCACACAGCTTCAGTTTTGTTTCTGTATCATCTGTTATTTTCTCATTCATTAAAACCTTTTAATCTTCAAAACACACCCAAGGAGCTGTCTGGCAAATTATTTTAAGCCATTCTGAGAAGTGCTGGACACCCTCAAAGAGTGATACACCTTCATGGGGCTCATTACACACTGGCCTCATGCAAGGTTGCTTCTTTCCTAATGCAAAGCACAGTGAGATGCTGCAGAACAGGGAGGAAAGCAAAGTGATGCAGGCTTAGGCAAGGCATGACCAGGAAACTGGAAAGAACACATACATTTTAATAAGTTATGAAACACGGACCAATTTCACATAAATATGTACTCATGATTTTTTTTGTGTGTCTTCATCTGCCAGAGGATCTGTCAGGAATGTTCAAAATTGTGCAAAGAATAGCCATTTTAGAGTGAAAGATGTAAATTTTGTGAAAATCATGCTGTTTCCTAAAGGAAAGCAATTATTTGTTTTCTGTGTTTGTAATAGCATCAGCCTTAGACTCTATAAATGTACTTTTCTTCTCTTAATTATTCTCATTATGTCCTATAATCAAGGTGATTTAAAAGTCTGGAAATTTTGAGCTGAGAATATAAACTCATTTCAGTTGCTATTTTAGGAACAAATATCAACATGATGTTGGTACGGAGTCTACACTTAGATGAATCTGGATAAAATTCATAGCAAAAGCTCCATTAGACATATCTTTTGACTTTTCAGACATTAAACAAATTCCTGGCTACTCTTCACATAGAATGGTTTGGGTTGGAAGGGATCACAAGGATCATGAAGTTTCCACCTTCCACTGTCCCAGGCTGCTCCCAGCCCTGTGCAATGTGGCCTTGGGCACTGCCAGGGATCCAGGAGCAGCCACAGCTGCTCTGGGCACCCTGTGCCAGGGCCTGCCCACCTCATAGGGAAGAATTTCTTCCTAATATCTAATCTGTATTTACCCTTTTTCAGTGGGAAGCCATTCCCTGTGTCCTGTCCCTCCATGCCTTGTCCTCAGTCCCTCTCCAGCTCTCCTGGAGCCCCTTTAGTCCCTGGAAGGGGCTCTGAGCTCTCCCTGGAGCCCTCTCCTCCCCAGACTGAACAGCCCCAGCTCTCCCAGCCTGGCTCCAGAGCAGAGGGGCTGAGCCCTCTCAGCGTTCCCTGGACGTGCCCCAGTGGATCCACGTGCCCCTGTTGGGGCCAGCAGCAGGGTGGGACAGTGGCAGCCCCAAGGCCATGTGCAGGAGCAGGCTGTGAGCACAGCCACAGCCCTGCAGAGGCAGCTCTGTACCGGTAACTTGAGCAGGAAATCCTCCTGGCTGAACCGGAATCCAATGTCAGTGAAGGTGCGCTGGAAAAACCCCGTGGGACGCAGAACCATCACCAAGTGCAGATTCCCTGGGAAGGAGGCCTGCAAGGAAAACACATAAACACTCACCCTGGGCACCTGGCAGGTCCAACAGCAGCTTTCAGTGCACTGAAAAGAGGGGGAACCATTCACTTTTAGGGTTTTTTTTCTCATTGCTGCTGATAGCCTTTTCTTATTTTTCAAACAGGAGGGAGATGCTGGGAGTGGTTTAGAAATGTGGGATGTAACTGCAGCAGGGTTGTGCAGCCCCACTTCCCTTTGGAGCAGGCAGGAGCTCAGCCATGCCCCTTGGAGGCACACTTATTACAAACTTTAATAATATAGACACTGTTCATCATTATAACTTGGGGAGTGAAATCATGATTTAGCAGGGAACAGAGGGCTGGAACATTGAGGGGAATGACAGATTGAGGAAGCAAAATTTATTGCCAAACTTGCTAATCATCCCATAACTGCATCAAGCACACTCGTCTTGTCCTTGGTAATTACCAGGCAACATTTAATTTGTGGCAAGAATTTGGAATTTCCTGTCTACACTGCTGGAGCCTTTTTTCAAGCATATGGTTGGCAGGTGCATTTTTAAATAGATCTGTGAAAAGGGTTCTTGAGAATGAAAAAGAATTTTCAAGAAAGTAGGAGTTGCATCATTAAATTATGGATAAGCACATGATGCAAAGACTTGAGTTAATTAAGACCTGACTTACTCTGAGATCCTGCCAGGCCAGGTTACATTTCTCTCCTCCTTATATTATCCTCCTCCATGAAACATGGTAACAACCTCTATGCCAAGGGTGAGAATAATGAACACGTTCAGGTACTTTGCACTGCAGGGCACTTCATCTGTGCCTTCAGAACAAAGATCACTCCCACAAACGTGCATTAGTGTTGTTTAAGACAGGCCTGATTGACACTTGAGATCTGGCATCCATGAGCTGCACTGCCACTCATTTGCTCTGTTTTCTTGGGTGGGAAGGGGCAGGTTGTGGCTTCCACTGCCCACGACTTCCCTTAGAAATGAAAAGTGACTTTCAGGATCATATAAGCCACATAAATCCAATATATTGATCTGCTGTTATTTTAAGTACGAGCAGGGAAAAAAAGAGATTGTGAATGAAATGACAAACTCATATCCTCTGGGAGTCAACAAGAGTGGTGCCAGGGACAAAGACTTGGCATTGGAAACAACAGCAAACCATTAAATAACAGAGACATTGGTGCTGGCTGCAGGCCCTGGGTGCTGTGCTCCTGCTCCAGAACCTGGGAAACACATAATGCCTCCTTTAGGCTCCTACCTTCAACCTCTGCTGAAAAATGCATCAGGAATATCTTTGAGAACAACCAGCCACAAATTCATTCTCCCTTGGTCTGATATCACTATTCCCCTCCATCCCCTGTCCCTTCTAACCCTGTTTGGCACTTGGTCCCTTGGCCTCTCTTACTCCTTCACCAGGCATCTTACCCCTTGCATCTTACTTTCTGGCAATTGGAATCTTACTTATTTGCAGGATTCAAAAGCCTGGGCGCAGAGCAAACTCACTGGAGGAAGAGTCTGGGTCTCCAAACCCTGTTCCCCCATGGGAAAACCTGCAGGCTTTGAAATGTCTGCTCCTAGGAGCCCTTGGGCAGCAAAGTCACAGCTCCAGGAGAAGGAAGCAGCAGGCAGGAGACAAGCACAGCAGCCTGCCCAAACTGCACAGGGACAAAGTGTGAGATGCCTGTCTGAGAGCAGGGGTGCCCCTGTGCACCTCTGGGTGTCCCTGGGCACCTCTGGGTGTTCCTGGGCACCTCTGGGTGCCCCTGCACACCTCTGGGTGTCCCTGGACACCTCTGGGTGCCCCTGCACACCTCTGGGTGTCCCTGCACACCTCTGGGTGTCCCTGGGCACCTCTGGGTGTCCCTGCACACCTCTGGGTGTCCCTGGGCACCTCTGGGTGACCCTGCACACCTCTGTGTGTCCCATGGCACCTCTGTGTGTCCCATGGCACCTCTGGGTGTCCCTGCACACCTCTGGGTGGCCCTGCACACCTCTGTGTGTCCCATGGCACCTCTGTGTGTCCCATGGCACCTCTGGGTGTCCCTGCACACCTCTGGGTGGCCCTGCACACCTCTGGGTGTCCCTGGGCACCTCTGGGTGACCCTGCACACCTCTGGGTGTCCCTGCACACCTCTGGGTGGCCCTGGGCACCTCTGGGTGTCCCTGCACACCTCTGGGTGGCCCTGCACACCTCTGGGTGTCCCATGGCACCTCTGGGTGACCCTGCACACCTCTGGGTGTCCCTGCACACCTCTGGGTGGCCCTGGGCACCTCTGGGTGTCCCTGCACACCTCTGGGTGGCCCTGCACACCTCTGGGTGTCCCTGGGCACCTCTGGGTGTCCCCGCGTCCCTCTGGGTGTCCCTGTGCACCTCTGGGTGTCCCTGGGCACCTCTGGGTGTCCCCGCGTCCCTCTGGGTGTCCCTGTGCACCTCTAGGTGCAGGATGCCAACAACTTCCACTCAACACACACAAAAAGAGACCACAGCACTCACATCCTTCCACCACAGGGACGACCTCATGGCCATACACACACAATCCCTTTTGCTCCTTGATATTTCACCTCAAAATAGCTGAGTTTCCAGGGCAGGTGATTTGATTTCCCTTCAGCTTAGAAAGCATTTGGGGATTTTTCAGCTGATCTTATACATACAGGATCAAGGTCAGCACTTATGGGTAGCTACAGAACAAGAAACACAGCTTTGCAAATGATACCTAATGCATTCCAAGCATGGGATAAAAATTAACAAGACAAGAAATAAGCTTGTAGAAAGACAGATACCAACAAGCCATGTCCTGTGCCCTCTTAGACACTTAAGAGAAATGATGAATTGTTAGGAAAAAACCCTACATAGACCAGTAATTCCTCAACATAACATCCCTGTAGGGACTGTATCTTTTTTAGTCATTGTAACAATTTTAGTTTCTCTCAGGGCTGTAGAAAAGTTTCCTGAAAACTGAACTCTAATGATACTGAAGGTACTGCTGCGAAAATGCCTTTTCCACAATATATTGAAGAAGGCAGACAAAAGGATCCTTAATCTTGCCTTATGCTTTATCTTATCATTTGTAAGACTAAAAGGAACTCTGTGCACTTGGTAAACCTGGGGTTATGTAACAAAACACCTAAAGAACCCTCTGAAGCCTCTGCCCTCTGCAGCACACCAGGAAAGACAGAAAATTACCAGCACAATTCCGCTAAATCAGGCAGCTGGCAACATTTCACTCCTGTTAACTGTCTCCCTGACCACAGCCCTGCTCTCAACCCTCCTCCCCTTCCGAGGGGATGGATACCTTAAGGCCACTTCAGCAACTTTTTAAATGCACATTTAACTATAACCACACAGTGAGCCCTGATTTAATCAATACAGATGAACTGGGCTAATAAAGCACAAGGAAGCACATGCACTGAAAGCATCACAGTTACTGCCTTATAACTGAGTACCTCATTCTGACACATTTAGTGTTATTTTAACATTTCCCCCGATTTTAGGAACTCAGTTTTCAGACACTACTCTTCCCTGCAGTTCACTGGGACATCCATGAGGTTGGTAATCAATAAACCTTTAAAAAAAAAGAAAAAAAAAAAAGTATGTGCCAGTAAGTTTCTTTCTGAGCACTGCAGACTGAGGCCGGGAGTCCTTATGCAGGTGCTGAACTTAACGACTTTCTGCTGCCCCTTTAAGGAAAAGTCGTGCAACAAAACCCCAGGTACTGCTAATTTGAGCCCTTAACTTCCCCCAGAGCCAGAAGGAAACTCCCAAGTGCCCTGCCACCTTTATTTCAGCCGGCTGCATGATTCACCCCCCTAGCAAAGATGCTGTCAGCATCTCTGGGGCACAGCTCTGTCCAGGGCTTTCCCTCCCTGGAGGAGCAATGACAGGGCCATTCCTGTGGGTGGAGGGAGCCGGGAGCAGCACTGCGGGGCAGCGGTACCCGGTGATACCCACGGACACCCAGGGGTACCCAGGGACACCCAGGGGTACCCAGGGACACCCAGGGACACCCAGGGGTAACCAGGGACACCCAGGGACACCCAGGGATACCCAGGGATACCCAAGTATAACCAGTGATCCCGCCGGTACCCAGCGGTACCCGGTGATACCCACGGACACCGGGCGGTACCCAGGGACACCCAGGGACACCCAGGGGTAACCAGGGACACCCGGCGGTACCCAGGGATAACCAGGGACACCCGGCGGTACCCAGAAACACCCAGGGATAAGCAGGGATCCCGCCGGTACCCAGCGGTACCCGGTGATACCCGCAGTACCCCGGGATAGCCAGGGATACCCAGCGGTACCCGGCAGTACCCAGGGATGCCTAGCGGCACACAGTGACATTCAGCGGTACCCGGCGGCAGCCAGCGCCCGGCCGCTCCCGCACGGAGGATGCCGCTAAACCTCCCCCGCCTCGCCGCTCGGCCCCCAGCGCTGCGGGCCCCGCTCCCGCTGCCCCCCGCCCTCCCCCGGGCCGGAGCGGTGCCGGTGCCGCCGCAGCACGGCGGGCCCGGAGCCTTACCGCATCCCGGGCGGGCCGCCCGCCCCGCCGCGGGCCCGCCTCCGCCATGGATGCGCTGGGATGCGCTGGGATGCGCTGGGATGCGCCGGACCGGGATGCTGCGGATGCTGCGGATGGCAGGGGCCGGGCAGGCAGCGGTTCGGGCGGGTAGCCCTGCCGGCACCCGGCTCCCGGCTGGCAGCCCCGCTCTCCTCCCCAGCGCCGGCTTCGCTTTTAAGGTGGAATGCCAAAAATCGTCCTGCAGGCGCTCCTTGCTGCGAGGATTGGGCTCTCAGCTCGGGGCTTTCACCCTTCCCTGTCCCCCCTGCCGTTATCTCCAAGGTGCCTTTTCAAGCCGTTCGGTGTTCTGGGGGCAAACTAAGGGAAAATGCTCCGGCCAAAAGCCGAGGCTTGCCCTGGCATCGCCTCCCAGCAACAGCCTGGTTTGCCCAGGCAATTAGAGACATACATAAAGAGTTAAAACAAAAATCTGTACAGTGTGATAGAGAAATTTTCAAGATCAGATGCACAACCGCAGAGCTGCAATTGCATATACATATGCTGGAAAAAATAGGACACGCTCTGTATTTTAAATTCAGCTTCATGGCATTCCTTTACTCCAAAACTGTACAAGGATCAGAGAAAGATTTTTTTTTAATTGCATCAGGGTTTATGAGGTGTGATTGGAAAAAAATCACAATTTAAATTTTTGTCCTTACACCTTCTGGAAACAGGGACAGCCATTTAGGACCAGACTGTTTTTAAGGCAATAACGTTTAGTGGACATGGGTTTCCTTCTCATCCCTCTTTTGAAGAGGGATGAGCACCTCCCATTCTTTGCATGGACAGCCCTGATACTGCAGGCAAAGTCACCTCTCCACATGGACACATGGCACACAAACTGGGTGTATGCTCAAATAATTAAATTTTCTTATTAAACACAAAATTAATTACATTTTTATAGAAGCTACAAATTAGGACAGGATTTTTTCCCATTTGCAACTTCCAGACTATGCAAAGCAAGTGCATCATCCTTAAAGGATGTTCTTGGTATTAGCACCTGTTCAAACGCTGGCAGCAGAACTGAATTTTGATGAGCACTTTAAAGAACTACTTTCTAAATACTGCTTCTTCTCCAGTGGTATGGCAACCACACTTGCAAGTTCAATTTATAACATTCTGAAAAATCAGAACCAAAAATACTTTTAGTGGTATCTCATTCACACTGCAAAAAGGGAACCCTCCCTGCCTCCTACAGGATGCTGACCAGCAAAATGCCAGCAAAGCATTTTTAACACCAAGTTCAGCTGTACCAGTATTAACAATTTAAAATACCCTAAGATCTAACTTTATCAGAACCAGGTAAGCATTTTCTGTCTCAGTGCATACCCTGTACTTCATCCTTTCTCAGATGGACCAATGCCTTTAACCAATCAATGATTATGAGCAGAAACAAACACAACAATAACACGCCCAGAATATTTCCATTGACCTACCCACATGGCATGATGTGGTTGGGAAAGGATTTATCTGTGAGCTCCTACCTCCCACAAACATGACTTTTCTAGAGCTGCATGCTCTGCTGCAAATCCAAGCTCTGATTCCAAGACACAATGCAGTGCAGAACTGCAAAACCCCACTGTGCTCAGATCAGACACCTGCTGATGCTTTGTAGCACATGAACGTGTGTACCAGATCACTTAAAACACACAAAGGCACCCATACACTTTTAAAATAGATTTTTCCACCCATGCCCACACACAAATGCTTGTGAAGCCTGTTTAAAGAGCCTTAAACTTTCAGTCACCAACAATTAGGTAAAATAAACTAATAACCAGTGTCAAGAAGGAACATATATGAAGACAAATTTTCCACCCATCAAAAGCATAGAACATGGCACAAAACACATTTGAACCACTGCAAAAGAGAATAAAACACAGCAAATGGATCAAACAAGCAAATTAATACACAAACAGCTCATTTATGCACTCAAATTAATTACAGGGCCATAAAGCAAACTACTGCCTAGGGAGAAAGCTGGAGCATCATTGCTCCTGGTTCCCAAGACACATAAAGGCACGGTGAGTTAGTACACTACAAGCAATTAACATTAAAGAGGACTTACTGCTATTTTTTGGAGAGTTGTTTTGACTGATGTCCATGTGTCCAGTCTTCTATCCAGGATTAGGATAAATTTAGTGTCAGACTCATGTTGACTGCAAGGTAAGAAAAAAACAATAACCAGATAATTTTCCAAGAAAAGTGACTCCGTTTCCCAAAAAACCCTTAATCCAATAACTCACAATGCAAACCACATTTTAGTATTTCTACAGTTCCTAAAATTCCCTTTGAAAAAATTTATCCTGAACACCCAAACTCTTTCCAGTGGTGCTTAGCAAGAGGACAAGGGGCAACAGGCACAAACTGCAACACAGGGATGCCATCTGAATATGAGGAAAAATGTCTTTCTCCTGAGGGTGACAGCACAATGGAACAGGCTGTGAAGAAAGATTGGGAAATCTCCTGCTCTGGATATTTTATAAACCCACCTGAGGCTTTTAATATCTCCAGATATTCCAGCACAACCTGCTCCAGGTGAAGCTGCTCTGGCTGGGGGGTTGGAGTAGATGATCTTTAAGATTCCTTCCAACCCAAGCCATTCCCTTTGATCTGCACAGCTCCCTTCCCAGCCCAATCTTTCTGTGATTCTGTGGCTGTGGCAGCCCAGGGTTAAGCATCACCCGTGACTTGTGAGCGAGGTGGTGACAGCAGATTGTTGGAGACCAGATTGCTCTTGAAACCCAAACTGCTCTTGAGAAGGAGCCTGCAGAGCCAGAGGAGCTGTGTCCCTGCCCAGCAGCCTCCCCTGATGCCTTAAAGTTTTATCTTCCATGTATTTCAGGTTCTGTGCTGCCCAGGGGTGCAGCTCTGAGCTCACAGTCAGTGTCACTCAGCTCTCTGCACACAGCAGGGACACAAAACAAATCCTTGTCCTGCTGCACACCAAGGACAACTTTCAGCCCAGCAGCACAAACAAGGGTGGCTGGAGGGAGGAACAAGAAGGATGGGAGCTCACAGCCTGGAGCTGGGATTGGACAATTCAACCCCAATGTGCAAATGGAGCAAAACTTATAAAAGTGTGAGACCTCGTGACCATTTGTCCATTTTGTGCCCATTCTGTGTCCATTTTGTTACAATTTTGTGACCATTTTGGGTCCATCTTGGGTGCAGCCCTGCCCAGGCCCTCTCCTGCCCAAGCTGTCCCCTAAAGGCCTTTCAATAAATCCCTACTTTATTCTCCAGCTCTGCCCAGTCTCTGTTCCAGCTCAGCCTTCCCAAGGCATCACCCCCAGCTGGTGCCCCCAGACCCCCCTGCCCTCACTGCCCAGCTCTTCCTGCCGAGCTCACGTTACAGCAGCCAAGAGATGACTCCAGGCTTGTTTTGGCAGGAGACAGCAGAGTGACACCAAGGCAGGGCAGGGCAGTGCCAGCCTGGCACAGGGAAGGGGAGCTGGTGCTCCAAAAGGCTGTGGTGGCTCCCCCAGCACGCCCTGCTGGGGATGCAGGGCTTGCTCCAAGGTGTTTTCCAGCACACTCTGTTGACTTGGCAAGGACAGGCTCCTGACATCCCTTTTAACACCCAAACCCTTTGAGTTGCTTTGAAATGCCCAGTCTGACCAAGCCAGCCAGCTGTACTGGGGGTGCATGGTCTGGCAGGGGCCCCGGCTGCCCTGTCTGTAATTCAAATATTCCTCCCCAGGCTGGCAGGGAACAGCCCAGCCAGGCCCCAGCTGTGACAGCACACACGTCTGACAGCTGAGCTACACACTGCACTCATGTTTGCACACAGCTACAGGCAGGCCAGCTTGTAACCAAGTCCTCCAACGTGAGTGTATTTACAGGATACTTAGGCAATATTTGCAATATTTATTGTGTGGATGCTGGAACAGGATAGCCATGTCCCACACCACCCTATCCAGGCGCCTCAGTGCTGGGGAGAGGCTCCCAGGACACGTGCTGGCTCCCCAGAGGGGCTCAGGTGTCTGCACTGGGCACGGCCTTGTGCAAGCAGCTTCTTGTCAGCATCATTTCCACTAATTCCTGTGTTTGGCAAGGCAAACACATGGTGGATTACTCAGAAGTCTCACACAGCAGACAATACTTGGCAACTTTACTACAGAAAAAAAACCACCAAGACAGTTGAAGCCAGTGCAGCAGCTTTCGTTCAGTGCACATCTTGATGCTCTGGTCTGTGGCAGCTACAACTCTGACAAATATATTTAAGAGGAATTAGCAGTTGTGCTCAGAGGGATGAAAAATAAAATTCCACTTGACTCATAACAATAACTGACTGAAGATATGTACAGGCACCCAACTCCCAAGCTATCCTATGACAGATCTTATGGATCTCTAACATCACACTCAAAGTTCAAAGGTTTCATTTGGATTTATTCAATGACCTTGAAGTGTAGAAGAAAAGAGCAGAGAAAACGAGTATCAAATTTTACATATGGGTCATGCACAGAACATCTACGTGCAATAAAGTCTGAGGCTGTGAGCATGGTGAGTGTGACTTTTCAGCCAAAACCTTTATTTGCTTTGAATAGTTTAGGCAATGTGAGACAATTCTGCAGGTTTCTGTTAACTCTGTTCACCCCCACCATGAGCTAAGTGACCCAGGTGGGTGAGAGCAGGCCAAAGGATCCATTGGTTTGAGGCAAAAATAAAACTCTTTGGTGTTTCAGCACACTCTACAATTTCAAAAGGTGTGTCTCTGAGCTATAAGATACAATTCCCCAACTCCCCATGGTATTTCCCAAGAGTCTGCAGTTGAAAAAAATAAATCCTGTTTACACTGAACTGCTGTAATGATAATAAAACATTGAAGAAAACCCCCAGAATCCAAGTGATTTAGACAAGGCAGCCAGACCGTAGTGCAGTGCCAGTTGAGAAGGGCTGAAATAAGCCATTAACTCAGGACAAGGTTATGCTCAGAGAGCAGCCTCTGAGCATGCTAATTTACTTTTATCAGCCCCCTTACAGAAACAAAGAGGAAAGCTCCCAGCAGTCTGACAGCCTTGATACCTACTGTAGGAAATTTGTCATTTATTCTAGGGCCAGTGGAGAAGTCTGTGACTGTTTGCAACCCAGGCCTAGCAGGTTTATCAGATTTCCAGGCCCGTGATGTACCTTTTAGACTGACAATAAAAATAAATCAATGCTTTCTACCAAGGCTCTGAGGGCTGCTTGTTTGCATCCAGCAGCAGAAAGATGGAGACAGATAACCAGGGCAAGGATTATTTCTCTCTGGGTGTTTCTTGTCACCTTTTTTTTCCCTTAACTTTGTATGTGTTGCAGGATGCACCAGACTAAAAATAAAGACCTGGGATGTTTTGCAGGACTTGAAATTGGATCCTGGAGTCTGCAGTTGTGAGATTTAGCACAGGACTGAGAGACTCCTTGCCGCTGGTGGGATCAGAGCACGCTGTCACAGCCTGCCCAATATTGAAATTCAGAGGTATTTATAGCCACCAGCTCCCTCCACTGTGCCACTACTGTGTGTTATCAGTCACAGCTCTAAACCACTCTGTACCTCACCTCCCAGCCTAAATGAAACAGGCAAAGCCTGTCTAAATACCAAAAAAGGGGAGAGTCAAAGCATAGAACAGAACAGGACATGGTATTTCAGTAGGAAGGGATCCACGGTGATAATCTGTCCAAATGTCTGGCCATTTCAGGCTGACCAGAAGTTGGAGGATGTGTTAAGGGCATTGTCCCAACGACCCCTAAACACCGACAGCTTGGAGAATCAATGACATCTCTGGGGAAACTGTTCCAGTGTTTGACACCCCCTTAGCAAATAAATGCTTCCTAATGTCTGTACTAAACCTGCCCCGGCACAGCTTGGAACCATTCCCATGCATCCTATCCCTGGATCCCAGGGAGAAGAGCTCAGCACCTTCCTGTGCACATGCCATCCTCAGGAAGCTGCAGAGAGCAGTGGGATTCCCCCCTCAGCTCCTCCTCTCCTCTCCAGACAAGCCCAGAGGCCTCAGCTGCTCCTCACAGCACAGCACAGCCCTCTCACCACACTTGCTCCCTCTGGACACATTCAAGGACCTCCACAGCCTTTATAAATCTGGCACCCAGAACTGCACACAGTATTGAAGGTAATACCACATCAATGCTACACACTGAGGGATCTTTTCAGTTTTCAAATTTTACTTTTATAGTAATTCAGTTTTTTGCAATAACAATCTCACAGATACCATAACTGACTTCAACTGATTTTTTAAATTTTTTTCTTAAAGCTTCTACTGGAATTTTGGCTTAACTTGGCAGAGATAAAATCTTTCAGCCCAGAGAAAAGATCTGTATTTGCTGTAAAGACCACACTGTCACAGTCCTCAATCCAAGCCAGGATAAAGTGCTGCTTTATCACTCCATGGGTCTCTTTTCTGCAAACAGCAGGATCTGTCACACTTCCCTGTGCCTCTGCTTCAAGCACAGCCCTGCAGGTGCTGCTCAGCACAGCCAGCCTGCAGGCAGGCAGGGCAGCATTTTGAGCTGGATGTGCACAGAATAGAAAGTGGGCACCTACTACTTATTCTCCCTTACAGCTCATGCACACAAGCACTCTCTGCAGCTGCCTCCTGCCTGCAGCACAGTTCCCAGGAATACCAAAAATGAACTTGCCTACAGGACTCGCCTTCCTCCTGGCTCTGCTATTAATGCACTCGCCTTGAGGACTCAGGAGCAGCTTTCAGCATCCATCTCCTTCATCCAACAATTATTTCCAGGAGAAAAATGCCTCGTGAAATTCAGCTTCCCAAAATACTACAGACCTGACACCCAGGAGGTTTTCTCAGACTGGTGTAGGTAGGATACTGCAGCTTCTTTGCACAGGAAAGGCATGAGGTGTGTGGTTTGGATCTGCCCCTGCACATCCACAGGCAAGGAGGTGCTGGTGCACCCACACCTAACCCTGATATGTGATGAAATTAAATACCTCTGGCAGGTAAATATTTACCTCTTTCAGGGACTTTCTGGGCCAAAGTCTGAGCTCTAACCCGACAATGTGATGCTGCTGAGGGATGTGCACACAGGGGCACCAGAGCTGACACAGACCTGCCACCCTCACCCAGGTGATGCTTTGCCTGGAGCCTTTCAGCTCCAAAGTGTTAGGGAGCACATGTTTTTGAGGTGATCAGACATTGGGGCAGCTGTTATGGTGACAGGAGCAGCAGAGCAGGATGATTAAAGTGGTTTTACTACAAACATGCTGAACGTGTTTGAATCACCAGCAAGCTCGCAGCTCTCATTAGTTTCTTGATTGAGTTGGACCTATTAGAGGGACAGCAAGGCTGCTCATCATGCTAATGCCGGGGTGTTTACAGTCAGATGGAATAAGAAGCCTTGGAGAAACCAGACAGAGCTGGGAAGTGCAGATGCACAGACCAGGGCTGCCTGCACAGGATGAAGGAGAAACCCCTCTGGCCAACACTTGGCCACTGTTCCTGCTGGGCCAGTGCTTTGTGGGCCAGGAGCCCTTGAAACCTCAGAGTCCATCAAAAAGAGGACAGAAGAACCAGAGGCTCCTTTTTTATTTTTGAACAGAGGTGCCTGAACACTCAACACTTCTTTCAAAGCAGCTGCTAATGGAAAGCTCCCATCTAGCTGCTGCTCTCCTGCTCTCCCTGCAGAAGAAATTTGCCAAAACAGGCATTATTCAAGAAAATTAAGCATTCCAGGTAACTGAGTCACCAGGCTCAGCAGCAAGAACCAGGATGGCCATTAATCTAAGTATACAGCCCTGTATGAGGCACAGGCAGACTGTCAGCAGCTTTGCCCTGACACACAGGCAGGTAATGGGAGCTGCTGCTCTCTGCTGAGCCATCACCTGTCACAGGGACCCCAAACGCTTTGTTCCTGTAATTAGTCTCTCCCTCTGGTTTAATTTTTCTTTTTCCACAGTGATGACTCTCTATTTGTACATGCCAAAATATTATTTTGCAGTGGTGTGGCATATTTAAGGGGTGACACACGCCAAAGCTTGAGGAAAGGTTGTTGTTAATTAGAAACTTAATCAACTGAGTGTGTGATACATTCCAGCTGACAGGTCACAGGGATGATGTCCACTTGTTCCTCTGCAGTTCCTGGCACATAAAATGCCTCACCTGGACACTGTAAGGGCTTGCACCCCTCTGTTGTGCTCTGAGAGCTGAAGAGGCCCCTCACCCCCACACAGGGCTGTACCTTGAAGATCTCTGCCTAACCAGGCAGGACCCACACCTCTGCCCACCCCAGACAGAGCTAACAGGGAGCCCCATACCTTGGGACTGACGTCAGGTACGTTAGGACTTTAGACACATTCTCCTCAGGCACCTCGTTGAAGCCAGCGTTGTCGGGGAGGGTGATAATCCAAGCCTTGTCCTTTCCTCTTCCACCTGGAAAAGAGACAAGGATGCTTCCCCTGGCCACGCTTCTGAGGAGGGCCAGCAGCAAAGCCCAGTCAGGTCAGGACACACACTACCATTGGCAGAGGGGTTTTTCACACCACCAAACAAAGCCAAACCTGCCTCTGAGTCCAAGCACAACACACAAGTGCAGGTGTTAGAAACAAATTTATTAAGTACCAGGTATTTCCTTTATTTCTGAATGTACTTTGTGCAGGACAGCAAAAGAAATCAGAAATACAAGGCCAAGTAAACACACTGGTCTGGAACCTACAGAAACACATTTCACAGCAAAGTGCCTGTTAATGCATTGAGTGCTGGGAGGTAAGAATATTTTACAGTGTGGCACGAGACAGAAACCTAATCTGCTCTTTCAAACTGCCTCCATGTTTTATTAACAACATTTCTAGTGGCACTGGATACTACCTGATGGGTAACAACCCGTGTGGAGTATCACTCTGACAAATAGCAAAGACGTTTGTCTGGAGTATTTAATTACCACGGGGGGAGAGAGAGACCCTGAAGACGTTCTCGTACTCACCAGACAGAAAAGCAAACTCTTTCATCAGATCATCACTGATGTCCTTTGCACAGATGGGTATTGCAGTTTCTGGAGAGAGGGAAAAGCAGCAATCAAAATAAAGCACCAATCCAAAGCAAACACATTTATCAATGTGCTAATCCAAAGGTGGAACTTGAACCAAGTGCAGCTTCCTTAAACTGTACGTGAAATTATGTAATAAAGGATATGTGGATCCTAGGGATGTTACTTCTAATGTTTCTAATTACTCTAACAGGGTGAAAGCCACAAGTCAGCAACAAATGCATTCCACTGAATGTACCAAGGGAGCACTGCCCCTCAGCTTGAGTGCCCTTCCCTCAACAGGCCATTTCCAATGTAAATTTTTATATTTTGGAGTTAGTACTACTCTCTGTTTTACAGAGTCTCCCAGTGCTTCCCAGCCTTGGCAACACAAAGGGCTGAGGTTTCTGCTGGGAACTGCAGTGTCCAGGGCTGCTGCACTGGGAACAAGGCTGGGCTTTCAGACTGTTACAGTCTTTAATTTTGAACAAATAACCTTCTGAAATCATGTTTTCACCTGGCATGGAGCCATAGACATTGGAGAGGCTGTTGTTCTTATGTTCAGTTGTTAGATTTCTTCCTAATTAAATAATGGGAGAGGCTGTTTCAACACCATATTTAGCACCATGATCATTGCAGTGGCAATGAAGCGCATCGGAACAACTTTACCTTTTCCTGGGAGAAGGAAACAAAGACCAGACTGACTAAACACAAGAGGAGCTTTAAGCTGGTAGACATTTTTCTGGATTATCTACAAATGGAATGACAGCTAAAAATTAAACATCCTTGTTCCTGCAAATAAATGTTTTGAAGCACATCTATACAGATTAAAGTCCTTGGGCTTTCTGATAATCAAAATTTAAACACCGATTATTTCACAGAGTTGGTCCTAGGGAATAATCTTCTGGCTGTTTTAAATCAGACAGGCTGCATACTTCAGCACACTCCAACACAATCAATATTTATTCTATGTCCCTTTTTCCAAAAGCTTTCTGGTCACTTCTACTTTACCCAAAGATTTTTCAGGCCTGAACTGGCTGTAGGGTGCTGCAGCACAGCAGCCCAGATGTGTGTGTGGGGGCACTCTGTCCCCCACAGCCCCACCAGCAGCACCAAGCTGCTCTCTGCCCTTCTATACACACGCTGCTGATTTTCCTTCTTGTAGATAAAAACGTGATTTTTGTTTGTGGAGGATTGAGCTTCAGTCCCACTGGCATCTACAGAAACATTCTTGATTTTAACAGGCCCTACAATTGGTCTTGGTGAGAAAGAAGTTTGTCCTGCAAAGATATTTCAAATATTTGTCTTGCAAAGATATTTCAACCCCTCATTCAATTGCTTCACCCAACTTGAGGACAAGCAGCAGCAAGAGGTTTCTTCTCTATTCATTGATTTTTTTTTACCAGGTCATTGGTTTCATACTGATAAAATTCACATTTAATAACTTAATGAGCTCCAATACATGAACGAGATGATACCACACACGTGTGTCATTGAAATTGTGAGACAAAAGCCCGTGCTGTGCAGACCTATTTGTCACAGATCAGTGAGGGGCTGCTGTATGGCCACAGGCAGGGTCAAGCCTGTCCCCAAAGCTCTCCCTGCCTAGCCCCTGGCTTTCCCCAAAGTGCAGCACAAGCCAAGCCAGGCACAGTCTTGCCACGTGCTGTAACTCCTCCCGTGGCTCAGGTGCTCAAACACAACTCCAGGCTGACAGTAAATGTGGTTTTTGTTTGGGTTCTGCACTGATATGAGAGGGACGTGCCAGTTCATTGAGGATGATCAGGAAATAAGCTGGAGAAAGGAGCTTAACCTTTCCATGGGAAAAAGAAACCCAACCAACCACTTAATTTAAAAGTTTGATAAGACATTTTCTCACTGAGAACCACCTAAACACGTGCAGGGAGGTAGGGGAGTTTGTGCCCATCCTCTGGGCAGCAGGATAATCCAACAGTAACAGAGGAGCAGGATGCTGCCCTTTGGCAAAGTCAGGGCACAACAACAGCCTGATTGTGGTGTGATTAGGGCTGCTCCTCGGCCAACTCATCCCTGGCACTCTCTCTGTGTTGGCCACTGAACTCAACCTCCTGGGCAAATATTAGGGAAAATCAAGTGCTGGCATCAAACCCACAAGTGTGTTGCTGTGCCTGAGGCACATCAATTGGATGCTGCAATAAATCCTGAACAGAAGCATGACCTTTGTCCTCAAATACTAATTCTGCAGAAAGAGCAGGGAAAGGCAGTGAGGCACCAAGGACATTAGCCTCTCAAACAAGGCTTCAGCTGATGTTCTGTAGCAAACTGGGAGTTTTTTGTCTAAAGGACACTTGGGACAGCACAGAAAAGACCCCAGGGTACTGCCCAGTGCTGGCTATGAACAGCACAGCCAGCCTGCATCTTGCTTGGCACAGGGTGCAGGAAGTCAAGGTTTCACAAAAGCCCACTCATTTCTTTCAGGCAGCCAAAAGCAGGCTTTGTGATCATCAGCTGTTACAAAACCAAGCCTAAAGTCCCCTGCTACAGCATCTCAGGGCCCTTTACAAACTGCCGTCCCCTGGCAGCTGGCATGACCTCAAGTTTTAGGGTCTTACTAAAAACCAGCAGCATCTGGATGGTAAATTGTCATAATGGCGTAGTGTCATTTTTATATAGACTCTAAAATGGGCAATCATAAAATATTGCTGCAGTTATGACATTCAGAGACTCCTCTGCAGGGGGGAGATTGTTGCCATGATACAGAGTTCTGGAGGCTGCATGTCTTTCCCCAAGCAGGGGAAGGACAAAGGGGGAATTTAGAGCTCTCTACCCCACAGAGGAAAGCCAGTGTGGCTCAGCAAGGAGCCCTGCTGAATCTGCCCTGTCCTGGTTTGCACAGTGCAGGACATTTCACAGGGCTCCTCAGAGGGATGCACCTGGTGCAGACTGAGGCTGTGAGAATGATGCTCATGGCCAGGGATCACGATCTCTTTGGAGGAGACACAGACATGCAGGGACTTCAGTGGTGGAGTCTGCAGTGACACCCAGAGAGGGGACAGCTCCTGTCCCAGTCCAAATCCCTCTTGTAACACTCAAACTCTGAAGTGCTTTGCTCTTAGCAGCTCTTGTTTCCTTTCCTTTTCCAAACTCACAGGCCCGCAGCATGTGCAGGCAGCAGCTGTGTAACACATCTGCCAAGCTGCCTCACACTCACCACACTGACCAAACATTGTCTGCTGCTATGAAACCCATTTGGAGACGGCTCTGTTGTGAATGAGGAACAGCAGCTCTTCATCTGGGGGCTGCTGCTGTAGTCTAGGAAACAAAACTGAAGTAAATCAAATGAAAATGTAAAGGATCACGCTGAGCTTCTCCATGATCTGCCTGTTCTCAGCTGCTTGTCCCTTTGGACACCCAGCAAAGCAGCATTTATTTGGTACTGAGGAACCTTCAAATCAGCACAGCTGTAACCCATTTCCATGTCTCCTGGTGACCTTCTGGGCTGACCAGCCAGAGTCTGTCTTGGGCTGTCCCACCACAGGAAGGCCCACGTGCCCCAGCAGGTCCCTTGAGGCTGACACCACCTGCACCACAGCCCTACACACAGCAGCAGTGTCTGCAGGGAGCTCTGCTGCTCAGGGCCTTCCAATGACTTGCACTTCTCCCAGCTTCCACAGGCACCCCAAATCTGAGGCCAGAATCAGTGCAAGCCTCCCCAGACAGCCCACGGAGCACAAACTGGGGGTGTGCAGGGGTTAAGTCATTCCTATCTTTGCTTTGTGCAGGAACAGGAACTGAACTCCTTTCCAGCTTCTCCTGCTGAAGGTGCTCCACTCCGCAAAATTAAATATTCACTGGGACAAAGAACAGAAGTACAGCCCTGTGTCTGAGGAGAACAATCAATGCAGCACCTGCAATCTGCCCCCAGCTCAGCCTGGATTGCCATACCCACTCCACACACCCCAAAGGAGAGACCCTGATGGGATCACTCCCTCTCCACACACCATGGCCAGAAAGAGGGACAGAGGGAGTTAACAGGGGAAAAAAATACCACTTTGTACTGTCTGAAAACTGCCCTACTGTGAACAGCACACCTGCCCACCATCCACACAAAGCCTGTGCCAAGTGACAAAGTGCCTGGCTGCAGAGAATAGGGCAGGAGTGTGGAGGCACCCATGCAGCTGCCCTTACTGCCCACACGCTGCTCCAGCCAGTACCTTCTGGGGGATCTGTCCCACCTGTGTGCTTCCCCAGCAAGCTCACACCTGGAGCAGGATCCTGACCACGTGAGCAGACCCACCTGCTGTGTCTGTCCTGCCCAGGAACAGGACACAGTGCTGGGCACAGGCAGAGCAGGTGTTTGCACAGCATTTGTAGGATCTGCAGCCAGGAGGGGCTGGCAGCTGCACAGGTGGCACAGGCTGACAGAGATACCCCGTGGCACGTGCAGTGCAGAACGTGTGGCACGGAACACCACACTGTGCTCCTCAACAAGGCCTGCTCTGTTCACCAAAAGGTGACTTACAGGACCTGCTCTGAGCAGAGCCAGCCAAGGTCCTGAGGCTGCTTCCTGGATGTGAGAGCAAACTCTTTGGTAGCTGAGAGCAAATTGTGTCTCCAGTGGCTTCAGGTCCTCACCTGGGAACAGAACAGGCACCAGTGCCAACAGGATTTGGTGTCAGTAAAGGGCCAGGAGCATGTTTGATGCCAAGAGCAGCAGACCCCTGCAGCCCCCAGCCATCCTGCTGCTGCAGGTGTCCACGTCTGCATGGTTGTGTGAGAGCTGGCACCAAAGGGTGAGTGCTGAAACCCTGCTGAGCCAGCTGCTGGATGGAGCTGGACTAACCTGGACAGCTGGGCAAACCACGGAATTCCTTGTAATTCCAGGTGGTGCAGCCATTCCCCACGCCAAGTGAGTGACACAAAAGACACACTAAAATATTTATGGCAGAAAGTTTCAATACCTGTGGCTGCTTCAAGTCCCTTTGTCCCCACAGCCCACGGGGACAGCTTGCACCTCTCTGTGGCCAGGGGCTCAGGGGAGCCCTGGCTCAGCCTGCAGGCACCTGCTGCCTATCTACATCCAGGCTTTCATCTTGAAGGGAAGCTCAGCAATTAGGTTTATAAATGCCTATTTTTCTGGAAGATATGATGTATTGCTCCTGAGGAAGATGGCCCCTGCAAGACCTGCATGTCCAGCACATGGCACGAAGTCCCACCAGGATTAGTCCACCCCTAGGAGCGATGTCTTGGTCACCTCACCAGGTTCAAGGACTCCTTAAATTATCTTTTCTCAGACTGGGGAAGATTTCTAAGGAAAGGCGCACTCTATTTTCAAGCTCCTTCTTTTACTTCTCCCCAAGCACCTGCTCCAACACAGCGTAGGAAGCAGCACCATCTGTCCTCTCATCTGACCCAGGGGCTCTGCTTCTCCTCCGAGGCCTTCCGGGGCTTCTGTGCAGGCAAGGCTTCAGTGCAGACACACATCCCCATCACCCAGACCTGTGGGAGTGCTCAGCTAAGAAACCATACAGCAAAAACGGGAAAGCTTCTGAAAAACTAGAATGACCTTTTTGAAAAGCTTAGATTTAGACACACTGAGGATAAGAGGAAAAAGGCAAAAAAATGAAAAAGTGCTGTGAAAGGAAAAGAAGATAAGAAACAGAAAATGTTAACTTGGTGCAGTTCAGGTTTGAGAATTGTCACCCAGGCAGCACGACTGATCCATGGAGGAATGTCCTCATGGGAGCAGCCCAATCTCTTCCAGCAGGAGCTGATGCTGTGCTCAGAGGGGTGGGACCACCACATCCAGGCATGCACAGAGCCACCTGGGCCTGGCTCCACAGCCAAGCTGCAAGCCCTGGGGCAGGAGCCTCCCACTGCCAGGCATCCCTGCAGCAGCTGCAGGGGGGGAACAGCAGCTGTGACAGAGCAGGAGCACCCAGGGCAGCGGTGTGGCACTGCTGCAGCCACTCGCTGACACACCAAACCAGCACAGCCTCATTCCTGCTGACCACGGGCCATGGCTGCCAGCAGGACAAGGTGCAGCCAGCCAAGGATCCCAGACAAGGTGCAGCCAGATAAAGATCCCACAGTCATGGAAATGTCATCCTTCTACACAGTTCTGGGAGCTGGAGTGAGCAGGAGGGTCTGCAGGAGCCGTGAGCCACGCTGGCAGCAAGGAGGAGGAGGAGGAGGAGGAGGAGGGGGATGTTCAAGGGATGCTAAAAGATCCCATGTGCTGGAGACCATGCAGTTTTGGAGCTGGGGTGGGGGGGGAGTCTCTTCCCATTTATATTTAGCAGCTGAGAAACTGTGGAAGCTTTGCTAAGAAAAGGTGAAGCAAAAGCAAATTAAGCAGCAACAAGGCTTGCTTGTTACCACCTGTTATGCTGTGATGTTTTCATGTCCAATCAGAAAAGCTCCATTCTCCTATCACACCAAACTAAGCAAAAATTGGGAAGGATAAAAGCCAGCTCCACCATATATGAATTCATGTCTATTGCAAGAAATGTAATAAAAGACTCTCAACACCCACTCTTTTGGATTCAACCACAATGTGGGAGTTGAGAAGATCTAGTTTCTTCCATTTCTAACATATAGGAGCTTCAATGTACTTTTAGTTTTCTCCTTTTTCCAGTTTCAGTCACTCTTCCCTCATCAAAGAGAGCAGTACAAGTGTTTGCACATCAGCACCAGGGCACATTTGCCAGCTGTGCAGAAGGCACATTTAGCATCTGCCAGCAGTAAACATCTTCCCAGCCCAAACCATCAGCCCCTAAACCAGAGCCCATTCAGCACATAAGACTTCCAAAATCCCATAAAAATCCAAGACTTCAGTAACTGTGCATCATCACTCAGTACCATGCAAATACTAATTTTTCAAAGAGGAATTCCAGCTTTGTGCCCAAAGTAACTCCTGGGAGATATTTCAGCAGTAAATCCTGGGGCTCCACTACCTGCCTGGGGAACCTGGAATGAGGTTCACTGAGGACACTGGAACAACTTCTTTCACAGCTGATACAGCCAGGAAACTAAACTATGCAGCCAATGCCATCACCTGGAAACTCTACTGCAAAGGAAAATGAACACAATTTTTCCCAAACTGAAAGTGGAAATGCTCGATTCTGGCATTTCCCCACTGAGCAAAAGCACATTTGCAAACCCAGCTAAGTGTGCTCCTGCAGCAGGAGCAGGCCTGTGCAATGCAAAGGGAGATGGGGAGGATGTTGCTGGTGCTTGCTGGCTCTCTCAGCACCCAGCCCCTGGACAAAGCCCCCTGCAGCAGCAGGATAACTGTGCTGTGTGCTGGGTCCCAGGGAACAGCTCTGCCCCAGGACATCCTGACTCACCTCTGCTCTAAAACCAAGTCCAGCAACGCCTGGGAGGAAAAAGGGATTCAGAAAACAAGGCAGCCCCACCCAGTCACTTCCACCAGCACTCCTCACACTCCAGTCCCTCTGCCCACCAATTTTCTAACAGCCTTGAATTTCCCTTTGTCAGGGAAGGTGGCAGATGAGCTGGGCCAGGCTGTGGCAGCAGAGCAGGCTGAGGAGGGACCCGCACTGTGCTCAGCACTTGTCCCCAAACAACCACTGCCACAGCGACACGTGGCTGCGCACAGAGGCCACCCGCTGGCTTGTGGCTCCAGGATTTCCCTGCAAGTCCGACCTGCCAAAACCAACACTAACAAAAGGCTCTCACCACAGCACAACCAGGGCAATGTCCCAGCTCTAAACCCCCATCTCCAGGCACACGGGGGAAGCTCTGATGTCTCCAAGCATCCTCAGTGGCGAAGAGAGCGCTTTGGAAAACTCTTTTCTTTCTCTCACCATGTTTTACACTTCAGTTGTTCCCTCCCACACAGCCCTGCTGTCGCTTCACTTTTGTCCTGGTACATGAATGATAAGCCATTAAACTGGTTGTAGCAAATGTGATGTCGGGAGAGGAAGCACATCCCACCTACTACTGACAGCTCCCAGACTACTACTGCTCTGTGGCCCACCCAGAGGGCCTGGACTGGTGCAAGCACAGAGCTTTTGGAGGCTGCTGTGGTTCTGCCATGCTCTGAGGGAGCCCAAGCCATTTCAGAGATGAGAATGGCCATAAAAGGCTTGGGATTTTTACAGCTTTTATCTCAGTCTAAGGCAGATACGGGCAGGTCACCTTGTATGAGAAACAACCAACAAGTTTCCTGTACTGCTGTGTGTAGGGAAATGGTTAAAACATGGTCCCAGATCAGGATGAATGCTCAGAAATCAGCAATAAGGGAAAAAACCTCCTGATTTATTTTTAATCTCGTGATTTGGAGAACCTTACTCAACTTTGTCTCTTTCTCAATATTTTATTTTAAGAACCTGTGTAGATGCCAAATCATGGGTCCAGATCCTGCAGCTCTAACCACACAAGGCTGCCTTTGTGGGGATATTTTGGCTCTGTATGACCATTACACAAAGGTCATCTGCCAAAAGCTGGTTAGGAGAGAGGGCTCAGAAGAAACCCACTGCCTGCTTTCACCTGGTTCCCATTCCATGGCTCGTAGCAAACACGCTCCCTCTGTGCCCCCATCCCTGTGTCAGCTCCTGCTCCAGCAGCGTGGGTGTTCCATGACAACAGCAGCACAAGGAGCATTTAATCACATCCATGCAAGCAGCATCCTTGGTTAATTGACCATGACCACCCCTGCCTGCATTTATCTGCTCCATTTTAGGGTGCAGGGAAATGAGCTGGGTCAGGTGGGCAGGACAGCCAGAGCAGAAGGTGCTGTTGGACACAAGCAGCTGCTGGGAAGCAGGTGACACGTTGGCAGAGTCCTCACCTGTGACCTACCCCCTGACAAATTCTTCCTGTGCCCCTAGTTGTGCCTTTCAAATATGTCAAGAAAGCTGGCATTGGACAGTAAGCTTTTTTGGGGTCAGTGTGTCTTTTTTGTGCCCAGCACAGCTCCAAGCACTCCGCCAACTGCAAACAGATGAGGAGTGATGCCTTTGGCTGCTTTTGACCCCTGACAAGGTGTGCATCCTCCAGTGAGGCTGGAGTCACCCACGGGGCCACTTACCTTTCTGGGCTAGGAAAGACCTCACTGCAAAAATACCTGTAACTCCCCACAGGAAAATAAGGAAAAACTGAGGGCTCCACACAACTTCTGAGCAGATCACTGTCCATCAAAGGAAACACGGCTGAGGCAGTTACGGCCTGAGATAGGGATCAGATTGCATTTGCTTCTCACATTCAGGGTGTGCAGCCACAGAACCACAGCCACTCCAGCACAATGCCACATTCCCGGCACTCCGAGGTGTTTGGGGACCGAGGGACACGGGAGGGATGACGAGGTGTCCAACAGAGATGCACACCTCGCACACATCCCCCGCCTCCCTGCCTCAGACCCGGGCACGGGCAGGCTGAGATCCCACATCCCAGGGAAGAGTTCCTCGGTTGTGGCCGCGGGGATCCGCGCAGGGGGCTCGCACTGACATTGTCACCGGCAGCACCTCGAGCCACGCTCTCCGGTGACATCTCAGGGACTGTCAGCAGTGCGGGCACACGGCTTCCCCTGAGACCCCGGGGCCGTCCCTCACCCACCGTGCCGTCCAGTGAATAAACAACACAGCAGCAGCTCCAATCCTCCTCAGACACCCGCCAGCCACGAGCCCTCCCGAGGCACCGGCACCGGGAGGGATGGGGCACCAGCGGGCACGGCCGAGAGTGTCCCCAGGGCTGTGAGGGGAACGCCGCTGTCCCCCCGCCCGCCGCCCGGACACCTGCGAGCCCCGCCGGCCCGGCCGCCCGCACTCACCGGCGGCGGCCTCCAGCAGCGCGGCGGCGCGGAGCAGGCGGTAGTAGCGCTCCATGTCCCCCGCCGAGGTGCCCCCCGGCGGGGGCCCGCCCGGGGCCGGGGCCGGGGCCGGGGCCGAGGCCAGGGCCATGCCGCGGGCAGTGCTCCCCGCCGGCAGCGGCCGCTCCGCGCCCCGGGCCCGCCGGGCGGGGCCGCCGCCTCAGCCCGCCCCGGCCCGGCCCGGCCCCGCCCGGGCACCGCCCCGGTACCGCCCCGGCCCGGCACCGGTACGGGCACCGCCACCGCCCCGGTACCGCCCTGGAACCGGCAGCGACACCGGCCCGCTCCGGCCCCCGGCGCCCCCGGCATTTCTTTCCCTTTTTTTTTTTTTTTTTTTTTTAGCCCCTTCCCCCGCTTTTCCCTTCGTGGTTTGTTTGTTTGTTTCTTGTTTGTTTGTATCCTTTTTTCCCGCCTTTCCCCCCTTCCTTCCCCCGTGATTCTCCCCCCTTCCCTCTTTACCCCCTTTTTTCTCTTTATTCCTTTTCCTCTTTCTCCCTTTTTTTAATCCCTTTTTTTATTTCTTTCGTTTATTCTCTTCCCTTTCCCCTCGCTTTCCCCCTCTTTATTCCACTTTTCTTTTCCCCCTTTCCCCCTTATCTTCTTTCCCCTATTTTTCCTCGTTCACCCACTCTTTTTATTCCTTTTCCCATTATTTCTTTCTATTCCCTCTCTGGCTTTTTTCCTCCTTCCCCCCTCCCCCGTTTTTTCTTCCTCCCCCTTTCCCCCTTTCTTTCCTTTCCCTCCCCTTTTATTCTTCTTTTTTTTCCCTTTAATTTACCATTACCCAGAGCCCCCCAGCAAACCACCCTGAAGCTGGATTTACTCCCTGCCTTAGTGCCTGTAGTACTTCTGTAGGGAAAAAAAAAACCCAAACCAAAAAACCAACAAAAAGCATTTCCATCCTCTGCAAGCAGCATTCCAGCAAATTCCTTGAACGATTTATGAGAACTACATAAAACTGTACTACAGCCAGTGCTGGCCAGAGCTCAGCACTGGTCTGACCCATCATTCTCAGTTTTCCTGATGCTGAGGTTCAAACGATGCCAGCTCATTCTCAACAGGAGCCTGAGCTGCCCAGGAAAGCATTATGGAGAAGTAGATGTTCCTGTTTTTCCAAAACAACCTTTTAATTATGTTCTTTGCTATAATAGTAGCCTTTTTCCAACACTTCAGCAGTCAAGGCTATTAATTAAAGATCCATGGTCTAACAGTGGTAATATAAGCCCCAGCATCTTTGGGTGGGCCCTTCTTACACTGATACAGGATTTTTCAAGGAAAAACAACCCATTCAGTCAGTGCTCCATGCTCATGACACAGCAGGTTCTCACCACCAAACAGTTTGGAGAGATGATTTTCTGTCTGGTCCTAAAGCACTTCTGTGACAGGGAAAATTCATGAGCACTTACTCATGAAAAAATCAGCCTGATATGCAAGGCTACAAGTCAAGAAAGAGCCTTGCCACACTCCTGCTGTATTCTTTTCATAGGAATGCTGATTGTCCTAAACTGCTCATGGAGAAATGGGACCCATCCAAGTGCTGAAAGTCTCTGTTTTTCTCTGGTGTAACTGGGACTCATCCCCACTGAGTGTCACCCACTTGTGACACAGGATTTTGGGAAAATGAAGCCACCCAGTAGAAGATGCAGCTGTCACCCCCAAGGTTTCACAATCAATCCATTTCTTGCTCTCTGAACAGAAGGCAAAGTCATTAGGACAGGATCTGGAGCAGGTCTCTGCAGCCAACACAGCCGACTGAAGCCCCAGGTGGGCTGGCCTGGGCCACGGCCCTGGATGCTGGCAGGAATCCTGCACACCCCAAAGCTGCACCTCCTCCAGACAGTTCAGCTGACACCAGCCAGCTCACAGAGTGGAAAAGCTCTGTTCACTCAGACTGGAGGGTAATTGCTCATGGCTTTTCCTTATGGCCACTAAGATTCATGGTGTGGAACCCTGGCTGCTGCAGACCCTCCTTTGGGGCATTTCACTACACATGCCCAGCTATCCCAGCAGGGCATTCTGCATCCTCCAGCTTCCCACATTTAACTCTGCCAGCAGCTCCTTGCCATGTCTGGCTCCTCCAGAGCCGAGTGTTTCTCTCTGCCTGCCCAGGAGATGATAAACTCAGAGAGAAGGAGCAAGCAGACAGACTAAAAACCAGAAACATGGTTGTTTCTTTCTCAGGGATTTCCTGTCCAGGCCCCACAACAAAGTTCAGCACTCTGAGGGTGACACATATAAACTCGTGTGCAAGGGGCAAGAGCCCTTTAAAGCTTTGGAAAATCTTGACAGCACCTGCAGCACCTGCTTGCAGAGATTTATTTCATGTGGGTGCAATGCCTCATCCTTACATCTAATCTTAGGGAGAAGGTGTAGGAAGAATTCCAACTAATTTCATTAATTCCAGATCAGAGGCTGAAAGAACCCACTCAAACAAAATTCAAAACCTCTTGAATTTGGAAAAAAAACCCCACCCAACTTTTTTTCCCCTTTCCCAGATTAAGGCTTGAAGGTTGGGCTGAGACTGGAGCCATTATTTGGATTTGAGAAATCACCCTTCAAAAACACCTGTTCAGTCAAGTGCTGAGAACTGGAAAAACAGAGCTGGCTAAACACAGGTTAGTGATGTCCAAGGGAATTGCTCACCTCTGGAGTAAGCACAGCGACAGCAAACTACTTGTGCAGGAGAGTAATTAACCTCGGGCTGTTTTTCATGAATAGGGATTTTAGGAGAATTTCTTGTGCAGACAGCAGCATCACCCTCATTCCAGGGGTGCTGCCCAGTGTGGGTCTTTCCAAGCTGGTCCAGGTGGAGCAGACCCTCCACAGCCTGGCAGAAATCCTGGCCAGCCACACCTGCACAGATTTAATCAGGAGGAGGATTTCATGTCTCCTACTCGAATGTGGAAAAAAAAAAAAAAAAGGCTGCACTCTTTTCTCACTCTCACTTTCCCCCTGCGTCAGTGAGACCTGCCTTATTTGTTGTTACAGCTCCTGGTTTTGGACAGGAGCTCTCACAGGTGCACACACACACCCTTTCTCCAGGCCACTGTGTATTTTCCAGCTCAGCAGGTTATCCCCAGACGTGTGGAAATTCAAGAAGCAAAGCCCAATCCCAGCAGCGAGAACACTGTGGATGCATGTCCTACAACAGCTGCAGGGGGACAGCGAGGGACAGGGACACCGTGACCTCTCCACGTGCCAAGAGCCCTCACTCGCCAACAGCCTGACCTTCAAAAAATTGCTGTCCTTGTTAAAAATCACCTTACAACATGACTTTGCTTCTCCTTTCTAACAAGAAGTGCTACACAGGTGTTTTAAATGCTAATTTTGGTGCTTTGTGAAACACTTGGTGACCTGCGGTCATCTCCCATCGCTTACATTTACAGCTTTTGTCCTGTCAGCCTCGGTAGCCAGCTCAGAGTAAAATCCTCTCCAGCCCTTCAGACCATTTTCACTCTCGCTCACTGGCGCTATTAAGATTCTCAATGCGTGTCTCTGGTTTCCAATAGTACGAGCTGCTTGGGAAAGGTTAGAGTTTGTTTTAAATAGCTCAGCCATCTGTCCTGCGGTGCCTGATGGGAGCTGCAGGGATCGAAGCAGCCAAAACAGAATTTTTCAAACTGTCAGCTTCTCATTACAAACATTTCAGTTTGCAACAGACCTGTGTCCTTAAAAAGAAAGTTAAGTCTATATATTTTTCTTGTGCATTATACAAACACTGCGAGTCGTGCTTCAGCACTTGTGTTGTTGGAATTTCATCAATGCAAATATTGGGCCTGAACCTCACCAGCACCAGGCACTTTGCAAACCTCATTTGTGTACTTGGAGGCTTTGAACTAAAAACATAATTCTTTATTCTAGGCGGTCATGATACAGAACCAAGAACCAAAACACAGCAGTAAGGAAAAACACTTTGTGAATGGAAATCAGGCACACGGACCTAATTTTCTCAGCCAGTTCCTAAATGTCAGCTGAAGCCCTGCGTTCACCCATTCTAGAAAGTTAAATCAATTTATTCATTTAATTCACAGGATTCATTTTCTTAATTAAACATTCGTTTTGAGGGAAATGAGCTGAGAGCACACAGGCCAGCTATGTGCAGCAGCTGATAGCAGCAATTGCTAATACACCACTGGAAAAATAAAAAATGTATGAGAAGCGAGCAGTGTTTCCTTAGGCAAGTGCTGCTCCACATCAGACAACCAAACATGGCCCTGCTGGCACCTACCCCCCAGTGAAAATGCTGATTGTCCCCCTAGTGCTGCCCTGGAAAAGCCCACACAGTCAACTTCCCCCTAGGAGTATCCAAGGAGATGAGACAGACAACAAATATATATTAATCAGAACAACATACCAAAGTTTATTGATTACTTCAAACAAAAGTTTCCGTAATGAAAAAAGAGCAAGTTGCATTCATAAAAGTTAACATTCACA
Organism: Acrocephalus arundinaceus; assembly: GCA_021534815.1. NCBI lineage: Eukaryota > Metazoa > Chordata > Aves > Passeriformes > Sylviidae > Acrocephalus > Acrocephalus arundinaceus. The sequence continues at coordinate 1,038,058 of JAJEOU010003009.1, forward strand.
TTCAATTTCCTTGATATAAAGCAACATAAATGTAGAAAATTGCATTTAAGTGAAAAAAATGTAAGGTTGCAGTCCTTTTTCTTTGCAAGAAGCTGAAAATGTATCTGCTCATTGCCTGTATATAATTTACATTTTCTATACACTAAATGGTTTTTTAAAAAAAAATCATAGCTGGGAAATTGGATAAATGGTGCAGTATTAGGAAAGTTCTTCAACTGTGTGTATACAAATTCAATTTGAAGCTTTTATGCAACTCCAAGTCATTTGTAATATTCTCGTAACCATTAGGATTAGTTTTTGAAAAGTCGCTATGACTACACCAAGCTCCACTGTTATCACATAATAGTTTTAGAGGGAATCTTAATTACTTTCCTTATCTTTCGGTGTCACTAGTCAGTGATAAAACTTCAGCAAATTATTATGAGAAAACCCCAGCCTTTTTTCCTTCAAGTTTCTCCACCGAGAAGCCTGTACTGACCTTTTACTGTACCTGAGCACCGTGGGTGTGGTGGCACCAGGGAACAGAGCACCCACCACAGCATGGCTGTCCCTCTACTGCCACTCCAGTCCTGCTGCCTTACACCTTACAGCCCCTACCACCACTTCTTCTTCCCCTCTATAACCTCAAAAGGGGGCTCCTGTTTCCCCTGATGTCACAAGTCACCCACAGCAAGAGGAATTTCATTTCTTTCATTGCTGAGTGACAAGAATCAGCTCTTCCGCAGGACCAGGGCAAGCCTGGCTGTCCTGGCACCCAGCACTGCACCAGAGCACTACCTGAAGATCCAAGCCCAAGAAAAACTGCATTTTCCCAAAAGAGCTGTTATTCAAGACACTCCACATGAATTCCACCCCACCTGCCAGCACGCACACCTTGGGTTTGAACATACAGCTACTGCAATGGCTTGTTCCAGCTGGAGTTGGGACACTTGGAAACACCAAGAGAAAGATTTGGTTCTCAGAAGGCTCTGTCTGGAGACAGGCAGCAGAAATTATCCTGTTTACATGACTACTTGAACAGTTCACACACACGTCAAGTTTCACTGCTCCCACTGATGTCACCAGTGGACTTCCAGGGGAACAGACTTTGACCCTTGGAGTAGAGCATGACACAAAACAAACTGAGAAGCAAGGTGTCAGGCTTGGGACCATTGGGGCTTGGAATGGTTTTGAATCACAGGAATTAGGCATTTTAGCGCCCATTTTTAAAGGTTATGTAAACACAAGTCAGCAACCGTATATTTAAGGAGAATGGTTAGATTTGGCATATAGAGCATATCTCCATTGTATTCATTGTGTACTTGATCTGTAGGCACCACATTTCAGCAAGGAAAGCTGAGAGCGGGACAAGGTCTGCAAGTCGAATTCTAGGTCTGTGAAATGAGCTAGGAAAAAAGGAAGGAAAAAAAAAGGAAGGAAATGAAAGCTTTGCCCATGGGACACATGCTGGCAGTGCAGCTCCTGACTTGCATGCAGCAAGGAGCTGAGCATGAGCTCAGCTGAGCTGAGCTGAGCAAGGAGCTGAGCCGCTGACACGGCGCAGACACCACTTGTGTGGAGGCCAGTGCAGAGTGTATAATACAGTGCTCCTGTCCATCTGTCCCCTCCCGTGCTGGGTGATGGCAGAGCAGCCACAGGGACTGTGCACTCCCCTCTCCCACTCAGGCAAGGCCCATCCAAAGTCCTCATGATGCACGAGAGAAATTTGCCAGCAGCTGATCCGCGCCAAGTCGAAGACAAACCACAGGGATGGCAGCCAGAGAGCAAGACTTGATTCTTCCAAGAATTAACAGTCTGCAGTTCAACAAAATCTGGTGAGGGGAATGTCCTGTCTAGTCCCAAATTGTTTTGTTGTATGTACATGACACAAAGCCTGAGCGAGGGGAGCCAAGCCCAGCGGCAGCACAGAGGTTGCTGCCTCTGAAGTGAGCCTGGAAGCTTCTCACAGTAGTTCCTCTGGGGACATCAGCACGAGGGAGGGACTGTCACACCAACCTGCGGCACACAGGCTTATGTGTCACTGCTTATGACTTCACACAACAAAAAAAAAAGCTGCTCTTTCCACATATGAAGTATCAGAGAAAAAAAAATACATTGAGAGTCAGGCATCTCACCGTTGCTGTGCAGAACCTAAAGAGGAAAGTTCCTATGACTGTGGTACAGATAGATTTAAAAAGAACATGCCAATTTAAAAGAACAAATAAAATGTAAAATGAAATCAGGTTCATGTGTTCAATTTTAAACTGTGTTCTTTTTTCTTAGTGCAAATAACTCAAGATGCAGTTTTATACACCTGCAGGTTCACAGGCACAGCCATGTCCCTGGGATCAGCCAAGGACTGCACTGTCCCTCAGGCCTTTAAAGTGTTGGAGCAACTGCACAGTGCAGTAATGTAAGCACAGCCACAGGATCCTGGGCACTGGGGCTCAGAGACTGCCATGGCCCAACTTTTGGAATTCCTTTATCCCCATGAAAGCTTCCTTCCATGACAAACAGCCACAGAACAACCTTTTCCTTCACCCTCCAGCAGGAATAAACCCATCAGCAAAGTGGTTGTGGCAGGATGTTCTTGCATTTCCCAGCACTGCACATCTTCACATGGACACCACTGCTGTGGACAGACCACAGACTGTTTCCAGCTACACCTGGAGGAGGGAGCAGCAAAGATTTGTCCCAAATGTTCAGCTGATCCTGCCGTGTGCATCTGGGAACCCACGGCTGGGAGGGGGCAGCTGCCAGCCAAGAGGGGCTCCAGGGCTGCATCCACCTTCTGTGTGAGGGGAGCAGCCTCTTCCCAGTGCCTTCAGGGGGCTGGAGGGGAATGTTACTGGGTTGAAGTCTGTGCTACTTCTTTGGTCAGGCAGAGCAGGAGCCCTGAGCAGCTCTGCTCTCTCGGACAGATCTGCAGCGGGCAGAGGAAGCCCCGTGTGAAATGGGGCTGGCACTGCACTCTCGCACTTCGATCCACGCTGTTTTGGGTGAATTCCTAAAGATGCTTTCTCAGCCTCCAGTGATGTAGGATTTGGCAGAGTTGGTTTTTCTGGGAGGGCAGGGAAGCCACAAGACCGAAGATTAACGGGTACCGTGGGGCCAGTGCCCTGGCTGCTCTGTCAGCATGGCTGCTTACAGTCCTTGGTACTATCAAAGGTCACTGCCAGGTTAAAACCATGGGTTTCCTACAGCATGACAATCAGTACGCAGTGTTTGTGTGGAGCACTTTAAGGTATCCTGAGAGGATATCTTTCTGCCAAATTAGTAACAGCATCTTCAGCCTTCACATAACCATTCTCTATACGTTTGTATGACACTAACACAGGCAGATCAAAGGGGCCAGCCTGCAAAAATCAGAAGGAAAACAAACATGTATTGCAACTGTTACATTCCCAGACTCATAAACCTTTTCCTGGGTTATTAAAAAAATATATAGGAGAAGAAGAATGATTAGCCCATGATAAAAGTGCCAAATATCATTCACAACCAAGCAGTCAGATGATAAATCCATTTTCACAATTTGCAAAATGCTGCATTAAGTCTAAAAGAGGCATCTGCCCCACTGTCCCCTGTGGCTCCTGTTCCATGCTGGTCCAGCCACCTCCCACACCAGTCTGCACCAGTATGTGGTGGTGGAGAGCACCACCTAATGTCAGTGGGGAAGGACTGGCTGCACAGGCCAGGGCCAGCTGCACTGGAGGCCTGGCAAGCCTGGCTGCTGGCCCTGCCATGCCCATGAACCTGATTTCTTTACCAGCAGGTGCAGGCACAAAGCTGTGAGAGGTTCGTAGATAATCTGCAGGTTTATGTTTGCAGCAGACACCACACGTAACATCTCCCCAAAAAGCAGAATTGTGAATTCAATTAGGCACTTTTACATTTCTTTACTCTGCTATTGGCTTACAATGAAGTTTTGAATCAAGTCAACTTGTACGAGGATGCTCTGGGTGTGTGTAGACACACGGACAGCAGGAGATGCCTCTGTCCCATGTGCTGACACACACAGATAAGTACGTGTGTTTAGTTTCCATGTATGCAGATGAATTAAACATATTTATTTCTATCTGACAGAACAGCATGCACCCTAGAGGAAGGGATTTTGGTATAATTCAGATGCAATACTGGAATCATTTTAACAACTGAGATTTGCATCCTTCACTGTAAATGTATCAGCATTAGCTTCTATAACCACTGTTAGCACAATTCAGACTGCAATGTCAAATCAAATTTTCTGCTAATATTAGACTGAAATAATTGCTAGATTAAAAGATTTGTTTACATATTGCCGAATATTTGAAAAGATCTGTACAGATAGGGGATTCTGAAGAAGTTGGACAGTACAACATCCCCAAATTAAAATACATCCCCAAATTAAAATGCATCCCAAGCATTGCATCTCCATTCCACAAGGACAGGTGCCCCACACCGATAGTTGAGAGGATTACAAGAACCATGGTTTAATTGATTTGGAGGGGGTTACATTTGGTTAATCAATGCCTTTAAACCATCCCAACTCCTCCGGACAGGGTACCTGTTACAACACATTAGATTCATCTGAGAATGTTCTTAAAAGAAGAGGTGTGACAGAAGGTCTGGTCGACAATGAATCAGGTGCCTTCCTGCTGCTCTGCAACAGCGAGGCAAAGACACTTATAGCACACATGCCCCTCAGCCTGCCTGGCTCAAACAGTGCAAGACACAGAACCCTTTTACAGCTAGGTCACTTCATAAAGGATGGAGCCACACACGGTGACTAACACTGCATGGGTTTGCAGTGCAAGGGCCATGGGAGGTATTCAGGAACTGGCCCTGCTTCTCAAACTGTTTGGAGATTTATGCTGCAGGTGCTTTTGAAGGAGGAGGAAGACATCCCTGCTCTCTACAACACTGGAATTTGTGGAACAGCAAGTAACAGTGGAGATCTGCAGTGGATGCAAACACTGGGGACATGTGACTGAGGTGCTTTGCTGTGGGTGACCCCACCAGCCCCGTGGTCAGCAAGTCCAGGACTATCCCTTGGTGTGAGGGCTGTGGGCTGTGATTTAATCACTCAAAGAACAACAGCAGCACTGACAAGTGGGATGGACTGGGCAAGGTGGGCACTGGGGAAGCTCCTCCTAGGCCAGACAAGCCTGAGCCATTTCACAAGTCATCCAGAGGACACTCAACATCAATTCCACCTTGTCCCACTCTATCTGGTCCACTAACACAGAACTACAGCAAGGAAGGAGAGTGTAACCAGCTTTGTGTCCACCTCACTTGGACATCCTGAGCATGACCAGCTCACCCACCTGAGGTGCAGCAAGAGACCCAAGGGGGAGAGACAGACTAAATACTTCAGCAAAAGATTTAAATTAAGGCAAAAGGTGGGGAAAAGCAAGGTTCTGCTGCGTGAGCAAATCTAAACATGGGTTTTCAGGAGTTAGGCATTAGAAGGAAGAAAAAAGCAGTTGAGCAAGCAACACATTGCGACTCAGAAAGGAAATCACCTTATTCACTCCAAGAAAAGCTGTGATTGCTGGAAGTTTGAGAAAGCATGAAGATAGTGGATGTTCCTGAGGAAGGAAGGCGCTTCGTTACCTAGTTCACAACAGCACAAAAGACAGAAAATTGCAGTACAAGAAAGAGAAAGGCAGAAACCAAGGAAAACAGAAATGCGCCTTGCAGTTAAAAAAACCAAACAGAACCAAAACAAAATAAAAACAATCACCACATTTCCACACAGAAAATTTAATAAAGGCTGAGCAGAGCTGATGCGCTGTGTTATAGGAAACTGGGGGTGAAACCCTGTCCCACTGGGATCAAGGACAAATGCCCAACACCTGGCCTCAAGTCCATCCTCCCCTTCCAGAAGGGGCCCTTGGCCACCAAGCTCTGGTGCAGGCCCTCATATAATGTCCCCAATTTTGTTTTTCACTTAATGCTTCCCTTGGGGCACTGATCTCTATTTTAATATTAAGGTCACGCTTCCCAATAAGGGTTTTGATTTGAAATCATCTACCTGGTCTTAGATGCCTTTACAAATCAGGCAGCTGACTTTGGTGTCTGATGGCTGACACAGATATCCAGAGCTGGCATCTCCTTCAGGCACTTACAATAAAGCTCCTACTCAAAATGTGCATTTAAATACGGCTCAGCCTGTGTTTAGTTTGGGATGCACATATGAAGAGACTTTTCTAGTTGACACTCACTTTGCTTTGCTAAGTGATTTCACAAGGGCCTTTGTTAAATTAATACAAACCACTCTTGAAAGTAAGTATTGCAAGAGGGGATGGATCTTTGGTCAGCAGCTGAAGGCAGAAATGGGTCACCTCCCAGGTGAGTAGAGCTGGGCCTCAGAAATCCCCAGGTCACCCTTCCAGGGCACTGTCCCCAAACTGTCCTGTGTCTGCAGCTGAGAGCAACTCACCCAGCCCACTCAACAGGGGTGTCCAGCTAGAAACTATTAAATCATATTGAAGTGGAAAAAGTTACATGGATCCTCACAAAATACACCCACAGCTCTCTTACCACCTCTATTGTTTCCTACTTTTAATGATGCCCCATCCCTGGAAGTATTCAAGGCCAGGATGGAGGGGGCCCTGAGCAAACTGACCTAGTGCATGGCACCCCTGCCCACGGCAGGGGGCTGGAACTGGATCACCTTCAAGGAGCTTTCCAACCCACACCATTGTGTGATTCTATCCATGACCAGGGGATGGGGGTTATCTTATCCCACCCCACGTCCCTTCAGCTGAGCCCTGCTGCAGCCCAGGCACATGCAAACCCCAGGGCAAGAGGTCAGAGCTGGCTGGCAACTCCCACATGCTGGCCCAGGGCAGGACTTGCTGATACTGCAGGGGAAGAGAGGCTGCAGGAGGGGGAGCATGGCTGGGGGAGCAGGGTTGTCCCTCTGGGGTGTTCAGTCCCTCTGGGGTGCTCAGCCCCCCTGGGAAGCACAGACAAGGGCAGGGGGCTCAGCACAGCCAGCTGTGAGCCTGGCAGCGCTGGCCCTCACCACTTGCAGGAGCAATGGAGAAAACTTTAGAGAGGTTTCCACTTCTAAAGGGAGCCCTCCTCCCCAGCAGTGAAGGAAAGCTGCTAAGAAACCAGACAGCTTCCAGGGAGAGTGAGGATCATGGTCTGAGCCTTTGGTTATTTATGGAGGATGGGCAAATGTGACCTGACCCTGTTCCCACTGCACCAGCACCTGAGGACATTCCCAGGGGGAGCATCCTGCTTGTGTTTTTTGACCTAAAAGCAAGCAGGTTTTTTCAGGGCAACGTGAGGTGTGTTTGGTGATCAGTTCAGGCTGGACAAGGCTGATGCACTTCTCCAGGAGACACCACATTCCCACCCAGGAAAGGCACAGGCTGACTCGCTCCCTGCTACAGATCTAGGCAGTATTTTTAGAACAACTTCCTGACATTTTTGGCATGTGAAAGAGCAAGACAAGACTCTAGAAAGCTTTCATTGAGATGTGAGTGGTACGTGGTATTGTTAGATTCATCTGGTGCATAAGGGTAAGAAAGGTCCTCCTAAAAATACAGTGTGACACATCACCTTGCTCCTTACCTGATGATTTTTCTCTTTTATATTTTTTAAAACTATTAGAAGAATTTCTGGGAAAAGGCTGATAAAGATCAGGAGAATTATTGCCAGCCATGTGGAAACAGAAGTCAGCATATGAGCAAATACAAAATACATTCTTTGCTGCTTCAAGAAAGGCCTGAAAAAGAAAGGATACAAATAAATTCTGGTTAAAATGAGTCTTCCAAGAAGATCAGAATCAAAAGAGATTTCAGACAGAGATGGATACAGCACAGAAACACACTGTCCATCCTTCTCCCAATCCATCTCCTGCCTCCAGATGCACTATTTCTGGACTGTCATGATGCATTTTGCATCTTCCACGTCTGTTTATTTTCAGAGTGGGAAGGCATTTGAATTTAGCCACCATCACTGAAAGATAAATTATTCACCTCATAAAAACCCAGGTCATTTTATTTCAACTTCAGGCTTTGCTATAGCTTCTAGTTTAATTTTGATGGTGGAAATCCAGTGTCTATCAATCACAACAGGTTATTTGGCCCTTCCTTTCCTTGATAAGGGAGAACAACCATCAGCTATCAATACTCACCAATAACTGATGACAGGCATCCCAAAGCAGTTTTTGCTTACTGTTGGATCAAAAATATTGAGCTAAGCAAGTTAAACAATAGAAGGAGTTTCCAGTAGAAAACTCACACATTTAGCACAGAGATGTGGCTGGATTGCAGATCTGGATCTGTTGGTCAGCAAAAGTGAACTAAGAGCTAAAGCTTGTGACCCCCCTACAAAGTATTTAAATCTGTTCCACATCCTTATTAGCAGGTTGCTGGATCAGAGATCCAGCCAATAGCCAGAGGAAAAGTAAAAGTGTAAAACAGAGATGCTGTCTACAGTGAATGTCAGCTGAACATTTACTGCAGCACAGGAAACACAAAACTGGTAATGTTTGTGATGTCCTAATGCTCGCCTGCTTTGGCAACACATGACACCTAAAATCCTGGGTGCACTCAAATCAATGAGAATTTCTTCTGCTCAGATCCATGATTTCAACACCAGGACCTGGCTTTCTCCTATTTATTTTTCCCTCTGTCCCAGAGGGCCAGGTCCTCTTGCTCTGCATCTGCCTCATCTCTTCCATCTGTTTCACTGGGGTTCTTTCCACCACAAATTCTTTCAGTCTCTCTCACCCACATGCACAAACAGACCCTAAAAGCTTTACTCTAGACCTCCCAATAAAGACAAGAGCCTCAGCACCAGAAACGACCCCGTGGGCAGAAAAGCAAACACTCCCTGCCAAAGCTGAGCACCTGGATGATGCCCAGGCTGTTCTCTCTTTCAGGCTCTTCCCTCTGGTGGGCTGAGACCTCCTCAAACACATCTGATCACACACCAGCCCTCTTCCAGCACTGGCTTTGGGTGGGTGCTGCATGGAGGCATCCCTCCCTCACTCAGCAGAGGAAGGAGCAGGGCTGCTCACACCTTGGCACCTGCCAATCTCAGGACTCCCCTCCTGAGGGGACACTGCACTGCCAAAGCCAGCACTGGGCATTCCCTAAAAAGCACAGCGGGAGGAAGGAAAGATACTTGCCAAATGACTCCTCCCCAAAAGAATGAGAAAAACACATAGAAAGCAAGGGAGCCCCAAATCACAAAGTGGTTCATCCACGTCCAGAATCGGGTATCTAACGCTAGCTGTGGGAATAAAAAGAGAGACAAAACAAACTTTAGATGCAGAGTGCATTGGACTATGAAATTTCAGACTGGCTTCACATTAAGGGTGAAGGTTCTCCTCTGTGCATATGAACATGTTTTTCCTCGTGCCCAATGTCCACAGTCTGGCATAATGTCAGCAGGGAAACAGTGACATTCTAATTGTAACTGACACTTTTAAATGGAATAAATTTGATGCTACCCCTGATGCTACAGGAAAGAAACATCTAAAGGTTACAGGGACTGTAATTGCCTCTTGTCACCACCTGCTGTCCTGAACCAAACACAAGAGACCTTTTGTAAGGTCTTACACAAACAGTTTGCTCTGGAAAGCTCCATGAAACAAAAGAGATTTGCTATTGTTATCTGACACATGTGCTTTTGTCATCGCTCAGCCTTGTCTGAAACAAGGTGGACAAACCCAAATTCTCTATGGCTCCTCTCCTCTTGCTGGAACTGAACACCAAGAGGTGAAAGTGTGGAGAAAAGTCAACCATAACCAACTGGAGTTGTGAAAGGAGGGAAAAAATAGAAAAATAATTTAAACAAAAGAAACAGGTAAAGAGCACAGACTACACAAAGGAAAGTAAGCAGGTTCTGCCTCTATGGAAGAAGATAAGATTTAAGTGTGGTGGAAAACACTCACAGACACTTCATCTTCAGCACATTCACCAGAGGATTTTACAGGAGCCTTGGAAAAGGCCCACAACGAGTGACTGAGGAAGGAGGGGAGATGCTAACCTTGAGAGTGACGGTGAACACCAGCACGGTGAAAACAATTGTCCCAAAGGTCCAGTTTCCAAACACCTGCAAAACACAGGGCACTGCCACAGGCGTCCCCAGCCCTCTCCGGGGAGGCACAGACACGCTGACAGGGACGGGGTGCAAGCAGGGAGGGAGGGAGGGAGGGAGGGAGCTGCTGCTCCAGGACATGGATGCTCAGACAGCTCCAGGCACGCGCACAACGCCGCCCGCTATGCCACCCTGAGCCATGCAGTGCCACACACACAGGTGACCAGAGCCGGGACAGTGACAGGGACAACCTCCTACTAACAGCAATGTCGATCGAGGACACAAGTCATTGCACCACCTGCATTTCAGGGTTTCTTGGCAATTTACTCAGTTTCTGCTTTCTCGCCACACTCATCATCATCTCTGTGCAGTCCCCTCTGCAGAGTGCACCAGTGGGTTTGTTCCACCTGGTTTGGTTTGTGGGTACTAGTGACTACGCACACAAAGAAAAGCAGATACTGTATATAAATCCAAATGATGGCAATGAATGGGAGAGATGCTTACCAAAGGCTGTCAAGATCTGAATGCATACGTTGAAACAGAAAGTGAAATGTAAAAAGTTTTCAAAAAATGCAAAAAAATTAAAGTCAATAGGAGTGAAAAACGAGTCAATCAAACATACATGGATATTATGAACAATTGCTGGTAGCAGTTCTTACAGGCATAAGTGTTTACAGAACAGGACATAACCACAGATCTTACTGTAGTGCCACATAGACTTCTGAAGGCATTCACAGAACATATCAGTGCTTCGTGTTTCATTCAAATACAACCAGAATGGCTACAGATACAAAACAGCACTGATTTCACAAAACAGGGGCTTGACTACATCTAGCTGGGGCCATAAATGCTGGCATTGATGCAATGTATGAATACACATACATAAATTTCATCAGCTTTTCTCCAAGTCTTAGGCATTAAAAAAAGTTCAGGTACTTTCAAGGGTCACAAGTGATGGTGTAAAGAAGATTTCCATCAGCCAAGATCTAGCAACAGGCTGCATATTCCCTTGGGGAAAGGGTCCTGAAACAGCTCAGGCCACCACACGTAGCAGCCACCCTGCACTAACGCTTTGCTCTGTACTCAGTTAACCAGCAAAATTAGGAAAAGTAAGAAAAAAAGGAAAAATAATAAAAAACCCCTCCATCGTTTTTCCTCCTCTTTCTGTGCAATTTAACCCAGCAGCTCCCACACCTCGCTCAGCGATGCAAGCGCTCGTCCCCACAGCAGAGGCAGGAGCAAGCAGACAGCAGGGACAACATCCTGCTGCCTCCAGCAGCTGGGGACTCCTGCTGGCTCCAAAACAGGAGCAAAAGGCCAGCACCAGCCTTCAAAGGGAGAGCAGAGGCTGAAATCACAGCCCCGGGCAGGCACAGCACACAAGCAGCCCTGCACCATGTCTGCACTAACGAGCACCATCTCATCAAGGTGGGTTAATTCAGGTGCTCACAACCAGCCAAACAGTGCCAAATTTCAGGCTGTCACTGGTGGGAAGGACAGACACTGCTCCTGCCCCGGGCCAAAGCCTGGGATCACCCAGGAGGGGACGAGCGCCGTGCAAAGCTCGCTGGTTTGGAACAGAGCTGTGTGCAGGACTAGTCATTTCACCTAGTGAGTGTAACCAGCTCTGCCCTGTTTCCATGGCGATCTGGGAGCTGTTTTATTTCAAGCATTTGCTGCAGAATCACACCATAAGCGAGGCTACACTGTTGGACAGGACTGGGGACACACCGCACAGGTTAAGCGCGCAGAGATTCCCCGCCAGGCGTTCCAGAGGCAGCACACAAAGCAAACCCCATCCTCCTCTCCTCCGGGGCGTTACCTTTCCGTTATCTTCCAACGACGAACTTTGAAAAAGAAAATAAACCCCAAAGAAAAACACCAGTCCTTCAAAGGCGCCCAGAAAGGTCCAGTACAGGAACGGCCTCCACTGCAGCATTGCATTATCCGACACCTTCCTGCCAAGAGATGGAGCAACAAGACCATCACCACCACGTTTAGGAGTCACTGCAGAGCTCCTCACAGGCAGGGGATTGTGGGGCTTTGGAGCAAGCCCTTGCAGTAGGAGGCAAGGGGGGAAACCACAAAAATACCTGCCAGGACATAAAGAACACTTCTTATATGCAGCTGCTGATCGTGAGAAATCACAAGAGGTGCAGCATATGAATTGGTTTGTCCTTCTCCTCTAGGTAACTTGGATGAAAAAAGTACAAAGTGAACAGAGGCAACGCTGTCCTGAACCTCTCCTGCAGCCCCTGAGCTGCCCATGGTACCTGACATTATCTGCTAAATTTTAAAAGCAGGGTAAGGCTAAAGAGCAGCTGTATGAGATGCATGAAATCCACGGTGCGCTTCCCTCTGTTGAATGCTCTAAGTCCTTTTTTGAGAAAAGCTCTGCAAGTCCTGTTCCCTGAAGTGGTGTTTTTCTGCACAGGCCGAAAATAACCTCCTGAATTGTATGGTGGGTGTTTCTATCACAGGGGTTGTAGCAGGAGGCTCTTGGCTGAACACAGGATGAGAACTGGCATGGAGGCAGCAGCAGCAAATGGATGGGCTATGAGCAAAGCTCTGCAGGGACCACACACAGGGTGTGGGGTGGGCAGGGTGGCTATCAGGCCAGGAGGGAGTTAAAAACAGCTCCCTGCCTCCTTATCTTTTCAGATTACTTCCTTTGAAGTCCCCACCTTTCTTGCTTTATTCTCCTTAACTCCTCAAGCAACAATACATCCATTTTCAGCAAGCTGCACTTTGCAAACCTGTGTGGTGCTGGGCTCCTATAACTGCAGTTTCTGAAACAAGACCCTGTTGAAACCTACACACAACAACACTGTGACCACATTCCAACACAGCACAATCTGGGTCTGAGCAAAGAGCAAGGATAAACCATGCTGGAAGGGTGGAGTACTGCAAGGAGAGAAAATACAAGCAGCTTCCTCCCGGGGAGCTCTGTTTTGCACTCCCCTTTCTGTCCTGCAGCGCTGGTGGTAAACAGGCTTTTTCCAGACTCAGGATCTGCAGTGCAGCAGCTCAGCACTTCCTCCAGCAGCAGCGCAGCGGGCGCTCTGCATCCAGCACCACATGCAGTCATGAATATTCAAACCAAGGCTGTTTCCCCTCAGCAGACAGACCCCAGAGATCAGAGGGCCCACCAGGGGAAGGCACAGGGCCTGCTGTTACTGCTCTCTGTCGCACAATATTCAATTACCAGGCTGTTTAAAAATACAGACAGTGGCATTTTGCCATGGAGTGAAGGAATATAGAGCTCTAATCAATCTTGGCTCTGAGGGTTTACTTCAAAATCACCCTAGCCCCTTCCCAGCCTTACAGCTCTTGTTGCATTCACTGCTTTTTCTATGCCTAAGGCAATCCTCACACAATATTTTAGGCTCCTGATAATTCCCTTTGCTGTCTCTGCACAGAGACCACTCTTGGCTCGAGCACAGCTCAGCCACGCGTGGCTCCACCACTGCTGAGGAGCACCAAACCACAGCAACAGGGCTGGCACAGGTCACTGGCCACAGCAGCCCTGAGCTGGCTTTTTCCACAGGGCTGAGCTGCCTGTCAGGCTGGGGAATTAGCAACAGGCATGCACTGAGAGGGGTTTCCTCCAAAAAACCTTAGCCTTTGCTGAAGGGCTGCCCCAAGCACGTGTGTGGGCAGGGCTGGAAGATGGAAAGCATCTCTGCTTCTGTGCAAGACTGGAGCCTCTCCCTGCTGCAGCCAAGGAGAGGAAATGACAAGCAAAGCAGAGAGAGACAGTCTAAGCTGTCCTTTCCCTGGGCAGCGTGGCAGAAAACAGTGTGTGGATCGATGAGCAAAGCCCCCTGGGTTCTGATAAGGGGACCTGGCTGTGGAGGGGAAGCCTGGGGGACCATATCCATTTAGACAAGATGAGAAACCACCTGCCTGAGCTGCGCTTCAGAAACATTCATCTTTCTGAAAATGAATGGATCTTTTTCCTCCTGAAAGCTGCATCTCCCCTCCCTGCATTACACACTCCATCACGTGCCTGGCTCCCACTGCCTGGCTCAAAGGTAACGTGAATGAATGGTCTGGCCACACTCACAGCTCCATTTCTCTTATGGATGAATTCCACCTACAGCTTTCTCTTTCCCAGAGATACAGCAGTGCCGTTTGGCAGACCAGATACTGTCAGAGAGCACAAACAAGTAGCAACAGGCAGCAAACACAAGGCTGCTCAGCCTGAGTGCAGGAACAGCTGGGCCAGGAGGGACAGAAATGGCTTTTCCTGCACTTCATGGTGATCCCATCCCTGACACAGGACAGGGACAGCTGCTTAGGCTCCTGCACCAAGAAAACCCAAGCCATGGCTAAGAGGGGTGTGCAGAGGTTTGCCCAGGCCAGCAGTACTCACATGTAGAGCTGAGGGTCCGCGGTCAGCGTGTCGATGCTGATGTGCTGCTCCAGCAGGCTGTAGGCCAGGATGGGCAGCGACGTGAAGCAGATGTTGTACATGGTCAGATAAGCAGCATCATACAGTGGCTTAGGGGAGGAACAAAGGGTTAATGAGACAGACAGAAAAAGGCCTCTCCACAAAGAAATGAAACCATCAATTTCCTGCCCGTCTCCTACACACCCTACAGATCCATCCCTTTGTCACAGAGCACGGTGGATGGGAGCTGTGCTCCATGCAAGGCAAGGGGAACAAGGCACCCACAGCCTGCCTGCCCAGGGACCTGCTCCCACTGACAGAAGTTTTGCAACTGGCTGGTCTCATCTCCAGCTCATCCTCCAGGAAAACAGGACTGAACAGCCCTTATCACAGCTTTCCTCTTGCTGCTCTTGTGCTGCCGTTTCTATTAATACATTTGATGCCTCCTGTGGCTCTCTGAGGACTAGACTGTTTTACAGGAACTATAGCTTCTTTTTTCTAAAAAAAGAAAAAGGCAAGTGCTTCTGCCAAAACAAGCAGAGAATTTTCTCTCACCATTTACTCTTCCTGTTCCTTTTGAGCCCAAATAGACACAAAATCCCCTTAAGTTGACACAAAAGCCAAAGCTCTTGTCTCCAATCACATGAACCCACTCCCCACATGGATCTGCCTCTGATGCTTTCTTGGACTAGGGAAAGCTCTGATAACACTCATTGTGTCTTTTTTTAAAGATGCCATAAAAGAATGAACCATTCTTCCTTCTGAGTGACAGTTTTAATGCAGTGAAATGCAGCAGAGGAGAAAATATCAGGAAACCTTTCAAAAATTGCTCTCATAGGAGAAGCAGAAGTAGCAAAATCAGGTGCTGACAAACCAGCTAAACCCTTCTCTCATTACTTCAGGAAGGTGTCCACCTGTGCTCATGGCTGGTGGATGGGAAAGGAAAGAAAGCAGATTGCTTTCTTTTCAGTTATGGTCTCAAAATATTATGCTCCAGACATGGTGCTGAGCAACAAGGGCAGCTCCTACTGTCCTCTGGAGCAAGGTGGTGAAGGGACAGGATGCCAAAAGCCAAGGCTCTGCTAGGAAGTCTCATCATGCCACTTGCTATTTATCTTGTCCTCACAGACAAATGACTGGAAGTTACCTGCTGTGAGAATCCACAAAAGAACTGGTATAAAAACTGCGGTAAAATGAAGCAAAGGTTCTGGAAAAACAAAAGAAAAATGGTCAGCAGGGAAGCACTTGAGTTCTCAGTCTAAATCCAAGCAGTTTTCCCTGTTATCAGACATTAGTGTCTGACATTACAACATCAGACAAGGTAGGGCACCTGTTCAATCAAGCACAAAAGCAATCCAGTGAGCAGTTAGTATCTGCAGGAGACACTACAAGAATGCTCACATTTCCCTGGAAGCACTGTTTTCACTGGTCAGGCACATGGCAGGCACAGCCTGTCCTGGGAAGGAAAACAGAACTACAGAATATCCCACACATTTTTTCCTGTTTATTATTTTATTCTATTGCCGAAGGAATGCACAGGATAAACAAAGAAATCAGCTGCACACTGCCCCTTACCTTATAGAAGAAATACTGTACAAGGTGTGCTATTCTCACATAGTATAAATGCCCATGTGCTAGTAGCAGTTTTCTTAAGTGTTTAAACTTTGGCACAGCATAGTCGCTGTTTCTGGAGGCCTGGCGTCCTTCCTTGCCTTTTATCCCTGGAGACAGAAGCATGGCAAGGGGTTAATCCCAGAGGGGCTGGAATCTGGGTGCTGCCCACTGGGTTTGCTCACATCACTCAGTGTCTCAGGGCATGACAAGGGCTGAGATTCCCTCCTGAGTGCCCCAGGAGACAAAACATGAATACTTTCTGTGTGGTTTTGGCTCCACAACACTCAGACCTGCCTCTGGAGTTTTTCAGCTATATTTAGGCTGCTCTGTGATTTCCTGTTTAAGAGTGTGGTGAAGGGTGTCTGGGCAAAGCTGGTGAAAGATAAGGAATTGGTTCCCCGTGGGCTGGCCTGTGTCTCACGCACCTCAGTTACTCCCCTGCAGCTGCCCAGCCTCCTGAGGCATCCCCACAGAGCTGTTCTGCTCACAGAAGCAGATCCAAATGAACTGCACTGGATTCCCCTCATTAGAGGGCACCACAGCATTGCCAACGGCCCCAAATGAAGGAGATGCTCTTTCTCTTCCACTGACCCTTCTTATGGGTGTTTTATTATATTAATTACATATATTACATGTGTTATTATTACTATTGTTGTTATTATTCTATTTCAGACACCAATCTGCAGGCAGGAGGAGTTCCCAGCCTGCTGTCAGTCACACGGACAGTGCAGACACAGCACACCTGGGCTCAGCCCCAGCAAACACCTGTGGGTCCCTGTGCTGAGCTGCTGCCACAGTCAGCACTGAAGGCTGACACTCCCTGCACTGCCACTGCAGCAGCTGCCACCAATCACCCATCTCTCTGCTTCTTCTTTTCCTGAGCCCCAAGCAATCCTCACCACCACTACCTTGTCACGGTTTTTGAACATGATCTGCAGAGCATCACTGACAGAGTGGTGAGCACAGGTGAGCAGTGTATGATGATCTCACCTCTGTCCTACACTGGGGATGGTAAAACATTGGCACAGGTTGCCCAGACAGGCTGTGATGCCCCATTCCTGGGAACATTCACAGTCAGGTTGTGCAGGGCTCTGAGGAGCTTGATGGAGAGGAAGATCTCCCTGCTCATTACAGGGGTTGGACCCTTTAAAGGCCCCTTCCAACCCAAACTACTCTGTGATCTCAGGCATTAATCTGGAGTTAAACTCTGCCTCCAAAGAAAGCCAGAGCAGACTTCCCACATTTTCCAGAGGGATTGGTTCAGCCATGTGCAACCAGGAGCACCAAGTGCACCTCAGTAGTGACCCCCAGCCAGGGCAGACAGGTCTGGGCTGTCAGATGGGTGTTTCAGGGACTCTTACCTATTCCAACGTGTGCCTCCAAAATCATACTGACATCATTTGCACCATCCCCTATGGAGAGAGTTATTGGGCTTCCTTTTGTGTTCTTCACCATTCGCACAATCTAGAAGATTTAGAAAAAGGACAGCAGCAGAACCCAAAATTCAGTTAAAAAGCCTCCAGAGACCTTCCCACTGCTCCCCCCAGGAGCAATCAGGTTTTTACAGCAGCAATATAACACCTGCAGAGTTCAGGTTAATAAAAGCCCTTATGACTTGCTTTGCAGTCACAACCAGAGGAAAAGCCCAATCCAGTTGTGCACAGCTGAAGGGCAGTACTTCAAAACAAACCCCAGCAGCAACATCCTGCTCTTCCCCTCTGCCAGACCCTGTTTTCCCAAAGGTGGGTTGTCTCACGCGTCTCAGGGTGCAGAAACACATCACTTATCAGGCTGGAGTGAGGAAGTCACGGACTCAAATTTGGAAAGGGAAAAAAAAAAGCAAACTGGGAAGTTTTGTTTATTTCTAATTGGCCTGGGATTAGGGGTTCCTGCCAGCATATTAAACAAAGGGCTTGCACTCAGATTTCAAAGAATGGTGTGCTTCCATTGTGCTCTGAAGCTCAGATGATGCTCACACACAGCCTAGAGAAGTCCTGCTTGGTTAAGATGATCAGGCCAAGCCCCAGCTGATGAGTTCAGTGTGTCACATCAGCCAGTGCTGTGCTGCAGGCAGGGAGAGGTGAATAAATACCTGTGCTTTCTGCAGAGGAGCCATCCGGCAGCAGAGCACTGCAGTGCACTTGAGGCAGATCTGCAGGAATATGCTTTTGTAATTGCTAGAGCCAGAGTCCTGAGAGGGGTTGAGGATCAGCGACAGCGTCGAGCCATCGATAATCAGTCCATACTCTTGACTCAACGTCCAGCTCCTGGGGCACAACAAGGAACACCTCTGAAACTTGATCAGGCTAAGAACTCAACCTAGCTGCTTGTATCATCTTAGTGAAAGAAAAACTGGTTTTGGGTTAATCTTCTTCCCATCCTTTTTATGGGGCTTAGCAATTTTAAAAAGCTTAGACTTAACAGGTGCCCTTCACTAAAGGAACAGTGCAATTAAGTTCAAAGCCACCTAATACCAGAGATGATGAGCAAAGCAAAGGAACAAGTCGCAGTGTCTGCAAGTAACCAGTCCCCAGGGCCACAGCAGGGCCCTACTTCAATACCAAATTTGCATCTGAAAAGAGCACAGCTGGGTCCTCTGGCTCACTTACCTCTTCAGGCCTCCCCGGCTTTTGGGAACATCCTGAATCAGCTTTTTGTGGTACTCCAGCAGCAGCTCATGGAGCCGATCCTCCTTCCTCTCACTCTCACCCACCGTTCTGGCCGTCAGCTCCAGCAGCTCCGTGCTGGTCTGGAAGAGCCTGCAGGCGTAGCAGGTGGATTTGGCAGTTTCCATCTTGTCCCCTGTCAGCACCCAAACCTTCATGCCAGCTGCGTGCAGGGCCTCGATGGTCTCTGCCAGCTGCTCCTGCAGCCTGCAAGGAGAAGCAGAAGCATCACTCTGCAGGCTGGCCCACACCTCGTCCACACAGCCCTGATTCTGATTCTGCAGGGAGAAAACCTCACCTCCAGAGAAGTTAATTGACTTTTCCCGTGCTGGGGAGACCACTGCCACAGGAATAAGGATTACAAGTCAGCAATACCAAATTTTTATTTGCAGGCAAAAAGAGAAATCATTGCTTTATACTCTTGACTCTTAGGCCTCACAGTAAGAGTTTAATTTACACTTGCAGTTACTATAACTGAATGTGGAATTGAATTTGTTTTGATGTGCAAATTAATGCTGTGTGCTTAATTCACTCTCCAGAAGTGCAAGTATTTCTGTAGTTTCATTAATAAATCCCAATTCCTACTACACCAGCCAATTTAAGCAGCTAGAGCACTGTGAAATGGGTTGTGCCATGGTGTAATTAATTGCCCCGGACACTCTGCCTGGCTGCTCCGTTCCACCATGGCGAGTCTGGGCCACGAGGCCACCTCACAGAGAAACCACAGGGCTGGTGGTGGAGTCACCTCCTTACCTGTCCTCCACAGCAGTAGCCCCAATCAGGTGCATGTCTGCCTCTGTGTCGTCGAAAACCTTGGCCATCTTCTCCTCCCTGTCCTGCAGAGCCATCCTGGCCTCACTGAGCTGTCTGTCAATTCTGTCATACTCCTTCTCAGTTAGCTCTTTGAAGGCCACACAGAGCGTTCGGTAGCCATCCTGGCAATGGGAGGGAAAGAAAATAAAGTGGACAAATGCCCTAAATCCAGATTTTTTACAGCTCCTCACTTTAGGGTTGGTGCTTTTGTCTACCACCAGTACTTCTGGTAGTACTGACCCTGAGGGAAAGGATAATTTGTTGGCTTGTGTCAAAAGAACAATTTTCTGTGTTTATACATTAATTTCTTCCCACCAGAGTAATCATGGTTCTGTTTATTATGTACAGAAAGAAACCAAGAGAAGGACCAGGGCTGAGAGTGTGCAGCCAGCAGGGAGAGCAGGGACTGGGTGCCACCACAGCAGGACCAGGCTGCTGATGTTACTTCTATTTTTAACTTGCCTGGGAGATGCTTGGACACAACTGTGATGGAGACCATATAAGTATATCAAATAAAGGTGGAAGCCAACCAAACAGAGAAGGAAAGAAGCCTGACATCAAAACAATGTGAAGTGACACTCACATTTTCAACACTTCCCTCCAAAGCAAGGTCACATCCCTATTTTTGGAATAAGGCTTTCCTGACCCCAGCAGCCAGCCAAATTCCACCCGTGTGCTCACCATAGCATTGCGGTCCACGTGGACTTTTGTTTGCTGGATTTCTTCTTGCTGCACCCTTGGGAAAATAGAGGAGTCTGCTCCTTTGCAGAAGAGAAGCAACTTTCCTAAAAGCAAATTATAAATAGTTTTTAGCACTCACAAGCTGCAGAAAGACTTAACAATATCAATAGCAAGCAAGTCATGCAGGGGGAGGAAATTTGGGAGGACTGAAGAGGGAAACCTGACTGCCTACCAAAAATGGCCTTTGACCAGCCTGTGAAAAACCCTTGGCTCACCTGGCTGAGGCTTTGGGTGTCTCTACCTGCCTCTGAGCAAGTTTTCTGCAACAGGCTGGACATTCTTTCTGTAAGCCTCAGCAGCCTCTCCAGGGAGGGCAAACCAGCATCCCAAACCTTACAGGACTGACACTTGAGAAGGATGGTGACCTCTGGGTTTTTGTCTGTTATTCCCATGAAACCCCATCCCAGCCAGGGGACATTCTCACATGTCTTCCCTGTACTTGTTCCAGCCTGGAACAAGGCAGGCAGGGAGCTCTCCATGGGTCACTGTTCTCATCCCCTGCTCTGCTGCTGCTCCCAAACAGCTGCTAGGAAGGAAAACCAATTCTGTGGCAACCACAGTCAGTACAGAATTTGGTTAGACCAGCCTAGAAAACCTAACACACAGCTTCTCTGGGTGACAGGGATAGGGAGGATGTGTTTCACAGCTGTGCACACAGGTTTGAGAGGCCACAAAAGCACTTTGCCTGTACCTGTGGTGGTTCTCACAATGACACTCATACGGCGCCGAACGGGGTCGAAGTTCAACACATGGAGAAGTTGGTACCTTTAGAAAAAGAGAAAAAAGCTTTGACTCAGTAAAGGGAAAAATAGAAAAATAACTATTCCAGACAGAAAATCACTAACAATGAGCTGCAGAAATCAATACCCTCTACAAGTGGCATCAGCCACCTGGGAATGAATTTTACAGCTACTGCACAAGAAAATGGAGGAAAAAACCAAATTCCAGTAGTCCAGTGGTGCTCTGAGCATGGGACTGAGGGGGTGAGTACCCAGCAGTGCACCAAGGCCCCAGGCTGGGCAGGGGCTCAGCAGGGAATGGGGCACCACATGCTACAAACAGTAACACTGAGTCTTCCATTTAAATAAGGAATCTCTTCATGAGGGAAGTAAGAAGTCAATCTTGCTTGTGAGGGCAAGTTTTTGTGGAGTGCTGGGATTAGGTCAGTGACTCACAGATGTCCATCAGGCTGTGAGCACAGGGTAAAATCTAACTATTTTCAGCTTAGGAGGGGAAAAAAGGGTTACAGGGAATGGAGCTGTATCACGAGTTCAGGCTCACAGAGCCCTGCTGTGAGCCCCAGCCATGCCCCATAAGGTCAGCAGCCACCTCGTGAGTCCCAGGAGCCACCTGCACAACCCTGTACAGATGAAGGATACATACAAAGGACTGCAGGCTCTTGAGGGATCTGAATTTAGACATCAGTAAACCACCCGTGGGTTTTTGCAAGTGAGCCTTTTCGCCTACACTTTGATGTGCTGTGCTTTGTAAATGGGACAGAGTTTTGGGGCAGGTCAGCACGGTGTGACAGCCCTCAAGGAACAGCTTTGACCTTGCCAGGTTGACCAAGCTGAATTCAGCTGGGGGTAGTGGTGCAGAAGAGCAGCCCTGTCCCTCAGCAGCCCCAGCAGCACTTACATCTCAGTTTCATTCTTTTGGTTTCGAATTTTCATGAAATCGTTTTCCAGTCCTAGAAAAGTGAAACCATACCTGTCAATAAACAAAAGGACAGAACAACATTGAAAACACCCATGGGCACATATTACACATAAAATGTTCTTGTTTCAGCTTCTGCACTGCCGAGCAGAGCTCAGTGAGCCCCAGCTAAAGGGCATGGCTGGATGTTTGTTTGCTCCATGCAAGCCTGCTCTGATGTCCTGGCACTGCTCCCATCCCCTGGAGAGCCTGGGCACTGGAGCTCACAGACACACAGAGACTCTGGACATGGTCCTCCGGGTCTCTGGCAGCTTTACAAGCCATGAGCAAGTACACACAGCTGCAACAGCCTCCATCTAAAACCTGGGGCTGGCAGGAGCACAGAATCACTGAATGGTTTGGGCTGCAAAGATCACCTGCCCCAAACCCCTGCCATGGGGACGGACACCTTCCACTAGACCAGGTATCTCAAAGCCCCACCCAGCCTGCCCTTGAGCATGTCTGGCAGGATTCAAATGTGGGGTACACAAAAGTAACCATCCTGTTATTTTGCCACTGAATGACAAGGAAAGAATTTCACTGCAATATGCACATGGAAACTGGTCTCTGCTTCTAGGGGATTAAAGCACAAGGCCATGAGGGCTCCAGCAAAGCAGCCTCTGCCACACCTGGGCACAGCAGCACCTTGGGGCTGCTCTCAGTGAATGCAAACCATGTCCCCCATGGAGCTGCCCAGGGAAAATCCTTTAGAGAGCATCCCTTTAACAGAGAGCTCATTAAACCCACAGGCTCACAGGACTGCAGGTCAGGTTCAGCAATGGTATCACAACAAGCCTCCCAGAGGGACAATGGAAGGGGATCCATCACCTTCAGATCAGCCCCACCTCCCTCCTTTCCCCCAGAGAGAGGGAATTAAAAACCCAACATCTGCACGTTCTTACTTTTCTGCGCCTTTCACCAAAGCGATTTCATCTGGGGAAGAGGAGATGTAGGTGTACTTGCGCTCTGGGTGTGCCACCAGCCCATCCACCTGGTCTGCCTCCTTGATCTGCACCGTGTGGCACAGGCACAGGGCTCTCAGGAACAGCTCCTCACGGCTCTGGGCAGGAGGGAGGGAGGGAGGGAGTTACCAGCTGAATGCCACACCTGGCCAGGAGCTGGCCACAAAACCCCCACAGCCACCAGTGATAGTATTAGGGTTAAAATCTTAGCTGCTTAGAATCAAGATTTCAAGGGAAAGTGGAAGGGCTGAGCAGGGGGTGGATGGAAACCAGCAAGCTAGTGAAACTAATAGTCATGGTCTAGGTAGCTGGCTTTGCTTTGTACAAGTTAACCAACTATGACCATGCGTAGGTATAAGCTTTTAAGTGTAATTAGGACCAATCAAGGGATAACGTAGGAATATAGAGAACAGTTCTTTCGAAATTCAAAGTTTTATGTTTCAGTAGAATCAATAAGAAGAATGGAAAATACTGAAATTAATCATCGATATTTCATGTATAAAGGTATAAATTGTAAATCCGAATGTATCTCCAGAGAATGGATTTGGGACGAAGGAAACCCCCCGTTCTCTTTTGGGCCCAAAAATAAAAAGCACTGCATACAGCCATGCTGCTGTGACTATGTGTTTTTATTCCTACACTAACACCAGCCCACACATCCCTTACCTTCTCAGCTTTGCCATAGTACTTGAGGGGCCCGTCAGTCTGGGAGAAGCCATCCACCTCTGACATGCAGTCCTTGTACTTGTGCCCGTCTATGCAGCACTCGATGAACTCCATGCTGTTCTCCGTCAGCGTCCCGGTCTTGTCTGTGAACACGTACTCCACCTGCAAGCACCAGCCAGCTGCCACAGGGGCTGGGCAAGGAGCCCCCAAAACAGCCCCTGGGGCATTTCAGTGCACCTGTGGCAGTGCTGGAGGGTACCTGGCTATCCTATCCTGACTGCAAGACAGACACAGGTGCCCCACCACATCACTGTGTAGTTCTGCTACTTTGCTCCTCTGTTTTTCAGCCTGTTGCAAAGGTGGCAGGAGGCAGCTCAGGAAGACTTAAAATCTGTCTCCAGGCTCTCCACTCTCCCCTCATTCACTTTCTTGGTTCCTTTGCAACAGCCCTAGTGCTTACAGAACTGCTGCTGCAGGTCTGCTGCCTCCTTTGGGGGATTTTCACCTTGGAGCTGTATTTCAATTAGCTAATTGCTGTATTTTTATTATTGTTTTTGAAGCAAAACCGAAAGCAGGAGGCACTACACACGTCCTGCACTCATCTCTCAAGGTGCAGATGAGAAAGGGAAGCCTGAGCTGTCTGGGTGCCCCAGTAAGGCAGCAGCAGCACAGCTGCACGTGCTCTGCACGCCCAGGGAGATGACTGGGCAGACACTTTCATTAATCCTCAAAGAGACAGAGGACTTTTAATTTTTAATTGAAGCAGGGAAAGCAAAGCACCCTGACACGCCGAGCGCTGTGCCTGATATTCCCCAAAATGGAAACAATCGGCGTGACCCAATTCCTGCTCTTTCATGCACTATTTATAACCTTATCTGCTCTGCAGGGCGGGTGGAATCACACTCCATGGAAAGTGCCACCAAAGCCTGGCCCCAGGGACCACCAGGGATTGCCACAACAAGGGCTCCCTGCAGGGAGGGCACTGCCACCCACACCTCCACCCAGAGAGATGCAAACACAGCTCTGACCTGCCCCAGCTCCTCGTTCAGGTCCGAGGTGTTCACCAATGCCCCCTCCTGTATCTCCTCATCGTACATCTCCTTGTCCCAGGAGATGAAGAAGGAGCCCAGGAACTTCTGCATCTCCACTGTAACGTACATGGAGACAGGGATAATGAAATTGAAGAGGACCATGAACGACAGGAAGTCCGTGAACATCCGCAAGACCTGCAAGGGAAAGAGGAGGAGATGCAGCCTGTGCCTGTCAGCACACAGGGACAGCTCACAGCAACACTTCAGGCACTCCAGACAGCTTCTCAGAAAAGGTTAAATAGGAAAAAACAACATGAGGATGAACACAGCTGAGATACAGGGCTAAATGCAGTTTTCCTTTGGCACAGAAAATCCCACTGTCTTCTGCAGATCTGCCAGGTACACGAGTACATCTCACTGCTTCATAGTGACCAAAACAATGTTTCATAACCTTATTCCTCCCAGGAATATACTGCTACAGGCTCATCCTGACCCCAAAAACCAGAAAAAAGGAGCAGGTGGTTTGATACCAGTCCAGCTGTGGCAAGGGTACAAGTGGTGCAGTGGCACCCCTCTAAGTCCTCCTAAATAACCCATGGAATGAAGATCTCTGCACACTTACACTCAACTCTCTCAGGCTTGACTGCCCATGTCTTGGCAAATTTACCAACCTGGCTGACATGGCCTCAGTTTCAGTTTACCTATTCAAAGCTGAAAGATAGCTCGAGTTCAGATGAGGACCCAGGTTAAATCAGCTGCATTTCTATATTATAAAGTATTTACTTATGCTTTGCCCTGCTCCACACAAATATCACTGTGCACAGGCATGAGAGCACAAAAGAAACACAAACAGCAGGAGAGACTGAAGGAAACAACAGCACTTTCTGAGAGCAAACAGGACTCCCAGGGCTGGCAGCAGGCACTGTCAGATTAAACAAAACAGCCAGAATAAGCAAAGCTAGAGGAGGTGCTGAAATACAAATCCACTTACCTTGAACGTCTCTCTCTCTTTCTTGGTCTTTTCATTGTACCAAGGCTCATCATTAAATGGATTACTCTGCCAGACATATTTCAGAGTCGTGCACACAGTGGCCTTGCCCAGTAAGATGCACAAATACACTATCAAGAACGCGTTGATAGATCTGAAAAATAGGCTTCTCTTTTTAATTCTTGCAGCTATTTTTGTAGAGAAAAACACATAAATAGGCAGGAACAAAACTTCCTTGCTTTTAAGAAGGGAACTACAGAACAAGTGCTTTTGACACTGCTGATATTCAGGGTCAGGTTCATATATTTTAACATTTCTTAATTTTGTTTTTAAATTTAAAGAAAGCTACTAAATGATGCTGCTTCTTGCAAGATATGCTTTATCAAATATCCAGATTTTTCTATGCAATCAGAGAGCATCTGGAACAAAAGGCAGCAGATTAGGGAATTATTTCTGTACATGTCATCCATTAAAAACAAACCCACACCCAACAGATTTTACCCATTTTTTTCCTGAACATAAATACTCACTTTTCTACTGCAGACCGTTTCTGAGATTTCCCTTGGTAGTTCAGAGCCATTTTTGTTTCCATCCCAGTGTAGACTGCAACTCCTGCAGGGTATTAGAGCAGGGCTCATAAGGGACTGGCAGCCCCAGAGGGACCCAGCTGGCACTTGGCCATCGGGGCCATCGGTGTTTACATCAAACTGCAATCCCAGCTGAGGGAAGAGGCATTACCCAGGGACTGTTCACCTACAGAACCTCTGAGGCTGCTAACTAATGTCACTGCTGTACCCAGAGCATGAGCAGGACCCCATGGACCATGTGATGTTGGGGAAGATGAAACAGAAAAGCCTCATAAACATGACTGCTGATTTTTAGACAATATGAAACCTATAACTGAAATAGAGTTGAAGGCAAGTTTTGATGTCAAAGATGCCAAGCTTTAGTTACTGAACAACTGGAAAACAATGGTATGGTCAGCTGAAAGTAAATCCCCCTTGATGAAACAACGCCCTTCTCCTTACTGAAAGTCTAAGGGTCAGAGCAGACCCTGCTAGCGCAGCAAAAAAGGTCCCAAGAGTCGTTTTTAGGGTTTACAATAAAACACTGTATGGTAATGTAGTGATTCTTATAAGCTGTGTGTAAATGCTGTAGGATTTGTATCTTGTACTGGATTGGTTGGTGTAAATTAGAATATTCACTATAGAAGAAGATTTAACGTATTGCAACGGGAACTTGGCTCTCTCTCTCTCTCTCTTCCTCTTCTCTTGCTCCTCTTCTTTTTCGCTCTCTCTCTCTGCTCTGAGCTGTGGCTGGTAGCAGGGCCCCTGCACCCACACCCTATACAATAAACTGCACGCTCCAAACCCAGCCTGGACTCCAGAGATCTCTTATGTCTGTCCATCCTGACCAACCCTCGTTCCAACACCGTACAGCCAGGAAAAGCATCAGCCTCCCATCACAGGCACCACCAGGGTCTGAGACTGTGCCCCCAGCCAAGGCTCTGGGCACAAATCCTTGCTCATCGTGTCTCAGGCACAGAGAAAAGCTTGCTCTGGTGTATTAACACCTCTGGGCAGCCCTGCAGATAGAACCAGTGCCTCCCAATTTCACCCTGGCCACTCTGCAATCAGCTTTGCATGAGAACTGCAGCTGTACAGCTCAGGTGGACAGGCTGTAGAGAATTATGTTCCCTCTCCAAATTTAGCAGTGAACACCTACATTTGTCATTACTGATCAGAACTATTTAAATAAACAAACAAAAATAACTTTACCATAAATCTTCTTGGTATTTTTGAGGGTAGCACCTTTCAACAACAGGTTCTCAGGACCCAAAGACCTAAACATAAAAGAAATTATAACATTACATCACTCAAAGAACATTCAAACTACTTTATAAATTAGAATCAGAAATAGGATATAAAGATAAACAAAGGTTCCTTACATTTGATTACATGATTTTTATGTTAACTTGGGGCACTGTTTGAGTTTGTTTTTCTCTTTATACAATTACATTTCCATTTCATCTTACAAATACTATCCCCAATGCACAAAGTTCCACTCTTATTGGAGAATTTTCTGTAAGGCTTTTGAGGAATAGCTGCAAAATGTTCCAATTCAGTATGTTCCAGTACTTAAATGAAACTGCAGAATTAAAATCATCAGAAGCCTGTCCATTCCATCCCGGTCAACCAATGACACCATCAGAGCTGACAGCCCCATTTTGGGTTTTATTTCTCTTTGAAACCCCCAGTGACCCTCTGCTGTTTCCAGGGTACGAACAGACCCAGCAGAGCACAAAACCCATCCAACATGCCCTGGTGAGAGCCAACTGTTTTGGATGGCTTATGAACATGATTTGCTCATTTTTTCCCATGAAACACTCTGATTGATGCTTGAGTTTTTGCTTACCTTCAAATGACAATATTTTGCCATTGCCTGGTAAATTTGTGCCCCATCAGCAGGGCAGGACATTTCCAGGTGGTCCTGCACTGCTTCCCCAAAAGGGGCTCAAACAAATCACAGGATGGCAGAAAGGATGCCTCCTTTCAGAGTGAAAACTTTGGAATTGTTAAAGAAAAAAATAATATTCCCAAATGATGGCAGGACAAGCTCAGATCCTTGAAATTCTCTGTAGATGCCCAACCCCTCTGAGAAGGGCCAACAGACCAACCTGGCTACAGGCTCCTGGTTACTTCTGTAGATGATAATTCTTCCAACAAATCTGTGACAAAAATATGAGAAACTTGTATTACAAACACATTATAGATACCACAAACATATTAAAGCACAGTTATTGTCAGGAAATGGAAGCAAATACAGAAACAAGTGAATGGGAGAGTTTACTGTTTCAGAGGGGTGTCTGTGCTCAGCACAGGGAGAAGCCACACACTCCCCATGCTCAGGGGTGCCCGTGTGCTCACACACCCCAGCACATCCCAGAAAACCTCCCTCAAGGGATTTCACCACACACACCACTTACTCCTGGAAGTCATTCAGCCCAGTGCATTTCACTGGGAAGGTAGAGTGGCCTAAAAATAGGTACATGGACCATTTACTACTGCTGAGCTGACACAGACCAGCTCATTACACCACAAGAAGTGTTGCACAAGGAAGGCTTTTCTGCAAGGACTCTGAGCTTTGGAGACTTTGCCATCCCCATAGAGAGGAGGCCCAGTAGCTTATCACTGCCTTGAGACACCTTTTGGTTCCTGTGACCTTTGCAAAGACAACCTTTGCTTTGCTGAACTGCAGATCCACCAAGTGATGGTGCTGAGGTGTCTGCAGGGGATGACACCCGGCAGCTGCAGGGCAGGACAGGCAGGGGAGGGTGCAGGAGGGACAGACTCACTTGTAGAGGTCGGGCTGTGGCTGCTCACACTCGATTGTGGCCCTGAGGGTGTCGATGGCTTCATCAGTGCAGAGCACGGTGGTGTCGCGCACCGCGTAGTGAGTCTGGCACAGGAGCACAGGCAGTGTCACCACAAACCCAGCAACAGCCCCATCCCCAAGGTTTATACCCATCACTTGAAATGCCACCAGCCTGCCAGCACCAGCAGCTCTCCCAAGCCCTGGCCACGCTCCCACAAAGCAGCTGGAGCATCTCTCAGTGAAAGAATGAAGTCACCAATGTTCAAGAGAAACCACAGCAGCAAGCAGCTGCTGGGTGTCTCTCAGTAAGGCACCCACCAAAAGCAGAGCATCCCTGGTTTTTCACTGGGGACTTGCCCTAGTTGGGGTGGAGGGGAGGCTGCAGGTGGCCCTGTGAAGAAGGGGCTCCTGGGGCCCACCTGCCCTGGCTCCTGATGGTAACCAGACACCAGCTCCAGGGATCAGGCGGAGCACTGGCAGACTCCGAGCTATTTTTAGCAGCTGCTGCTGCAAAGGTTCATCTCTCATAATTAACTGAAAAGCCCACAAAGGATCTGCTCGCTGCCTTTCAGGCTCTATTTATAGGAGCTACTCAGAGCTCCAAGTCACGGCGGGCTGCACGGCAGGCTGCCTCAATCCATCCTCACAAACAAATTCATTAAAACGCTTCCTCCGCTCCTGACGTGCGCGCCCGTCCCCGCGCATCCCGGGAGGCACCGCCACCTTACACACACTGTCATCCTGCCCTCAGAAATCCCCACCTGCCTGCTGCTGCCCCGCTAACCTGCCTGGATTTTCCAGCTGGAAGTGCCCAAGCACACATGGATCTCTGGTACAGATCGCAGGTTTTGTGAAGCATGAGTCAGAACTGTTCCTGCAGTGCCCAGCACCACACCCAGCCCCTGTGTGGGGCTTTGCGAGGCTCTCATCAGCAGAGACACGGTGCAATTACTGAGTGATACTTCAAAGCCTCCTCCCAATCAATTCCATGATCTCTACATCCTTCTGTGCTTTTAGAAAACACATGTTCTTTTAGCTAACGTATGGCCAACGATTTGTGCTTCAAAGACAGAGCCCTGACAAAATCACTTTTACAGTTCTGTTCCAGTTTCACTTAATCAGGCACCTCTCCCATACCTCAACCTGACATGCCCCAATTACCAGAAAAAGCCCCAATTACCAGGAAGGCAGCAGATAACCCTGCAGATGAGGTTTGGTGATTACCCAAGCCTGCTTCCCTCATCCCCCTTTTGCAGCAAACCCTGGTTCCTAATGTTAGATCTGTTTCCTCAAGCAGAGCCGGCTTTTCTATTCCCTCTTCCCCTTCTAACTCATCTTCATCTCATCATGAAACAGAAGACAGGTCCCAGTCACCTACAGGAATCCACAAACCAAGAAGAAAACACGGCAGTGCTTGATACAGAAACTCAGCATCGCATCCCCAGGCTCACAAGTTAGTAAGAGCCAAGACTTTGCACAAGTGATGTGAGCTGATGCACAGAGTACACCTGACACAAATAAGCAATAGCCTTTTAACATGGTTAGCTATTTTTAGCCTCAAGCCACTTCAAGGCTCCAACTCCTCCTCACCAGTGGAACCAGCACTGTGCCACCAGCTCCCACACAGGTTATCCAGCACCAATTAACAACCACCCAGAGAAAAGAGCCACAAATCCCAGATAAACACATCAGATCCACACTGGTATTCCCACTGGCTTCAGAGTATGCTGGAATGAATCATGGCATTTTAAAGTATCTTCCAGTCCTACTACTGCAGCTGCTAGTATCTGTATAAATATTTATCAAACTCAAGTGCAACCAAATGTTCATGTCTTCTGACGTATATAAGTTCTTTGTTGTTGCTTCTTTCCTTAGTTCAGAGAAGGGGAGATAGAGAAAGAAAGAAAATAAGCTGAAGATACTCGTCCTGAGCAAGACTAGTATAAAGTTTCACTGCTTGCTTCAGGGAAAGGGAGAGAAAATCCCAGAAGCAACACATTTCTCACGCTGGTGGAAAATTCCCCAAATGAATCTAGACATGCTGCCTCAAAGAAGTCCCTAATCTCACTGGAAATGCTTGGCTGAGTAACAGGAGTGTTGGCAGGTCTGGAAGGAGCTGGGGAGCTGCAGGCACTGCTCCCCTGATGCACCAGAGCTCCCAGTGTGGCTGGAGCAGGGAAGCACTAACAGGCTGCCTGCGATGGGCAGCGAGGCTGTATCGATAAATGGCAATCCAATTTGGGGCAGAGCCAGCAGGAATGGCCCTTGGAGACAAAGCAGAGCACAAACAATCCCCCAGGGCTCCACTGCTGACGCACTGGAAGCAGACAGGAGGCAGGAGCTGTTAAAAAGCCATGCAGACACGCTCCATGGCAGCACCCCCCAGCTGAGCACTGGATGCTGTCCCCACCCTGCAGATGCTGTCCCCACCCTGCAGGCAGTGCCACCTCCAGGGACCCAAGCACCAGCTGCCCCACCCAGCCCCCTCACCTTGAAGTTGGACTCGCCATCAAGGCTTGCTGTAGTGACATAACAGGTCCCATCAGTGCTGCTGGAGGCCAAAAATATCAGGTCACAGGGGAAGGTCTCATCTGCTTTCACTTCTACTATGTCTCCAACCTAGGAGAAAGGAAACATTCGCATGAAAAGTCCTCTCAGTTGTTACTAGATGATTATGGTTTAGCTTCTCTCAAGGCCTAAAAGAAATCACCTTGGCTAAAAGGTAAACTGGGGTCCAAGAGGTGCCCAGATCCCTGAACATCCCTCCACAGCCTGATGGGGCAATCCAGCCCTGCACTGACTCAGAGCACCCACGTGGCACTGATATTTATTTCTCTGCTAAATCTTGATGGAGCAAGACACTGCACTTGCCTGAAGTGTGGTGTGATAAATTAACGTCGAGCTAAGTGTACTTTCCTGGTGTCCTTGGGAGAGGTGCAAATAGACGAGGACTGCCTGTCCTGGAGAAGTGCAAAATGCTGACAGATTTGTCACTTGTCAGCCCCGGTGCAGCTTTTGTGAGACAGCTTTTCAAAAGCAATCAAAGGCAGCCTAAGTCCTTAACTGGGAACAGCTCTGGGAGCATCTCATCTCAAAGTGAGCACGCTGGGGCAGCTCTAACCCAGAACACCCCTCCTCTCCTGCCCTTGTCCCCCCAGCACACAGCTCTGTGCTCCCAGCAGCCTCAGGGAGGACCACATGCAAGCTCTCAGTGAACAGTTACCTTGATTTTTTCACTCTCTTTCCGCACTTGCTTCGCATTTTCGACAACAAAGACGTTGCTTTTGTTCACTTCGTTGTCAGCTCTGTGCCTCAACCAGTCCTCGTACCCCTAAGGCACAGGAAACACCAACTTGTAACAAAGTGAGTAAAGTAATGAAAAAGGAGGAGTGAGGATGAGAGGGGCACATCAGAACAATGAATAAGGCAACCGTCCTCAGACCTCCTTCATGCCTGACAAAACATCAGCCAGAGTGGCTCAGACTGAATCAATTTATTTTAAAAACTTCATATGCATATTTGACAGATTCAGAACAGATTAAAATAACACAAAAATAATCTATATGTGGGGCATGCAACAAGCAGCTAAACTACAGCAACACATTTCTATTATTCTCAGCTTTGGTAAGAACAGACTGATAATATGAATAATACACTCAGCAGCCTGCAACTCTTTCCTATGGTAACCACGATGAGATTCTTCCTCTTCAGTCTTTACTGGAAGAATAAAACATTGAGATTTGAAGCAGATAAATTTTATTCTAGCTCTCCCCTTCCAGCCCCCGTAGAAGAAACGTCTTTTTTTATTATTCAGTCATGAAATTTTAAATGGCATGTGTGCCTGTGATGGGAGGCAAAAGGTCTTTTCACACTGCAAGAAGATGAGGACTGCATGTTTTCAGGAGTGGCTGAACAGAACCTGTCCTTTCCACCTACCAACACGGGAGCAGAGCGTGGGCTGTGTGTGGAGCACATCTCTGCAAGGACTCAGAGAGTGTTTCTAAGAGGAAAAACATCCAAGTAACACCAGGCCTACAGCAGAAAGCTTCACTGACCCTCACAGCCTGCTCTCAACAGCACAGGGACGCTTTACACTGCCAGAACAGGAGACACCAACACCCACACCCAAAATGCAGCCCCTGAAAAGCACCAGTGCCCGCCTCACCCTCTAAGAAGGGTGCACCAAACCTAACAGCACACCTTGGTGGCTTCTGAGCGCATTTAAATACGTGCTCCTCTACCTGTCTCAAAGATCATCTTCTCCTCCCCACGCTGACACCTGTACCTGTTTGATAGCTGTGACAGTGATGACAAAGAACAGCGGGAGGCCACTGGTCACCGGGCTGGTTGGGGTGTCCACTATCACCTGCAGAGAGAAAAATGTATTGCTGAGCCCTGGGGTTTGGGCAGCAGAAAAACCCAAAACTGTGGTTAATGGGGGGAAAAGGGTGCCCATCCCACTGAGAGCAGGCCAGAGCCCACAGAGGAGAAAGGGAATGAAGGGCAGGTTATGAAAGGGAGGGCAGCACCAGTCATCTTGAACCACTGACACTGGGAGGCTAAAAATAACACCCATCAGCCCAAATTACCTAGGAAATATACTGCAGAACAGAACATGAATATTTAAGTAAAACAGCAATCCAGGCTTTGTCTTCAAGCTCTCAAATTTGGAGCTCAGAGTGTCATGCAGGCACCGTGGCTGCACAGGGGCCTGGGGCAGGGAGCTGGATCCTCCCTGAGCTCACTGCAGTGCTCCAGCCAGCACAGGGTAAAGACAAAGCCCCTTGATCACTAATTAAACCTTCAGGCTGTGGGAAACCTTCTGACTGTACCAGGACTTGTCCCAAAGGGTAAGAATAGCAGGGCAGGTTCCTAAGTGGGAGGGAGCACTTCCCACCTTCCAAACCAGTACAGCACAAACTGATCATTTCTCCTGCTGCTCCTGCAGAGAACGGGAGCACGAGAGGCAGATGATGAGGGCTCTGATGAAAGGGATGGGGAAACTCAGCAGAAAGGCTTTGTGTCCCCACAAAGGGACTTTGTCTCTTGTTTGTGCTTCCCCAGCACGCTCGCGAACAGCAGCGTTTGGGCATTTATTGTTCCAGGCTGCCTGTAAAAAGCTGTGCTCAGGACAGGACTCCCCTCACCAGCTACATGGACA
This sequence comes from Acrocephalus arundinaceus, assembly GCA_021534815.1. Taxonomy (NCBI): domain Eukaryota; kingdom Metazoa; phylum Chordata; class Aves; order Passeriformes; family Sylviidae; genus Acrocephalus; species Acrocephalus arundinaceus. The sequence goes on from JAJEOU010003009.1 coordinate 1,072,186, forward strand.
TTTTTGACTATGAAGTGCTGTACACTGCAATATTACCCTGCAGTACTGAATGAGAGAGAAAAGCCAGGAGATTCTGAAGTGGAAGAGATACACCACAAGAAGCAGCCAGACAAATGGCAGATGAGTTAAGTGGCAGGGGGGTAAACCAAGACAAACACCAAAAATATTTCCAGGTACACCAAGCCCTGGCTCACTCAAATGGGTGTAAAATGTTTCCAAGCAGAAAGTCTGGTAGAAACCACATTTTGGAGGAACAGCCTCGAGTGAGGATTGTACCAAGTGTCACACAGACACTGCACACAGTACATGTCATGGCCACTCACCGGGGCAGTGTCATGAAGCTTAGGCCAGTAGGCCAAAAGTTACCTTGCAAAAATTGGACAGCAATTCTTGGGAATCCAATAACTTTGGCACTCTGCTGAGAAAGGCAAAGTAGAGGACCTCCTGCTGCCCAGCAGGAGAGTTTCCTGCACTGGACAAGACGCAGCTGTATGTATTTACGTAAAAAATACAATACAACTTCTGTCCACACTGATATAGGATTATAGATATAGGAACACAGTATCAGATGAAGTGTCTGGAATAATTTATATATCTATTTGGAACTTGCAAAAACCCTGCAAAAACCCCATGGCTGGACACTACTCTTCCCCTTTGTGGCTGGTGAAAAGCTGAGGGACACAGGAGCAAAAAGCCAGGACAAAGGCAGACCCCTCTGAAACTATTTTTGGACTGGTTTAAGACTTCAACGGCTTAATTTGAATCTACTTAAAAGTGACAAAGTCCTCCTGTTACTTAATAGTTTCTCCTTCCGAGATTCCTTACGACACTAAGGACCACACTCCAAAAGTTATCTCCGCTCTGTTATTCAAAGAGACTCTTTTCATTCCTGCTACCTCCTGAAACAGCTTACTGCCACCAGCTTGGGGTGTCTACAAACAACCTTGGACTGTGCTCACCCCAGGCTAGCCCTTTCTCCAGGAGATTCCCTGCAGATTCCTGTGAGAGCTGCAACAGATGAACCAAAGGAACAGCCATATATACATATTTTTTTAATAAATATATATCTTTATATATATATCTATATCTTTGTATCCCTGTTTGTGTGCGGGGTGTTTAATGTTTAATGCACGTACTGTCTCTTACAAAGAGCTGGACCTGGAGTCACAGAGAAATTGATGTTTATGTTTTGATAAAGCGTTTCACAACAGGTAGGGCAGCTGCACCAGGCAATTCCTCCAGCACTGTGACACTTCACCCCTCATGCAGCAATCAGGTGGGACAACCCCATTAATTTACAGAGATTTAAATATAAACATGAACATTTAAGCTATAGGTGGCATTTTTCAAGGTATAACCCTTGGTACTTAAAATGAATGGAGTGGCCCCGAGTGCCTTTTTAAGGCAAGTGCCATCTCCAGAATGACAAGCTCCTGGGGGCAGGTGGCTGCTCTGTACAGCAGCCAGTGGATCACTGCTGCCAGCCTGGGTTTTGCTGGTTCTCTAAACTGACCATGAGGGCTGCTTCCTGATTTTAGAGGTGCTCACAAGAATAAAGACAAGGAGGAGCAGCCAGGTTCTTCTCTCACCTGCACAGACCTAAAAGGGGCAGGCAGCTAGGCTGAAATCCGGTTTGTAACCACAATCAGGAATATTCCATGTTCTCCACGGCCAGAGGGTCAATAGATAAAATGTAATAGCACGTCACTAAGTGGCCAGCTACACACAAAAGGACATCCTGACTCCAGGGTATCGCTTCAGTTCAAGGCAAATTACAAATTGGGTCTGACAAAATGGAGCAGCGCCAGCGAAATGAAGAGATGGAGGCACGCCAGCTGACGGCAGAGTAAATTGGCCTTTCATGTCACACTGCCAGGAGGAGCCACACACGGCCTCGGGATCCCTGCAGCAACAGAGACTGCAAACCAGAACCCTTCTCTGCGTGGACACAGCATTTCAGCACTCATCGTTTAAGCAGCAGCCGAGGAGGGAGTGATATCCCAGTCCTGCCCACCAAAACCCTGCAGCAGCCACACGGTGCCTTTTCATTTGCTGGGACAGAGCTCTGGTGCCTGTTTCCAGCCCTGTGCTGAGCCCCAGGCCTGAGCATTTAAAAGGTAAGCAAAGGCACTGCAGTGATTCTCCCAAACTCCCTTTGCCCCAGCGCATTTTGACAGATTGCTCTTCTTGGATGACAGAACAGAAAATTAGCATTCCTCAGGATTTGCCCCTTCACTCAAGCCACCAAGCAGAGCAGGAAAAGTTTGTGCCTGTAATAAATCTGCTGCTTTGCCCATGCAGAGCAACTTCCTGAAGCCTCAGGTTTCCAGAACTCATCCTATGCATTTTCTGAATTTTACTGAGTGCATCCTGTCTCTCCTGCTTGTCTTGAAACTCATGATATCAGACATAAAAATATCATAAACACAGCTATGAAACAGAAATCATAAAGGTGACAAAACCCCAGATCTTAATTGTGTAGCATCAAGTGTATTTCCGGTGGCTGAATGATCTTATCAGCTAGAATTAAGATGTTTTTTCAGTGTTTCAGCAATCATTCAAACCGCATCTCAGACAGGCCCAGATATTTCAAGTATTTTTATGCCTTGGATGGTGTGGCAGAATTATAACACAGCTTCCAAGTCAAAAATTTCCAAAATTCTTGTAAGCACAAACAGTTTTAAAGCTCAGCTCTTGCTCGAGCTGTGTTTAACATCAGTGCCTAAATAAAACTTGCTCTTAGCATCAAAGCTCTTACCTGCACGAGGAAGATGATGAGGAAGTAGAAGTTGGCAATTCTTCTAAACTGCTCGAAAAGGTTCTTCGGGAGGAAATTCCAGAGGGTGTACTGTGAAGAGAGAGAGGGGGGCTCACACACAGACCCGGGCACGTGGCTGGCTGGAGCTGCAGGAGGGGAGTGATCTGCACCCAAGGGAAAGGAGCTCTCCTCCAACGCAGCAAGGGAAGCACAGCCAGGTGGCTGAGCAGCCTGGAGGGCTCCAGAGAGAGATCCAGGTCCCAGAGCCAAGCCCAGGGGCACAATGCAGCTGGATGCTGAGATGCCACCACATCCCTGCTTCTGCTCCCAGCTGGGGCACTGAACTGTCAGGGGTGTCCACAGTGAGACAACTTCTAAAAAGGCATTTGTAGACATGTGATTTCATCACAGCATAACCCACAGTGGATATATTTTTTCCAAATTGCCAAAACCACCTTAGAGCTGCTTTTGTTAATAAAAAAAAGGGGGAAAAAAAAGCCATGCTACCCATACAAATTCAGTATTAGGTTGTGCTTCATTGTAATTTTAAGAAGGCTGCTGAATCAATTACTCTGGAAAGCATGTGGAATTAAAGAACAGCATGGAAAATAATGGGTCTAATATCTAACTTTCAGTCTGTCTGGAATAAAAAAAAAAAAGCAGTCAAGTCTCAAGACCAATGTCCATCTAATTGTAAAAAAAGCTGGTGAGGTCCCAGGCCTAGCAAATATAAAAGGAAAAAACAGCAAGGACATATCATTCAAAAATAAATCAAAGAAGAACTAAAATTAGTGCTAAAGCAGACCATTTGTCAGGGAGGGAACTGAGACAGGGGAAGGTGTCCTCACTGCACCTCCTGCAAGCCAGGGAAACGCCAATGGGAATGCTACACAAGTCAAACACAGACAGACTGGAAACTTTTCCCAAAACTAAACCCAGACATACAAAAACAGATAAGATCCAAGATGTATAAAGAAAGATAGAGAGGGAAAAACCCCCTTGCAGCTCAAGCACAGCAGAACTGAAGCCCAAGTGTGTGCTGAGCATCACGAATCCCGAGCAGTGGGATACGTATCCAGCTGTGTTGACAATGTGGAATGCCACTTGTTTGATATTTTACTCGAATTGGCTTCGAATCTTTTGAAAAAGCTTCATGAATGTCATGGGAGAAAGCTAAGCAGAAGGCAGATGGGTGTCATCACAGTTTTCCACCATAAACAAAAGCTGCATTAATACCATATGAATGTTTCCCCCCCTTTCATGCAAGGAGATAAACAGAGCATGGTTATTTTTGTCCTATCTCAAGAAAGAAAAATCCCACAGAACAAAAAAAAAATAAAGAGTGAATCGTATTTTTATGTCCCTTTATAAAATAATGCCAACTCCCTTTTGCAAATTTGAGTTGCTGTTATCTCATGCTGTCTCATACACCTAATCTGTCTTTTCTTCCCAAAGGAGATGCCAGACGTATTTATAAAACACAGTAAAAAAAACCAACCCAACCGCACAAAAAAAAGGTGTCCATGTGCTTTGCTCTCAAGAAAGGAACTTGCCCACACCCCCACTGGCATTGATAAGATAAAAAACCCACTAAGAGAGAGACTGGAGCTGTAAGGGCTGCACCAGCCTGCTCCACTTGCAGAGACACCTTCACGCTCATCCTTGAGGAACCCTGACTGTCTCAGTTTCCAAATCCAGCCCCCAACAGGAGCCCAGGAGCAGGAATCAGGCAGGGGATGTCCCTGGAGGGGCAGGGGGAGCTCACCTTGGAGGAGACGATCCTGTTGTCACAGAACTTCTGTGCCACGTAGGCCTCGGTGTCGGACACGGGGCGGTGCCCCACCACCACCGTGCGCGTCCCCACGCGCTTCTCCTCGCCAGCACACTGCCAGGGCAGCCAGGAAAGGGAGAAACAAACAGCTTTCAGCTCAGAATAACTCAGGTATTTGTGTTAACAGCTCCCAGCCTCTCAGAGCACCGTGCTGCTCGTTGGAAATAAGGCAAATGGAAGTCCAAAATTCACCTCTTTGCCCCAGCCAAAGCAGAGGGAACAGAGAGCATGTGAGGTCATTTAGCAAAACTTAGGGTGTGCTCAGCCTGACACACCTTTGCTCAGCCAGCAGCTCCCAGGACCACAGCCTGCCCCACACCCCAGCAGGACAGGTCTCTGCAGTCCTGCCCTGTGCAGGGCAGCTGCTGCCTGTGCCAGGTTATTTTTCCCTCTTGAAGGAGAATGTGTCTTTATCAAGCACTTCATGTCATCAGGAATATAATTTAGCACCAATACATCTCCTCCCAGTCCTGACCTGGAGAATCCCTCAGCTCTGGGTTTATTCATTGCATGAAGGACAATGGCAACTGCCCCCTCCCTTACACTCACTCCTCTGTCCAGCCCTCAAACCCATGCACCATGTCTCACCACCACACTGGTACACACAGATTTAGTACTCAGCTCAAAACACCAAAAGGGCCTGCTGCTGCTATTTAAAAATCTGAGCCAAAATCACGAATGATGAAGCAGACAGTTTCACATCACAGGCTCCTCAAGATGACACACAGGGTGCTGGGTAGCCAGCTGGGCTTGCTGGGGGTTTAATTTAAAGCAGAATGAGACGTCACCAGTGAATGTCAGGCCCGTGTCATGGGGGCTTGATGACAGCCCCACTGACGGCAGCAGCACGAGGGGAACTGCAGTGGAATATCCTCAGCAGGGAGGCAGGGCTGCCCTGCAGGACGACAGCACAAAGCCCTGGGACACCTGTGATCACCTGTCTCCAGCAGAGACCCAGCCACCCACAGCCCTTCCAGGACATCCACGGGAGGGGACAGCACCGTGCAAACCCAGAGAGATCCTCCCGATCCAAAGGAGAGGATGTTAACACAGTAAACAAAGTGTCTGAATGCACTGGAAGTGTATATTCCTGTAGTGTATATACTCATCTATTTCAATGTATCTCAACATCGAATTTCCGACTTCTTGTAACTTCTTCTAAAACCTTTCCCAGCTTGTGACAAAGCCGAGGCCAGGCAGGTCCCTGCAGCACTGTTGAGGCAGCACTGTGAGCTCCATCTCCATCAGCCTCCAGTGAGGGCCAAGAAAACTTTATTTTCAAAAACAACAGAACTGTGCAATACTTTAAAAATCAGCTTTTCACCCTGTCCAGGTTCCCCCTTTGCTATAACAAAGTTTCCCTGCCACAGATGGCTCACATCCAAGGGAGAAGACCTGGCTGGCACCAGGAAGCATTTAATGATGCTGAACTTAAAATTACAGAGTGAATTTAAAATGCCCGCTAATTGCAAATGGGGGAAGAACGGAGGAAGAAAGAGTGGTGCTAGACCAGGGTAAGATTTCCTTAAGAGTTCAGGTTTTGAATTTTAAAACATGAACAGGGGAGACATTTCTCACAGTCCATGGTTCGAGGGCATTAGCAGGCAGCAGGGCTGCTAAAACACCAGCAGATACTCTTCATACTCCACTTAGCCACACCAATCCTCAACCTACACTTTGCTCTCTTTGAAACCCCACCGGAGCAGGTGTCAAACATGCCAAATCCCTGTCCCGTGCCAGCTGCCCAGCACGTGCCCAGCTGCTGCAGATGGATGCTCCTGGAGAGCCCTGGATTAGCACCCCCTTGTCCAAAGAGCTCCCTGCAGGAAGCCTGTCAAGGTGCAGGCTAAACCCAGCTACAGAAAAGGTGCAGTGAAGAAAAACATGCTAAGGCACAAGGCCTGGGACTAACTGCTGCTTGGGGGACGTGCCAAAAACAAAAAATGAAAGTTAAAACTGGACTTGGAGCAGCAACAACTGAATGGGTTCTGTTACACCGTGAGCAGGATCTGCCCCAAGGAAGAGGCAGCTTTTCCCTCCCTGTTTCCCACCCATATCTGCAGTACCTTTAATTAAAGAAGTGTTTTTACACCACACTTATACCTGGGGAGGCTGCTCTCCCTACAGCCATCCTCACAGCCCCAGGGGCTGATGCTCACAGGAAGAGGACTCTCATGTCCTACACGATGTCCCTGCACCTCCCGACAGAGCCAGCAGCAGGCACCAGCACTGCCCACCTCCAGCAGCTCCCAAATTGGGCAGGGCTGGCACCCACCCCCAGCTAGGGAACACCACCATCGTCCCAGCCACACCACCACCACAGCAAACAGCACCTCCTCCAAACTACAAACTAGACCCAAAAAAGGTTCCCTGGTGTATCTGCTGCATTACAGAAGCGCCACCAGCCAGCCTCACCAACCTGTGCCCCAGGAGCAAGGGGCAGAGCCATCCCTCCAGGCCACGGCAGCACCAGGCAGCTGAGGCAGGCGTCCCCAGGCTGGTCCCCGTCGTGCCCCTGCCCAGCTCTGGGGCCAGGCGTGCCTGGAGAGCATCCCTCCAGCACAGGGAGGAAGTGACAGCTTCCCCTGCCTGCGCCCATGGGAGAAGCAGGGTGAGGGTTTGCCACTCACAGGCACTGGCACGGAAACCACGGAGTTCTGCTGAAAGCACTTCTGGAAAGGCACACACAAGGATTTCCTGACTGTCCACAGAAAGCTGGGTGTGTGTGAAGCCCCAGAGGAGAACCCAACCCCAGGTGTGGTGTGGTGGCTGACCAAGCCACTCCGAGCTATCAGCACCAGCTCCTGGGAGGGCTTTCACCCCCCAAAATCCCTTCAGTTATTTATCTGCAGCATCACCTACACACACGAGTGCAGTGCCACGGTAACAGTGACACTCGTACTCCACCCCGGCCCTCCCTCCATGGTCTACCCAGGCTCCCACCACTCCCAGAATTTCATTTCCCATTTCCTCAGCCACCCCACGGTGTCACACCTTCCCACAGCCACACCAGGAGCTGGAAGGCTCCACACCCCACCTCTCCCTTCTGCACCCCAGAAACTGAGCACACACCAGACGCCTGCAGTGGGAGGTGTCGGCTGAGCTCAGCAATTAAAAACTCACTTTAATGAGCCCAGCCCGGCCCTCGCCGGGTCATTAACAGATTGCTACGTCTTAATAACGGCTCTCGACGGGGACTTAGAAGCAGATTTAGGGAATAACTGCCAGGCTTTGGGGAAAATTATAAAATATGCAGATTAGCAGGGAGAGGATTTACACTACTCTTTCCGACTGCCTTTCATGAAAAATTTTAATTCTGATGAAAAAAAAAAAAAATAAAAGAGTATTACTTGGATGCAGTTCCAGCAGCTGCCTCAGTGCCTGGTGGGGTTCTGCACAGTCCACAGTGCTGGAGTGAGCTGGTGCAGGCAAAAGCCAGAGTTTCTCCTGCTGTTTAGAGCCCAGCCTGCCAAAAGGATTGTTCAAGAAAATAAACAACTGCATTCCCCTCCTGGGCACTTTCTCACCTCCCTGGGCCAGAGGCGTGGTGTTTGTGTGAGCACGGGGAGAAGCAGAGCTGTCAGGCTGGGCATGGCGTGGGGACAGTGCCAGGGAACCACTCTGCGTTCTCCCACCAAGCCTGGAGGGTCTGGGGATGCTGGTAGGTGACCACAGACCCATCTGCTGTGCCCTGTCCCTGCAGCCCAGAAGAGCTCCCAGCAGCTGGCAGGCACAGCAGCAGCACCAGGGGGACCCTGCAGGCACCAGGAGCTGAGAGGAAGGAGGATTTTTTGAGGCTTTGAAGGTTTTTTTATCCTGTCTGCATCACCTGAGGACCAGCCCCAAAGATGCAGGTCTCTCCTGCAACATTTCAAGCTTCGGTTCAGAGCTGCTGTTCCACTCCCCAGTGCCTACCCAAGCCCATCAGCGAGCCCATCCTTCAGCAGGGCATCCAAACCAGGCTTCTCCTGAAGGAGCTCAGCTGGAAGACAACATCCAGAGAGTCAGACACAAATCACAGGAGATAAGGATGAGGCAAGCCAGGCTGCTGTGCCAGGAGCATCCCTCAAGCTGGCAGCTGGCTGCCCGTCCAGGCTGTGCCCACGCTTGGCAGGGACAAGGGCTGCTGCTGCTGCAGCACCACCCTTCTCGTGCCAGGGAGAAACTCACACATGAATGTGCTCTGTCAAATGCTTTGATGTAACCCAGCCTTCCCACACTTGCACCTCTTATAAAGTCACACACTGCCAGAAGCAGCAGTTCTGAAATCATGGCATTAGAGGCTAATAATGCTATTTTCTTACATTGCCCAAATTTAAAATGCCCATGGAAGGTCACCCGAGGCTTGGCATTTCACTATAAATTTTTCTTTGAGGAGATAAGAATGGGAATGATTTGTAGGCATCACGCCAGGAGTAAAAAATGCCCAGGGATGCAATTAATAACCTGACACATGGATGACTCAAAGCTGTTGGAACATTACATAGAGATGGCAGAATTACATTTGCAGCCCACAGCAGTCCCCAGATTCTCTGCCTGAGTTTGGGCAAGTGCCTCTCTCCCTGGTCCATCTGTGCCCCCCTCCCACAGAAATGTCCCTCCCCAGCACAATCACTCCCTCCTGCCTGGGGAGAGGCTCCTCCTCAGCACCCCTCCCCAATTTCTGGGAATCCATCACATCCCCACGCACAGCACCCAGACAAAACTGGATAAAAGTTGCAAACCTGGGTAAAAATTAGCGAGCCTGGGTAAAAATTAATGGAGTCAGACTGAGTTCAACAGGAGAGGTGAACCTGTGCTCTGCAGTCACTGCTGACAAGGAGCCACTTCAGGAGGACTATTTCTAGGGCAGCTGCAAACAGTGTTTAATTATATCCCCCATATGGAAAGCAAGTGTCTGTGCTACCTTCTGGCCCTGTTTCCAGAAAAAAAACCAGCAGCAGAAGAAAAACTGGAAAACCACCACCATTTGATTTACTACAGTTCCAGACAGCACCAAAACCAGAACTAACTACTAAAAAAACCCTCTTCTTTCATGTTTGCTGAAGATAACTTTAAGCCACAAAGTAAAGACAAAAAACTCATAGAAAACAGATCTAATAGAAGCCACAGGCATTCAGAAAAAAAAATCATCTGCTAAACCCAGAGATTATACAGCACGAGTACAAAGCTCAAACATTTGAATGAAATCACAGCTTATATTAAATATGTGCAAAAGAAAGATTAAATCACATTACTTGGCTTCGATCTCATGAATAGCTTAAAGTCTAATTGCTCCTGTATTGTTCCATTTATCATAAAAGTAGTAGAGAAGGCGACCTGATTTACAAAAAAAGCTTGCAAAAATAACAGCACCTCCCAAAACAGCCTGTTCCAGCTCCTGTTTCATTTAGCCTCAGAAGAACAAAGGAAAAACACATCCACAATTCTAAAAAGCCTCCATAAATTTACCGTAACCTCCCCAAAACATCCATCAGCCTCGGGAAGCTGCTCAGCACATCAAGCTCAGTGCTCCACCGATACATTTTTAATTGAGATTTCCTCTTGCCAATTTTCCTGTGACTCTTTGTCCTCAGTCATTTCTGTGAGGGTACAAGCGAGGCTGTGAGAATACCCTTAATAATTCATCAGCTCGGACTGTGCTTACCCACATATCCAGGCAGATCTCCTGATTTACAGAGAGAGCTCCATCGATCAGACCAACCCCACCACTCTCCCTGTGCCTGCACCAAAGGGTCAATAACACGGACAGACCTTGGGAAAACAACCAACCAACCCTGTGTCTGCAGTGCTGACAGCCCATAGGTCCCAGGGGAAGGGCAGAAGGCACACACTGCCCAATCTCACCTCCCACTGGAGGGGACTTTGCTGCTCATTCCTGAGCAGGATGGGAAGGCTGGCACCTTGGGAAAGCAGAAGGTTGAAATTTAAACCAGGATCCCTCCTCCTGTGCCAGGGCTGCAGCTCTCACTGGTGTTTCAGCCAGGGACAAAACATGACCAGCAAGGAGTGACCGCTGGGTGCAGCCAAGGTGGGGGGCAGCAGGGGCAGCCACGAGAGCCCCAGAGCTAAAGGAAAGGCAAGAGCAAAGGAGTCATGGGGCAAGGGCCAGTACCTGGGGGATTTCACACCACAGTGATGGGGCTCAACACCCCAGATCTCATCCCTGGGGCTGATAAAGCAGCACAGGGTGAGCTCCAGCACAGCATCACTGCACAGACCACACCACCCCTAATGCAAGGGGAAGTGCAGCCACGCAAGGGGCACCAGCCAGAGCCCATCCCCACGTCCCCTCTGTCCCCAGGACCTGCTGCCTCACCATATGGTCTTACAGGGAGATCACCTTCACCAAGGGCAGCGGGCCGGGGAGCAGCAGAGCCCAACCAGGCTGAATTTCCTGGAAAAGTTGACTTAGCCAACAAAGCCACTGATAAAAGCAGACGAGAGACATGGCTGGGTGGAGAGAACAGGGGAAAAGGCTACTTGAAAGACTTCAAAAGGGTGGAGAGAAGAAATACAAGATTTTTTTTTCCCTCTGTAATAAATTTAAAGGAGGGCTCAGCCCTATCCTGGACTTGAGGAGTGCTGTGGACAGGGGTGACAGCTGAAAAGACCTTTTTTTGGCACGGATTTTGTTTTTCCTTCTGGAGGCAGCCTGCCCTCAAAGCAGGCAGTCCTGCATCCTCCCAGCAAACGTGCCACAGTGGCTGCAATCACAGCTTCTGTCCAGCAGCACTTTGCACACAGCCAGGCTCACCAGTGATGCAGAAAGCCAAACCCAGAGGGGATCAGCTGGGGCAGCATTATTTCCCTGCTGCTGTCCTGTGCAAAATCTGTTGCTCCTGCTCCAACACAACCACCGACCTTCGGAAGTTCTCAGCATCTCAATTCTCCTTTCCCCCTGCCCTGTTGGCAGCCAGGGTTATGAAACCATTGCTCATCTTGAAGTACAGGCAGCAGATCTTTATTTTTGGCAGCCCAAAAGAAAAGTTCGACCAGCATGCCGCCAGCATATAAAATCCAGGCTCATAGGAACACTTCAGGAACAGAAAAAAGGACTTTGAATAGGAGCCAAATGTTTTGCAGAGGTCACAAAGCAAATACAACGAGGTCTTCCTGTCTTCAAAACTCTTCCTCTCTCCTCTCCCCGGCTCAAGCTGTGCACATATGTCTGTTCATCAGCAGCTATTTCAGCAGGGCAGCAAGCTCTCCAGAGCAGTGATTTGGCCTGGCAAAAATTAAAGTTAGAGCAAAATGGAAAAAAACCTCCCCAGTTTGCAATTGTCAGTGCTTGCATCACCCAGCAGAGCTATAATTTGTTGGTTTTCCCGTTGTTTTCTGGTCCTCTGAAAGCCTGAGCTCCTCAGTTATGGAAACAACAAAACCCTAAATGCCATGTTATGCATCCCAGCTCGGCCAGACGTTACTCTGACCTCTGCCACCTACAAACATTTTGCCCCTTTTTAAGTTTTCCCAGCGTTTCAGAGCCAGGCTGCCAGCTGGCTGGCAAAAAGCCCGTTTCCCAGAGCAGTTTTTCCTTTCCCCTGGGAAGCCAGCCTGCCTGGCTGTCCACACTCCAGGGGCAGAGGCTGCAGACTGCCCTTCCAGGGCAGCACCACAGCACCCCAAAAGCCAGGGCTGGCACCCAGGGTTGCCCAGACAAGGCTTGCCCCCAGGGAAGCTGTCCTATCTCCCAAAAAACAGCCACCAGGAGGGAGGGACGGAGGGAGGGGCAGGTCCAGCCTGCAGGGACTCCCCAAGTCCTGCACCAGCATCCTGAGGTGCCCTCAATCCCCAATATGGGTACCCAAGGTTCCAGCACCTCCCCATATCCTCACACACAGGTTCAGATCAAGGTTTTCAACTCCAAACCCATAAAAGCTGTGGTTTTCTAACTCTGTCCTTAGCTGCACTACAAATATTTCCACAAAAGCAGCTGGAGATAAAGGGAAAAGAGGCAGAAATCACCTACTTCACCCCTTGTTCCACAGCCAAAATCAGCTCCCCATGACCCAGACCACACTGGGAATATTCTCATCTCTGGGTACTACAACAACCAACAGATTCATCCTTGGGGCTTGCAGACACAGCCATACCAGGCTCCTGCATCAGTGAAATCCTCCCAGTCAGGACAGAAATCCTCTCCATGTGGCCTAGAACTGTTTATCTTCAGGAAATCCTCTGGCTGCTGTTCCGGCCGGGCTGGGGAAGGCAGCAGAGCCTGAGCAAGCCCCACACCAGCTGAGCACTGCCCAGCCAGCAAAGCTGCAAAGACACAGCCCCCTGAGGCTCCACTGCCCCTGGGACCCCAGGCTGGGAGCTTGGGGTGTCACTGCAGTGCTCCCCAGCACCACCAGCTGCAGAGTGAGCCCATCCTGTGCTGGAGAGCAGCCCAGCACCCCTGGACATGACTCAGCCACCTCCATCCCATCAGCCTTTCCCCAGCCAGGCACCAGGCACAGCGTTCCTGCTGTCACAGTCACCAACACAGCTCCTGCACACAAGGTTTCCTCTCTCTGCCCGACTGCTGCCCACCCTGCACTTACTGCAGTGCATGCAAGTCCCACTTCCATCCATTCAGCTGCCCTGGGAGGAACCACCCTATGGAAATTATGTGCTCCAGCATTAATTTGGCTGCCACGAGGATATAACAGCCCTCTGGGCATCGCCGCCAATTTTACTGCACTCCCTCCCTGAGCAAACAATAAGGGAAGGTGAGCTGTAAGGAAGGAGGAAAAACCAAAAAGAACAAAACCCTTCCACAACTCAGACTGAACAAAAGTGGCATGCAAAACACCACCCAAAGCAAACAGAAAATAAACCGTATTAATGCTGTATTTCCAGGCTGGCTTTGCAGCCTCCCCAAGTGCAGTCTGAGCCCCTACAGATAGCAGCTGCTTGGCTTTGTATGAATGCTGGGGGAGGAATTACACAGAAATCATAATAAAAGATGGAAGGGTTGCTCTCAAAAGTGGATTTTTTTTCCCCTGCATTTAATTTCCCGGCAGTGAGATTTTTTTTTTTTTTATTTTTTTCCCCTCTTAAGCCAATTGAGACTCCAGCGACAGAGCACAGCGTCGCTGCAGTCAAGCAGTATTTAATTTGTATTACTGCTGAAGAGATCTTGGATGGCAGCACCAAAGAAGTGCTTCAAATTGTCTGGTCCTGCCTGTTGCACCTCTTACTCAGCTTTTCTAGGTCCTTTACTGCACAAGGAACAGAGGATCCCTCTGCTTTGCAAATCAGAGCATTTGCCACAATACTGCAAACAAATTACACCAACCAAGTGAGCAGTGTCTCTATTTTCCACTTCAATCATCTCACAGAATCTTGGTAAGGTATACAGCACACTTTAAGACACGCCAGTTGAAAAGATCCTTTGAAAACACAAAGCAAGAAATTACCAAGCCCTCCATAAGCAAGGCTGGAGTCCTTTGACCCACAGATCCTGAAAATTCAGGTGAAAACAGGAGAAAAGCCTGCAGCAAAGCATTACCCGGCAAAGGCCACAATGGAGGTTAACAGGGATCTTGTTCAAGATGGGAAAAAAAAGAGAAGAAAAGCCTGATTTGAGAGCAAAATACCCAGCTAGAACAGCCTCGGAGGGGCTCACCCCTCCCTCTGCTGCAGGGGAAAACAAAAAGCTCTTTACAAACAACTGGATCATGCTCTAAGCTTTCATTAAGGAGGGCAGGACAAATGTCTCTGAAGTGCTATCAATTAGGCTGGAGAGCCAGAGGAGATATGCTTTTAGACTAAATGGGCTTCAGCTGGAATTCCATCCCCAAAACACCACTGAGGTTTGGGAAAAAAAACCACTGGAGTCAGCAGGATGCAACAGGTGCCCACAGGAGTGGCCAAACTGCAAACCACACGCAGAAGGGGCTGCAAAAGGCATTCAGCATTTTAGAGAGCATTGGTTCTGATCAGCATCTGTGGCAGTGAGCATCCCTGTGAGAGCAGGAAAAACGATGGAGGGGCAGAGAAGCAAAGCCTAGGACAGCTCCCCTCCCAGCAGGGAGCCTCAGCCCCTCTCCCCACCCCACTGTCCCACCTGCAGCTCAGTATCCAAATGCACTTTGCAACCATCAGAGTGGTGCCCCGTGCCAACCACTGCCCAGCAGCTCCCTGGGCTTTGGCAGAGCCTGAGAAAGAGCCCGTAAGCAAAAATAAATATATATATTTAATGCATCTCTAGATATTGCTTATATGCATATTTAATGTGCATATATTGCATGCATTTATATTTAATGTGTATATATATGTATATATATACTGAAGTCACTGCAGCCTCTGGGCAAAACAGGCTTTTCCTGACCCAGCAGGAGTCAGGTGAGGGCAGGAGGCAGAGGAGACCTTTTAAAACAGGGAAGTTTCACTGTTTCCCCAGGCTACAAGTTAGTAAATCCAGCTTTAAACCAGTCTGCCACTCACTGCCAGCCCCTGCAGCACACAGGCAGCAGCAGCACTGCTCTCCTCCCACAGGAGGGTTAGGGCACTCCACAGAGCAGCTCCATGCTCAAGTCTTGGAGTCAAGTTTATCGCAAAACAGCAAAATACTGACTGCCCAAATCAAATGTTGGCCAGTCCAGGCAAACCTGGTGAAGAAGCCCCTGGTGGTGTGCGGGATAAGTGAAGGCAGTGCACAAACACTGATGGTTACACCCAGAGCAGCAGGGGCTGTGGCTGCTCATGGAGCCAGCCTGTGGAAAGGGTGCAGGGAACATCAGGAGAGCAAAACTACACAAGATTACTGTACAATTATTTCAATAGTACTAACAGAAATGGCTTACAATCATCAGCAACGAGAGCAGCAGTGTCCTCGTTACCTACCTGCAATGGCAGGACACCCTGGACTGGCACAGTGTCCCTGAGGGCACGACAGGCTCTGGGCAGAGCCCATGTCACTGTGTCCCTCATGCTGTGCCCACTGCTAACAGCAACCCAGAGGTGTGAGGGTCCCCAGTGACAGCAGGTGACCCCCAAACACAGACATGGTGACAGCAGGTGACCACCAAACACAGCCATGGTGACAGCAGGTGACCACCAAACACAGTGACAGCAGGTGATCACCAAACAGCCTCAGTGACAGCAGGTGACCACCAAACACAGTCCCACTGACTGCAGGTGACCCCCAAACACAGCCCCAGTGACAGCAGGTGATCCCCAAACACAGCCACAATCCAGCACCTCCAGCTGCTGGGGACCAGCCCTGCCTGCATGGTCCCCACAAGTGAGAGAAATCTGCAAATCCCCAGGCAAACCGGAAAACACTAAAAAACTCCACCACTGAACCTCAATATTGCTTGGTAATTGAAGTAGGAAAAAAAAAATGTTGTCAGCTTGCAAGAGGTGAGGGAGCTGGCAGGGGCAGAGCTGCAGGTGTGTGCCAGGCTCTCCAGGCTGCCACAGCATCACCTGTGGGGCCCCAAGCCAGGCCTGCACACAGCACAGTGAAGG
The DNA here is from genome assembly GCA_021534815.1 of Acrocephalus arundinaceus. NCBI lineage: Eukaryota > Metazoa > Chordata > Aves > Passeriformes > Sylviidae > Acrocephalus > Acrocephalus arundinaceus. Next base: position 1,088,235 of record JAJEOU010003009.1, read on the forward strand.
TGAAGTGCACAACACCCTGAGTGTAGCACTGGCAAAACTTACTCAGGAAAAACCAGCCCAGACCTCAGAAAGCACAGAAATATTTCCAACATGAGCAGTGAGAAGGGGATTTCAGTCCAGATGCAGAGGTAAGGCATTTTCCAAGACAACCTTGGGGCAGCCTGTCCTGGCACAGGGCAGGAGCTGCTGCCCCCTCCCCTCAGCAGGGGACACATTTGGGCAGAAAGGCACCAAGTGCCCGCCCCAGCCATGCAGGAAAACCTCCCCGCTGCCCTCACCTCCCACACACAACAAATACAGGAAACTCCCCTGAAAAATCCCCCGAGCAAACATTTCCAGGGAGAGGCAGATGGGTTAACTGCACACTGGCTGACCCTGTGTCCAAGCTGCTTGGAAAGCTCTCCCTTCCCAGGCACCCTGCTCAGTGACTCCCCAGCCCTGCACTGCCAGCTCCCCTGGCAGGCACATCCTGGCCACAGAGATGTTCCCTCCCTTGGCCAGCCCAGCGTGTTCCCAGCAAAGAGGGTGGGTTTAAATCTCCCGAGGGAACACAGCCCCACAGTGCAAGGATTTACACATTTGGGGTAAGAGATGCAAGCATGGTGCCACGGGAGGAAGATGCTCAAAGGGCCCAAACCTGCATTGCTAAAAACATGATCACTGGCAGGCAACAACTAATTTGGGTGTGAAAGTCTTGTCTGACTTACAGACACCGTGAATGCTCTCCATCAGCTTTGCTTTTAAATAACACTTTAAAAAATAAATCTCTCCACCAGAGACAGCCACAGCCAGAAAACAGCAGTTTTAATCAGAAAGGAAACACATAATCTAAAGGCAACAGGATGAAATTAAAGGCAAGGCTGAAAAGCTTGTTATTAATAGATGTCCTGTTTGCTTTTACAGATTTTATTATTAAAAGCAAATTGCCATGTCCTGAGCTGCAGCTCCAGTCAGCTCAGCTCCAACCTTTCCTGCACAGCCCAATCATCATTATTCTTAGCAAAATACCAGCTAGGGACAAAAGTGGTATGGAGGGAAGGAGAAAACACAGCCAAGAGTCGTTATTCTCCACAGAAAAGTTTCAGCATGCCACAGGTTTAATTAGAAGCATCAATTATCATTAATGTTTGACCGGTGCTTTCCAGCCCTCCCCACAGCGATTTATAACTTCCTCAAACTTTAACTGCAAACTTTAGCTTCCACACAGCTGTTTATCCCAGGCCAAGCTTTTTGTTTGATTTTTATTTATTTTTAGCCAAATGGCTGGGCTATTTCTGGGAATAAAGCCACAGTTAGGAGACAGTGAAGAGGAAATGGTTACAGGAATCTGAGAAACCCTTAGGTCCCCAGAACTCACGAAACTCCTGTGTCCCCATTTTCCAGGGAAGGAAAAGGGCTGAAACCTTAAGCTTTTTGCAGTTCCAGCTTCCCTATTTGAGCCTCCCCATGGCTTCTCTGTGGTCAAGCACTGGCTGCCCTGTGGCTGCTGCAGGGGAACTGCCCTGGGCACGTGGAATGCTGCTATCACGCTAAACACATCTCACAAAATAAAATTCCAGCAAGTTTCATGAAAAACTCAAGTGGCTCCATTAAAATCCATACTCTTTGGAAGAGTGGGATTTCTCCAAACAGAACGGCTGCCTGGTGTCACAGAGACACCCCAGTCCCAACCTTTGCTGCTGGCAGGTTTTTGTCACAACAATGAAAGCCAAAATGAAGCTTCCTGCAGAGGCTGGCAGTCAGGTACGAGGTAGCTGACACACAGCCTCACTCTCCAGGTGCAAACACGGCTGGACTGGGGGGGAAAGACAATTCCTACAGCTTCCAGCTCCTACCTGCAAACATCTTTATTATTAGAACAGGAACTGCAATCACACACTAATGTTTGGTTCACACTCTATGGAAAACAACCCAAAAGAAGTGTGAAAGAAAATCATAGATATGCTCTGTGTCCAAAAATAGATTTTATTACACACTTGCTGCACATCCTAAAGATGGGAGTGAAAATCAGCATCCTCCACCGCAGCCTTGGCCGCCTTCCACAAGCCAAAGTCCAGCATCCCCCCGAGCTGGGCAGGGAGCAGCCCCACACTGCCCACTGCACCCAGGGGCTCTCCCCATCCGCCCCTTTTGGGGTGATAATTTACTTCTCACCTAAAAAGTGACTTTGTTCATTTCCCATTCTCAGCCATCTGGATGGTCTCAGTGGGGCACCTTCCTGCAGAGCTCCAGGCAGGACCTGCCTCACAGAGCCCCAAAACCAGGCTGGGGTACCCCCATTGCTGGCACAGGGCAGAGAGAACATCACTGCAGCCCAGGACAAGGCACAGAGCCACAGGGGCCCAGCCCAGGGACAAACACTGCACACCCAGCCCAGAGGCACCTCCTTCCCCAGCACCAAGCAAGCAGGGCTGAGGACCAGCAGCTCACAAGCCCAGCCACACACCAGGGATTTACCAGGGCACAGGCTGCAAAGAGGATCAGGCCCCAGGGTATTTAATTAAATTGGAATAACGCAACTAAGGTCCTATTGTTACACACTGCACAAATGCTCAAACAAGAATAATTTTCCTCCCAATTACAGAATGTTTGTTGTTTTCTTACTTATCCTAGGTTTTGGACACAGACAGGAGAGTATCAGAGCAAGGAACTGCACTGACTGCAGAGCCAGGAGACCCGGGACAGAGCACCACCACCAGCCAGCACCAGCCCAGGGGCTCAGCCAGCACCAGGCACCCCAAGAGGAGGGAGAGCACCCTGGGGTGCTTCACCCACCATGCCAGCCTTCCTGCACCGTGAGCAGGGCCACAGCTCCTCAGACTCACTTCCAGAGTGGCCTTAAATAAAAGCAAATTGGGAGGGAAACTGAAAGCAAAGAGGGCACCAGTAACTTCTCGTTCTGCATTTCTCAGTTATTTCCTACTCCAGCCCCAGTGGGTGCTGGCAGGGCCGTGGTGCAGAGCTGTGGCTCCGGGGTGCAGCTCTGTGCACACACCCAGAGAACACGGGGAGAGGAATGCAGGAGAAAATTCACACTGCCTTCGATGCACAGCACAGGGACCAGCACTTCCCAGCCAGTCAGGAACTGGACAGTGCTCACTCCAGCCCTGTGAGGAGCCCAGCACAGTGACCCCAACCCTGTCCTGGACACCCACAGCTTCCCCACTCCACTCCTACATCCTCCCCACAACAGCCGTGCGAGCAGCAGGAGACTAAAAATAAGGCTCCAGTGCTAGAATCTGTTTCCAAAAAAGAATTAAAGTTATATTTCAAGTTGACAGTATCTCCTAAAAGTGGATTAACCATGGCAATTCAATCCCACCTCCCCGCAGTGATCCAGCCCCACTCTTCCTTTGACAGGGATTATTTCAGTGGTGCAAATCAAAGCTCAGAATCCAATTTGGTTCTGCAGAGCATCACTCTGTACCCCCAGGTCACTAAGCAGACCCACAGGCCCCACTCTACTCTTCTTGCTCTATTTGCCATCCCATTTCATACCCTACCAAGGTAAGAGTTTATAGGAGGGAAAAAGCAGAGCCACGAACAGTCATGTTGATAGGGCAAGTCACCTCCATCGCGCCTAAGCTGTGAGTTACAACTGAAAACAGGATATTTAATATCTGTTGGTATTTATGAGCCTCAGGCAGAGACCACACGTTGGAGAGGTTACAGTGTTTGTCTGAGCAGCCCTATGGGACCAGAAGTGCCAGCAAATCTGCAGCCTTTAACATCTGCAGTGAATTTCTGCAATGCCACTGCCACAGGATGAGCATCCCCCAAGTCCAGCAGTGCCCATCCGTGAGTGAGGGCGAGGCAGCACCTCGGGGACAGCTCCACAGGGACAGGGACAGGGACAGGCTGCCCTCTCCTCCCATGGAGCAGGAGGGAGAGCAGTGCCCCGAGCCCACGGTGCCACCCTGCAGGGCTGGGGACAGGGCCCAGCCGCAGCAGCACGGCAGGAGCTGCTCGCTCGGCCAAAGGCTGATAGGGGGACAGCCGTGCCACCTGCGCCAGCTCGATAACAAACAGCTCGTCGCTGCTGAAATGCTGCTGGCAGAGCCAGGAGGTGAAACAACGCCTGACCCCCACACCAACACTGCAGATGGCCTGGAACAGAGCTGTTCCTCCAGCCAAAAAATCACCTCTCCCCTTCCAAATAGGCGCTGCAACAGCTCAGCCCTGCACAGAGCGTTCAGAAACACCCGGGCTGTGCTCGGGATGTTTATTCTGCACCTCAAGGGACATCACACACCGCAGCAGCACTGGATGTCCCCTCCCCACGGGCTGAGAGGTGACACGGACACTCTGTGGGTCCCCCGGGCAGGGCAGGGGTGCTCCTCGGGGCTGAGGAGGGTGCTGGATGCAGAGCCCAGCCAGCAGCGCCGGCAGGAAGCAGCCACCTAAAAAAGCTTTTAACTGAACTCACTGGAGATGAACCACAAACGCCTCCCGACATGACTGGGACAAAAACTCCTGCGAGGGTGGGTGGGGTAGGAAGCGCTCAGGGCAGAGCTAAACTCGGAAGGCATCAAAGCCAGCAATTCAGGGCACTGAGTTTCCATCTCATCCATCTGTCCCCGAGGCTGCAAAACAATGGTTCTTGCGGTAGGTGTGTTCTCCACAGGGCTCACCCAGAGAAACACAGCCTACAAACGGGAAAAACAACCCCAAAATCGAACCGCTCCCCCTCCAAGCTCCGCAGAGCTACCGCTAGGCAAAAATGAGATTCAGAGTCCCTTGTGCTACAAACAAGCCTGCAAAATCTGTCACAAATATCCCGCTCCAAACCAAAAGTGAATGCGAGAGCGCGGCTCCGGCCCTGCGGGCAGAGCCCGTTCTCCCGCAGGTGACCGGGTGTGCCCCGGGGAGCGCCCCGGAGCCTCCGGGGTGTCCGGGCTGTGCCAACCCCGCACAGCACCGCCCCAACTCCGGCAACTTTGCTAACTACGCACTGCGCCATCGGTGCCACCGCCGGACAAACAGCGGCGCCCGAAACGATGTTCAAACACTGGGTTTCCCACATTCGCCGTGGAAAAGGAATACATGAGTAATTGGAGAGCCCAGGCCAAGCAATGAGGTCACGGTGAGCTCTCAGAGCGGCTTATGTGGCAGCGGGAAGGGACCGGGATGGGTCCGGAGCGGGGACAGCGGCCGCAGCCCGCCCGGGGCAGGAAGAGCCACGCGGTGCCGGCCCGGGGCAATCCCCTCCTACAGGTTTGGGGAGGAAAAAAACAAGGTTTGGGCTCTGGCAGCAAAGGCGATTTCTGCAGGGCGGGCAGGCTCGGACGGAGCCGCCGCCGCGGGGCCGGGGCCGCGGGCGGACCCCGCGGGGAGCGGGATGCGCCGAGCCCCGTCGGGAAAACAACCCCGGGACGAGGCAAAGAGATAAAAACAGCCAACTTTTCCCCGCCCGCACCCCGGCCCCGCACTCACCAGGCGGCTGAGGCTGCGGCGGAGCATCGCGGCGGCGCCCGGCCCCGCCGCGCTCACCGCCGCATCGCCCGGCCCGGCTCGGCTCCTAGGCGGGCTGCGGGCCGCGCCGCCGGCTCCGCCGCGTCCCGCGCTCCATGCCGCCGCCGGCGCTGCCCGGCCCGGCCCGGCCCCGCTTTGTCCCGCGCTGGGGGCGGCGCCGCCCCGGAGCAGCCTGGGAGCGCGGCAGCGCCCCGCGCCGCCGCCAGGGGGAGCCACTGCGCCCGCCCGGGACACGCGGGGACGGGGACAGGGATGGGGACAGGGACAGGGGACGGGGACCGGGGACAGAGACCGGGGACACGCGGGGACGCGGACGGGTTCGGGGACCGGGGACAGGGGACGGGGACCGGGGACAGCCGCGCCCCAAGCCGTGAGACCCGCGGACGGGGGCAGGGGACGGGGGACAGGGACAGCCTCACCCGCAGCCGTCAGACCCACGGACGGGGACACGCGGGGACGGGGACAGAGGACGGGGACCGGGAGAGGGACAGGGGACAGGGACAGAGGCCGGTGACACGCGGGGACGGGGACGGGTTCGGGGACCGGGGACGGGGACAGGGGACAGCGCGCCCCGAGTCGTGAGACCCATGTACGGGGGCAGGGGACGGGGACGGAGACACGCGGGGACAGGGGACACTCGGGGACAGCGCGCCCGGAACCGTCAGACCCACGGACGAGGACAGGGGACGCGGACGGCCTCAACTGCAGCTGTCAGACCCACAGACGGGAACACGCGGGAACGGGGACAGGGGACAGGGAACGGGGACAGCCGCGTCCCGAGTCGTGAGACCCACGGACGGGGGCAGGGGACGGCCGAGCCCGCAGCTGTCAGACCCACGGACGGGAACTCTCGGGGACAGGGACAGGGGACGGGGACAGCAGCGCCCGGAGCCGTCAGACCCACAGACACGCGGGGACAGAGGACAGGGACAACCTCACCCCGAGCTCTCAAACCCACGGACGGGGAGAGGGGACAGGCGCACTTCGAGCCCTGCCAGACCCCCGGGGGGGTGGGGGACACGTGGGTACAGGGGACGGGGACAGCCGCCCCCCAGGCCATCAGACCCACGGGTGGGGACACACGGGGACAGGGGACCGGGACAGCCTCACGCTGCTGCCCTTGGAGCCCTCCCCACGCCCCCAGTTGCGCGGTCTGTCCCCGCTGCTGGGCCCCTCTGCTGTGCCTCTGGCATGGGATGGTTTGTGGCGTTCCAGACCCTAAAGACCATCGTGTTCCAACCCCTGTCCAGCAGGGACACTGTCTGCCCCGTCCAACCTGGCCTCGGGCATCCACACCTTTTCTGGACACCCTGTGCCAAAACACTCGCAGGGAGAAGAATTTCTTCCTAATATTTAATCCAAGCCTGGCCTCTTTCAGTTTAAAGAGGGCTACCCCTTGTGTGACCCACCCAAAGTGTCATTCCCCCTGGTCCTACAGCTACAAACCCCAGGAAAACTCCTTGTCCAGCAATCCTGCATCCTCCTTAGGCACTGGAAGGGACCCTAAAGTCTCGGAGCCTTCCCTTGCACAATGTGAACACCCCAACTCTCTCAGCCTGCCCCCCAGCAGGGATGCTCCAGCCCTCAGAGCACCTCCCTGGCCTGCTCTGAGCCTGCTCCAACAGCTCCTGGCACTGCAGGAGGGGATCCCAGGGGTGGAACAAGGGCAGAACCCCCCTCAGCTGCTGGAGATGCAGCCCAGGGCAGGGCTGGATTTCTGGGCTGCCAGCACACATCCTGTCCCCTCTGCTGCAGGACCCAGCCATGGTCACAGTGCTCAAGCAGCCAACATAAACACACCTTGGAGCATTTCCCCGAGTCATGACTGACCACAGGAGCTGTGTAGGCTCTCTGGGAACTTTTCCCTGCTAGAAACCCTTCCTGCAGACTCAGCTCAGAGCTGCCCAGCATTTCCTGGTGCCTCCAGCCTTCCCCCAGGCTGAACACACACCCCATCCCCGGGGCTGGGACAGCACAAGAGGGGAAACAAAACTCTCCTGAAATGCTTCCTCCAGGGAGCCTCTCCCCAGCCAAACAGGCACAGAGCATGAGAATGTTAATGCAAACCACCAAAACTGAAAAAGATGAGACGTAACCTAGCAAAATCTCCAAGTTTTTGTTATGTTTCCCCGCACCAAATTGAAAAAGACAACGTGGAACCTGACAAAATCTACATGTGTTTGTTAGGTTTTCAACGTCACATTGGAAAAGATGAGATGTAACCTAACAAAATCTACAAGTTTTTGTTATGTTTTCAACACCAAATTGAAAAAGACAACCTGGAACCTGACAAAACTTACACGTTTTTGTTGTTTTCAACATCAAGTTGGAAAAGACAAGATGGAGCCTAACAAAATCTGCATGTGGTTGTTACATTTTCAACACCAAAGTGAAAAAGATGAGGTACAACCCAGCAAAATCGACGTGTTTTTGTTATGTTTTCAACATCATTAGTGCCTAGTAATAAACCCTTTTATGGAGCAGTATCCTCTGCAACAGGGCAGAGGGTTTTTGGTTGCTCTCAAGCCCTGGTGCTGCCCCTTGCTGACAGCTCCAAGCACCTCCAGGAGCAGCCAGGATGCTCGACCCCAGTGCCCAGGTGCCACTGCCATTTCAGCAGCGTGCACTGCCCCCTTTTTAAAGCCACCTTCGTCCTCAGAAACTGAGCACAACTCACCTTGTGGCACCACAGCTGGGCCTGGAGAGCAACAGGCAGCTCCCAGAGCCTGGAAAACACACAGAGATTTTTCACTTTGCACTTTTTTTAAGCGAAAATAGCATCATATTGATTTTACTAAGGCTAAACCCACATAAGCACCCACTGTCTGGCAGTTTTACACAGCGTGATCCATCTCAGCCTGCCCCAGCACCAAAATAGAAGTCAGGTGTTGGACAGGCAGGAGCCCGTGGGGTTTTTTAACCCCACTCCTCCCAAGGCAGCCAGCAGATGGATCAGTGAAGGCTCCCACATCCCTGGGGAGGAAGGCAGCATTCCCGAGGGCACAGCCAGACTCATCTGCATCCCAAGGGCAGCCTTCCCACTGCTCCCTGTGCAGCTGTGCTGCTGCTCACCTTTCCACACAAAGGCCTAACCACAACAGAGGAAGCCAGAAAACAATGCCAGCCATTTTAAAATAATGAATGGCAATTGTTGAACATCTTAATGAAATGCCTAACCAGTTGTTTTGTGGGGGAGGGAACTCTACAGCCAGAGAACTGAAGTTAGACCAACGCTACCCTGCAGCTTTTGCCTTGCTTTTTGGGTGCTTTTGTGACATTTTCTGGCCTGTTTGTGTTGGCTAGGACAGGGAGCTGTTGTGCTCAGACATTTTTCCTTTTCAGGGCTCTGTGGTGGGTGCTGACCAGACCAGCCATGCCCAGTGAACCCCCAGCCTTTGGGGTCAGGCTCCTGCATGTTTCCAAAGGCCGAGGCAGTCTGGCTCACCTGGCCCACAGAAAAATAGCTCTATTCTCTCCTCAATGTATTGTTACAGGTACAGCTGCTCTTCACCTCTCACCTGAATTAATTGATCAGGAGAGTTGGTCTCACCAGCAGAAGAGAGAATCCGTGCAGCTCCACTTGTCCTTACAAATTCCTGGGCCATAAAAATTGCAGCCCCTGCCCAGTTTAGTTTGAAATGCTGATGTCCCAATTCTTTTAAAATTTGCTGGGATTAGAAGCAAAATTCCAGACTTGGGCTATGATATGGAATTAAATCTTAGGTAATTAGCTTTAATTATCTAAGGGACAGAGACCCTTTTCCAGGGAGCTCCTGGATGAAATAAATCCAAGCACGGCTGGGAAGGGCTACAGGTGAGTGTCTGGTCTCCCAAACTCAGCCAGTGTCCTGCAGTGAACCAGATTGTTTGAATCCATCCATCCATCTCCTCGTTTAGCCCCGAGGAGCCAAAGGCAGCGTTTCACTGGAGAATCCAGGGCAGCTGTCATCCCCCCCCCGCTGCTGCTGACACAGTGGCCTCGGGACACCAAACCCCGACCTCAGCAGAAACCAGCCCGGCAGAGGGGAACCAAACAACCCTGGCTGGGCATTTCCACACCCTGGAACAGCCTGCACGGCTCCACTGCTGATTTGGTAGCAGTTATATCAGGTCACGGGTCTTCACTAGGGAAATTTGGTTTTAATTTAATTTAAATGTGCCTTTTAAAGCCATGAACAGTGCTGTGCCCAAAGGGATCCTGCAGTGGGCTGGCAGGGACCTGTCCCTCACCCAGGCACGCCCTGCCCATGGAGAGGGACCACAAGGGGCAGGTCCCTCTGCGAGGGGGGATTTTGCACCATCCAGCTTGGCTGCGGTCCATTGCCACCCCAACCAGCACAGAGAATGAGCTGTGCAGCACATCAGCCGAGCTCAGACTGCAGAGGCACCCGGGGATTGCCTTGAACACCTCACTGCTCGAGTAAATCCATTAAATCCTCTCGCAAAGCGTTTTCCCTCTCCTTGTTTCGGCTGTTCAGGGCGATGGAGGTTTTGGAAGCTCAGCCCCCGGCAGGAGCCACAGCGGGAGGAGGGAGCCGGGCTCTCCTCCGGCCTTGGGACACGCACGAACCCTCACCACGTCCTAGGTTATGTTTTTTTAATAACATTTATCTTTGCAGTGTTCTTTGCTTCTTCTGCCATCGTGTGGCCGCTTGGAGGATGAAGCGCTCTCTGTGAAACCACCGATCGGATTTTCCGTGTATTCCAGATATTGTATGGATTTTTATAATATCCGGTGTGGAATGAAGTCAATGGAGATGCATTACTGCTCATCAAGGTCCTTCCTGACGGGTACTACAGGTTTGAATTCAGAGTTGCCACAGCTCGAAGTAGGTCTCGTTAATCCAAGCGTGTAGGCTGGCAGCTGATTTATTGCGAGGGCATGACCTGCCCATGGACTCGCTGCTCCTCACGCCGGCCGGGGGATCCGGGAAAAGGCGCTCGCTGCTGAGTGCCACCCACCCCTGGGGCCATCCCGCCCCCCTGACAGCATTCCAGGGCCATCTCCGCCTGGGAAAGCGAGTTCATGCTCAGGGCTGCTGCAGTCCCAGCGCTCTGAGGAGACGGGCAGGGCTCTGTGGTGATCCGCAGTGTGCCAGGGTCACTGGGCAATGCCAAGGAGAAGCTGACACCGTTTTTCCCCTTCGCTTCTCCTGAATGGGACAAATTCCGTTCAGGATTTGGTGAAACAGCTTTTATGAGAAACCAGAGCATTTTGGCCAGTAGATTCCAACAGAGAATTCTCGTCTGTGCACACCTCAGACTCCCAAACCTACCCTGCCAGCACAGGGCGGCCAGCAGGCACAGGAGCAGCGGCTCACTGTCTGAAAGCAGCCACAGCCACCCAAATTCTGTATCTGCTGGAGCCCTACCTATGGCCTTCAGCTGCTGACACCTCAGCAGGGCAGATTCCATCCTCCCCTCTGCCCATCTGCCTGGAAAAACCAGGTTTCCCTGGGAGTGGCCAGCGAGCGCTGTGTGTGCGTGGGAGGGATTGCATCACTCTTGCGAAACACCCCCGAGGGAGGGAGGCCGGTGACTGCAGAGGGGTGTGCACGAATCCCTGCTCCAGACCTCTCTGGGAGCCTGTGCATCCCATCCCATCCCATCCCATCCCATCCCATCCCAATCCCATCCCATCCCATGGCCAGCACCAGCTGGGCACAGCACTCAGTACCAACCCCCCAAGCCCTGCCTCACACCTGTGCCCCAAACATCAGCTTTAGGTTTAGGACTTCCTCTGTGGTGTCACAGCCTGCAGCAGGGGCTGCCCAGGGGGTTCTCGTGGCCTTTCCTGGGATAAGGAAGGAAGAGGAAACTTCTGAGCCAGCACTGAGCACTGTGGAGCTGACTCAGCAGTGACATCCACACCGCAGTGTCCACCACACAAGGGGATGTGCCCATGCTTTTCTCCACCCCTCAAGTGCATTTTAAATCAGTTTGTCACACCACCAGCAGCTTCCTTTGCTGGAGCAGGGCACAGAGCTCGGATGCTGTTTGTGTTGTACCTGCAATCTATGAACACAGGCCTAGCCAAAAACATAAACATGGGAAAACCCTACCAAACAACCCCCAAACCTCTCCTACAGCTGCACGATGCATGGAAGGGGGGAGGAAGGTCTAATCAGAGGAGAGCTTGGGTAGCCAGCAATATTTATGCCATCAGCTCAGGTGTTTGGGCTGCAGTCCTGCTAAACTCAGCTGCACTGAAATCTAAGTGCAGTTTAGGAAGGTGAAAGTTCTCTCACAGACAAGGTCTGAGCTCTGATTGCTGCCCTGACTTTCAAATCAAAGACTTTGGTTAATAAATTGGTTCTTGATCCCACATCCAGAGATATCCTGTAGCAAAAGCCCTTCTAATTAATACACTGATAGTCTTTCTCAGGAGGCACCTTCTCCTTATGGTGTGAAATGAGATATTCAAATATGCAGCAACTTACAGAGTGATAACTTACGAAACAGAACACTAATTTTAGCTAACAAAGTGTCCCTTTTGAAAAAGAAGGGTTTTTCCTTCTCAAAGGAGGAAAACCCAGCAAATATATTTGGTACGTGCTGTGACAAATCTACATACCTCAGGCTCCAGCACGCTTCCTGGTGCCCCAAGACAAACATTTCTAAATAAATTTGATTATATCCTTCTTCCTCCTGCCAGCAACAATGTCTCCAACAAGGCTCATTTAACCTAGAAAGGGAAAGTTTCCATAGTTTCTCATTTTCCAGCCTTTTATCTTGTCCTTTCTTACAAAGCCTTAACAGCCTCTTTCATGACAATCAAAAGAAGCTTGGGGAGTTACTCTCAGCGAGCTCAGCCTTGTTTTTTCTAACATTTTTTCAGCATACATGACAGCAAACACTCCAGCTCTCATTTTCAGTGTCACACAGCAGAGGGTCTACAACAGATAACAAAACCTCCAAAAGAAACTCTGTGCATGGGTACTCATTATTCAACGTGCTGGGAGCTGCCTATTATCACATATATATCAATGTTTTGAATGATCTCCTGAAAATCACCTGGGCCCTGGTGTGCTCATCTAGAAGAAGTTGAGCCACTTCCCAACACTCATTTTTTCCACTGGGAAACTTCCACAGGAGCATGCTGGCACCCAGCCCACCCAAGTTAGTCAGAGAAAGGAGAAAGTGTACATAGCAACCAGCTTCTCAAGCCCAAAAAACCAGCCACCCCAGGTTTTATCAACCCTAACACCCATTCCAAGGCTTAAAAGCCACTTACCTTTTTTCAACATGTTTATTTAAGTCTGTACATACTCTAAGCAGCTTTCAGACACCAGTGTGACATGGGAGAGGGCCCCACGCCTCAGCAGGGCTCCCAAGGCACAGCAAAGCCAACCAGCAGGGCTGCTCACCTTCTCCCCACTGCCACTGCTGTGGTGGGGTGAGAGGTTTATTTTAATCAATTTTTGTGGCTTTGTCACACCGCAGGGAGGGGAGAGCTCCGTGTGAGAGCCCCTCAGCAGCCCAAACCCCAGGAACTCCCTGCCCTGTCTCTGGTGTTTGTATGCCAGGACAGGTGATGGGATTACAGATGAGCTGGTGGGGAACGAGAATCACCTGCAGGCACCCCACAGGATGTGATCCATTCCTTTGCCTCCTGAAACACCCATTAACCTGGATCACTTGCAATTAATTCCCTTTACTGCCCCAAATCAGTGCTCAAATTCCAGTGTCTGAGGTGCTCTCAAAAACCACTCGCTGTCTCCTTCCTCTATAAATTCGGGTTAGTGAAGAGCAAAGAGCTGCCATGTTTTTCACACACCACAAATCTCAGTCTCTTGTTTTTTTTTTTCCTTTGTCAGGCCTGGTTGCTGATGGGCTTTGCCACCCCACAGCTCCCTGATGTACAGAGCACCCCAGGCCCAGGCTCACCTTCCCTGTCCCACCCCTCAGAACATGGGGCATCCTCACTGCAGGTGCCAGGATTCCCAAAGGGTGTCTCCATCAGAATCCTGGAAATTATTGTGAGATCCACAGTGGTTCCCACTGCCCTGGAAACACTGATGTAAATGGGGAAAGCACAGAGTTATTTTTAATTAATAAAACTCAGCAGTGGATGTGCAGCAGCAGAGATGCCTGTACATCTCAACAACAGCTTGGTGTGCAAACCCTCCTGCCCTGCCCATGAGTGTGGGGCAAATCAGGACTCTCAGAGGAGATTTCAGAGCCAACATCACCTCCCCGTCCTCCTCTGGGGCAGAGTGGAGCCAGCAGGGGCTCTAATGTGACGTGTAGGGCTGGCTAAGCCCAGCCAGTGAGCAGGAAATGAAATTTAATGACATTGGAGAAAGCACAGCAGGGCCATGGATGGGACTGGAGGGGTGACAGCCCCAGCACACACACCCATCCTACAGGCTCTGCTCCAGGTCCTCCTGCTGCCTGGAAAATTGATGTTGTCCTGTGCACAGGAGGGCTTGGCAGAGTTTTTGGCACTGACCAAGCAGCGCTCTTCACAAAAGAGCAGCAGGCTCACTGCTCAGCCTCCAGCCCACACATGTAAATTTTGGTGGTGATAAGAGGCATCAGGAAACAATGGTGTGAGGAGGTGGGAGGTGTGTTCCCACAGGCACTTGCTGGAACACCTCTTCATCTCCTCCTGGCAGCGTGCAAACCCTCATCAGCTTTGGCAAAGCTCAGCCAAGCGCAGACTCCCTCCCTCCACCTCTGCCTCTCTCCACCCCTCAGGCTCAGAAGGACCCAGGCGTGGAGGGAGCTGCTGGTGACCGTGCTGGCAGGCGTGGGTGAGCAGCAGCTGAGCTGCAGAAATGCAGAACTCACACACCGCTTCACAGCAGTGCAGCCACAGCCCAGCCTGAGGCACCACCACAAAGCTGGTGGGGACAGGCACAACATTTTGCCTGCCCTGATGCTCCTGAGTCAGCCTCTCTGGGAGCTGGGAAAGAAGGGCATGCTAGATAACATCCAAATGCTGAAATGCAAATCAGGGTGGTGTCACAGCTGGCTCCCTGCAGAAAATGCTGTTGATACCACACAAGAGATAGGAAATGTGTCTGTCCAGAGCAGCTGCTGAGGCACTGCTTCTGCTGCTCAGCACATTTGGGGCTCCAGCCCTTCCCAGCAAACCCGAAACCCATGGGAGGGTACCACTCACCACCACACCAGTTTTGGTCCCTAATTTACCCTCTGCCCCACAGCCCCCACATCCCAGGGAACCCCACCAGGCTGAGACAAGGGGCTACTGAGGGTGTGGATTTACAGGGCAGAGTTAACTTCTGCTGTTGTTATTTACAATTTATTTACAAGTCATGCTCGTCGTCACCAACAGTTGAGTACAGAGTTTGACAGAACTTTGTGGCAGGCTGGCAAGGCAGAGTAGCCTGTTCTCTTTTCAGCCCTGCCAAGGGAAGGGTTTCGGTGTTTCCCCTTCCCCTGGGCCGCAGAGGCAGTGCCTGTTAATCAGTAATCACGGGGACAGAGGTGACTAACGCACAATTCAGCTCTAACACCGCTTGTCGCAGGTGTCACCCGGCTCCTGACTTCACGTGAGGCGTCTCCAGGGTTCCGGGCGGCTTTCCCGGCCCATGCACCCTGCAGAGCTGGGCAGCGGGACCCCGCTGGCACGGGCCTGTCCCGGGACAGCTCTGACACACGCGCCGTGCCACAGGCGGGACGCGGATGTGCTGCTGCTGCAGCTCCTGTCTCAGAGCTGAGCCGAGCGCACTTCAGGGACCGCCTGGGGCAGCAGAGTGCCAGGCCGGCGGTGACAGCGTCCCTGCTGGGAGGGTGGCATCAGTGTCCCTGCTGGGAGGGTGGCATCAGTGTCCCTGCTGGGAGGGGGGCATCAGTGTCCCTGCTGGGAGCGGGGCAGGGGCAGGAGGAGCGACCCTGGGGAAGGAGCCCCCAGCAGCCTCCGCCACCGGCTGCCACTGCACGGAAATTTTCACTGATGCGCAAACACGGCATCACCTTCCTCCAGTGAGTGAGGAGGGTCCTGACAGCCGCGCCAGGTGTGGCTGAGAGCACCTCTCTGGTCTCAGACCACCACTGTGGTCAGCGCCCCTGCGGACCACCTGGGGCTGCCCTCCCACCTTCACCAGTGGGGAACGAGACTGCTCCAGGCAGTGACTGAGGGGCCAGGGCAGCCCTGACCTGCCAGGACAGCTTTCCCAGGGCACAGGGCAATTCCAGAGACAGGCTTTGCCCTGGGATGTCCTTCGGATCTTCCTGTCCTCCGCAGCCTGGTTCAGGCGGAGTTTCCCGCAGAATGCTAACAGGGGGCGGCACGGGGCCGGCTGTTCCCTTTCCGGATGGATTTGCAGCCCGGCTGCCAGAGAGGCACCTCACAAAGGGACTTTTGGCTGGCCGCTGCGGGTCCCTGGTTCCCAGGCCGTGCAGGGAACAATGATGCTGTTTATTCCTCGGGATCGATTTCCCAGCCCTGCCCGAGCACCCCGGCGGCTCTGCTCGAGTGTCGGTCCCAGCGCCACCGCAGTCTGGGTCCCCCAGGGCCACACACGCCGCGCTCTGTGCCTCCCCTGCTCAGGGGGCGATGGCCGACGGCTGCTTCCTCTGCTCCTGCCTCATCCTCAGCGCCAGCATGGCCCGGCGGTACAAATCTGGGAGGGAGGGAGTCAGGCACGGCCCTGGGACAGCTCCGAGCTCCACCGGGCAGCCCGTGCTGAGCGAGGGCTGCAAGGACGCCCCAGGCTCCAGCACAGCGCACTCCTACGGGCTCCCTGCATCCCGCCTCACCGCGGGGGCAGCGGCACCTCCATCCCACCCCGCCCTGCAGCGGCAGCTGTGCCCGTGTCCCCACACCGAGCACCCCCCGGCCCGGTGTCCCTGCACAGCCCCCCGCCCGCGGCCAGCAGGGCAGAGCCCTGATGCTCTCAGAAAAATGTGTCCTGAGAAATACCAACCGAAGGTGCTGGAGACCTCCTCACGCTGCTGCTCCAGAGAAGGTTCCCGTGACTTGATTTTATTCTTGATTTTCTTCTTTTTCTTTTTCTTCATGCCCTGTGCTGAATGGAGAAATACAAAATTTCAGGCACCACACACCCGAGCAAGGGTGCCTTTGTCACCGAGAGAGGACAGCTGGTGGCAGGTTTGCAGTGCTCCCTTGCTTCCGTGCCCCATGCCCTGTGCAGATGCTCGGATGTCTCTCCTGTTCCCTCTGGGTTCCCGTGACCTGGCTCTGCACTCAGCTGATCTGCAACCAAAGCTGACGGAGGTGGCAGCCACCACTGGCCCAACATTTTGTCACCTTGCCAGGCCTGGCAGCCTCCCTGTGGGGTGGCTCAGGGGGTCCTGACGTGCTGGTGCCACAGCCCCCCCAGTCCCCTCTCACCTGGGAGCGGGGCAGCCACCCCCGCGGGCATGGGCTCCTCCTGCCCGACCCTGTTGGGGAGCAGCAGCCCCCCGGCAGCCCCCGCACGGCTGTCACCTCCTGCTCCCGGTCCCTCCGGCTCTTCGGCGGGGCTCGGCTGCCCCACGCCCTTCTTCTTCACCTTCACCTTCCTCTTCCTCCTCCTGGGGCCCTTAGCGCTCTCCTCCTGGGCGGGGAGAGGGGGATGAGGAGGGGGTGGCAGAGCCCCTCGCCCGCCCGGTCCCACCCCGCGGTCTCACCAGGGGCAGGAGGCGGCAGACGGGGCGCACCGCCCGCGGCTCCCCGTTCCTCCCCTCTCGAGCATCTTCCCCGGGGCCCGCCCGGTCCCTGCGGGAGAGAGCACGGCGGGGGTGAGGACGAGCGCTGCGGGGCGAGGACGGGGCCGGGGACACGCACGCACCTGCGGGCGGCCGGGCGGGCGCGGGAGGCCCTCGGGGCAGGCGGGGCCGGGGCGGCGTCCGGCGGGGCCGGGGCGGCGGCGGCGGCGCGGAGGAGCCAGCGCAGCCCCTGCACGGTGGCGCGGGCCGGGCCGGCGGGGGGGACCCGCTTGGCGACACAGGGCTCCTGCGGGCGGGCGGGCGGGGGTCAGCGCGGCGGCCCCGCGGGCACTGGGAGCGGGGAGCGGAGCCCAGCCCCGCACTCACGATGCGGCACGGAGAGCGGTTCTCGTTGACCAGGCGCTCCAGGCACAGCCGCTCGATCAGCTCGCAGGGCAGCAGTGCGGCCGCCGCGTCTTGCTTGTTGGCCAGCCTGGGGCACGGAACAGCGGCTGTCACCGCCACCGGCACCGGCACCGCCGCCGTCCCCTCGGGCCCCGGTGCCTCGCTGTGCGGCGGGGTGGCTGCGCGCTTTCTCCCGGTTTGGCTGCCGTAGCTGAGGCATTGCCCCAGCCCTGGAGCCCCTCCTCGTCTCCTTCCCGCGGGTGCTCCGACCTCCCAAGCCCTGCTGGGGTCCTCATGTCCCCGACAGCTCCCTGGGCACGGCGGGAACAGGTTCCCACCCCGCCCTCACCCCCAACCCCACAGTGTGCATCCAATCTTACAGCAGGAGGGGCTTCCCGGAGACATCGGGATGGCTCAGGACGCGGCTCAGGACCTTGCGGGCCTCCTCCATCCGCGCCAGGTCACCGGAGTCCAGGACGAAGAGGAGCCCGTGCGCGCCGCTGTAGTGGCTGCGCCAGGCGCTGCGGGAGCGCTGCGCCCCGGGCAGCTCCACCAGCGTCACCTCGAACCTGTCCACCCGCAGGCGGGTCTGGCCGGGCTGCGCGTCGGGCAGCGCCTCGCCGGACAGCGCTGCGTGTGTGCAGAGGGCAGAGAGCTGGCACAGGAGCACAGGAGCATCCCTGTGCCCCCCCTGCCCCAGCCGCACCCCCGCTCCCAGGGCTGCCCGGGACACGGCCGGTGCCCCGCACGCCTGCCCAGAACCGCGGCTGTACCCCAGAATCTCGGCCCTTTTCTTTCAAAGGACCGTAAAATTGCTGCCTCCATCTGAGGCTGAGCTGCTCCTCACCTCTCTCTATGTCCACGATCACGGAGGTTTTCCCTGCATCGTCCAGCCCCATGACAAGGAGGGTCACCTTCCTGGGGAGCAACCGCAGCAGGTGAGCACCCCAGGGAAAGGCTGTGCTCCCCGGGGAGCAGCGACCACCGCTGCCCCCGGGCAAAGGACCCTGGCCGCGGCAGCTGCATTTCAGCCAGGAGAGGAGCAGGATGGGGACACAGGTCCTGTCTGAGCTGGGGACAAGTGCAGGGACAACCCCTGGTGCATGGGAGAGGGTGAGGACAGGCCTGGAGCCACCCCAGCTCCACGGGACACCACAGAGCCTTGGAGGTGCTTCCTATGGCAAGGATTTGTTTTCAGATCATAGAGGATTAAGCAATTATATGCGCAGGCCGGCATGATCCTTCCTGATATGCAGTCAATGATTGCTCCTTCCTTGCAGTTTGTTTTGAGCACACACAGGTGGGAAGGCAGCAAGGATGATTTTATGAGCCTCTGCCTGGACTCAGGTGTTTTCCCTGTTGCTTAACAGCCCTGCCACTCTCCAGCAACATGATCCACCAGAGCCACACAGACATTTTCTCTGCCACCGACAACCCACTGCACTTATTTTCAATATAATTTTCTTCTTTAAATGATGTGGACCAGGCTGCACGGCAGTGGAGGTGGCACGGCTCCACCTCCAGCATTGCAGCAGGTAAGGTGTCACCTCTGGAGGGACGGGACCATCAACCTCCCTGCAGTGCTGTCCCAGGGAATTAACCTGGATGTCCTGACACATGCAAACAAGGCAGGTGTTTAGCACATCCTGCCCAGCTTTCTCGGGGAGCTGCTGACTCTGCAGAGCTGGAATCCCAGTGGGAGCATTCCCTGCATTGCCTCCCTGCCCAGCCTGCTCCCCTGCCTGCTGCGGGGGCAGCGAGGACACGCGTGTGCCCTGCTCAGCAGTTTGGGGACAGCTCCTGCAAGGGTCACCTGTCGTTCCCTGTCACCACAGCGCTGCCCTCAGCACTGATAAACACATGGGTAAATATTGTCACCCCTGGGAGCCCGGGGGTGGGCACAGGGACCTACCTGATGGGCTCCTGTATGGCCTGCAGCCAGGACCAGCAGTGGGAGAAGAGGTGGAACATGCTCTGCAGCCCTGCACAGCGGGGTGGCCTCTCTCCAGCACCTACAAAGTGAGCAGCCCGGCGTGTCCCTGTGCTTCATCCTCCTGCCTGGGCTCTCTCCTCACGGCAGGGAACATCTCATCCCAGGGTGCCCTGTCCCACGGCACAGCTCTGCTGCCTCCGGTCTGCTGCACAAGCCAAGCCTGGAGAAAAAAAATCCTTCAGGGCAGTACCCCATGGGCACAGACCTGCCCGCCAGACCCTGCTCTCACAGCCCCTCACACCAGGGGTGCCAGCCAGGCTCTCACCTGCTCATCCCCGCTGCACAGCCTCTGCTCACATGCCCTCTGCGTAGCAGCTGCTTAAATCTAATCTGGATTTAAATTACTTACTCCTGCAGGCTCCTTAATCCTGGTGGGTCGGGCCAGGCCAGTGGCTGCTGGGACACGGCTGTGGTGGGGCTGCCTGCCACGCTGGGTGACACAGCAGGGACTCGTCCACCCCAGTGAGCCTCCATCCCTGGTGTGAGTGGCCTGTGGTGGGGACAGTGCCTGACAGCCCCAAGGGCTGAACTGGGGGCTCCTCTAAGAGCAGCATCTTCTTCTTCAAGGCTTCTCTCTGTCTGACCCCTGAGGGGGTGTTTCTCTGCACCCCTGCATGGTGTGCACAGCTCTGCTGCTGTCCCAGGGTCCCCTCTGAGCCGGGCTGGGGGACACCAGTGCTCACTGCTTGTATTTTGTGCCCTAGCAAGGCACTGCCTGAGTCCTGTGCTCCCGAGAAACAGCAGCCAGCCCCAGCAGGAGCCTGGCTGGGAGCAGGGAAGTGGTGTAGACCCTCAGACCACAGGGCAGAGAGTGGAGAAAGAAAACCCCCAGCTCCTCGATCGTCAGCTCTGAAGCTCTTATCTTGCCTCTCAGGTTTCCTGCTTCTTTTCCCAGCCAGAGCTGCCCTCCCTGGCTCGCTGCCACTGGTGTGTGTGGAGGAGAAGCCACACAGGGATGTCTGAGCTGCGGGAGCTCTGGGTGGGGGAAGTGGAGTCCAGAGGGACAAAGGCATGAGATCCTTCAGAAGCCACACCAGGAGCAAACAGGGAGCAAACTGGGGCTCACATCAGTCCCTGATAAACCACCCAGCACCAGCAGCACTGCCTCGGCCAGCTGAGCACCAGCCACGAGCCAAAGGTGCTGAAAGGCTGCCCTGGGCCCAGGGGTGCCAGCCCAGGATGGGCACGGCCCCGTGCCCTTCCCTCCAGCCCCATGCCCTTTTCTCCAGCCCCATAACCTTTTGTCCAGCCCCGTGTCCTTCCCTCCAGCCCCATGCCCTCCTCCCCACCCCACACACTTTTGGGAAGCTCGGCACCTGTCCTGGGCAAGGGAGGTGCCCCAGCCCCATGCCATGGGCAAGCAGCCATGCTTGGTTAATGGTTGATGAAGGTTCTGGTCTGATATCACAGCCAGATGCCGTATTTGGGTGACTGGCCACCCCTGTCCTGAGGATGGCAGGGCAGTGGCAGCACCTCCCTGTCCCCACCCCGATGGCCTTTCCTGGTGTGTGCCGTGCCTGTGCCAGCAGCCTGCAGGGAGCAGTGGCAGTGGCAGGGTCACGCACAGCAGGGCTGGGGTGCTTTTTGCACAGCCAGCTGTGTCAGGGCTGGAATGATTTGCTCCCAGTGCCAGCCCTTGCCTCTGTGTTAGGGGTGGCCCTGTCAGGGGCAGCCCAGCGGGGACAGGAATGTGCTGTAACATGACCACAGGTGCTATAAATAGGGAAGGGCTGGGTGTCAGGCAGCCCTGGAGGCAGCGGATCAGCTTCCTGAGGGGCAGCAGGATCTGATCTCCCTCTGGCACCAACAGATTTCCAAAGATCTCTGAACACTTGGGGTGCCACTGCTTTTAAAATAAGTGTCCAAAATCCCTGGTCAGACAGGAGCTGGGGACAGGGAAACCCCCAGGAGCCTGAGGCAGCTCCAGGTCACGCCTCCCAGTGCACACACACCAGGACCAGCAGGAAAACCTCAAAATCCACCCCAAATCTGGTGAAACCCACGCTCGGCTCCAGAGAGATGGCACGAGGGCCAAGCCCACATCGGTGTGTGTTCTGCTGGGCCTGAGCTCAGGTTACCAGTGGGCAGCTGGCCCTCTGCCCACACGGCCAGCTGGCCGGAGCACGGCCGGACACCTCTGCCAGGGCCACCGGGGCTCCCCGGGCGGTGCCAGCGGGACCCGCAGCAGCCATTCCCGTCTCCTTGGTGACTGTTGCCAGGTGAGAAACTCCGAGGCAGAATTTGTTATCTTGGCAGATAAATGAAGATGTTCCTCCCCAGAGCCGTACCCGGGCTGTGCCCCGGCACGGTGCCCGGCTGGACCCTCTAACACTGCCCGTGCCCGCAGAGCCCCCGGGGCAGGGCAGAGCCCCCGGGGCAGGGCAGGGCAGCGCCCGGGCTGCTGGCATCGCTCCCCGGAAGGCAGCACGTGCTTCGGGGCTATTTCTGCCCGCGGGAGTGCCGCAGGAGAGGGAATGAGGAGAAAGCACAGGGAGCACGGAGAGGCGCAGATGGCGGCGGGCTGGCGGGCTGCCCTGCCCTGGCTTCGCTAGACCCCGTGAGTACGTGCCCCCGCCCGCCTCGGGCACACCGGGAACCCCACCGACACCCCCGGGACGGCAGCACAGCCGGGGGCACGGCTGGGGGGGTCGGAGGTGGGGAATGATGGTTGGCAGGGGAGCACAGTGGGCAGAGCAGTAGGGGCAGCCTTGAGCTGAGGTGACACCAAGGCCGGGGTGATGCAAAGACCAAAAAGTCCTGGCAGAAATACTAGGAAGCTGTTCTGATTTGCTTGGAACCGCACCGAGTGTGCCCGAAAAGGGACGTGTGGCGGGCAAGGACACAGGCTGGCTTTGAGGAGAGACTCATCTCTGTTGGACGTGCCATATGACAGCACGCTGAGGTGGCAGGTATGCAGACAGCTGCGTTGTCCCTTTAAATCCCAGCACAGCGCTGGTGGCTGACGGTAACCCCGGATCACAGCAGCTCCCAAATCCCAAGAGCTAATTGCAGGCAAACGCCCTGCAGTCAGGCTGGGCGCACAGGATATTTACAGCCTGTGACACCGAGACCTGTGGGTGAGGAATTGGGGCACGGCGGAGCTTAGCTGGCCTGGCACCGGGCAGAGTGGGTGGTTTGCCCCCCACTGCCGTCCAAGCAGTGTGGGCAACCATTCCCCGAGCTCTTTGGGGTAAGGGAGATGGTTTCCCCAGAGTGTTCTTTGCTCCCCCACACCGGCACCATCACCCCGTGTCGGATGCAGGCAGGAAGCAGGCAGGGAGCTGTTTGCTTTTCACCCAGTTCCTGGCAGGGTGCTTCCCAGCCAAGGCATACACCAATTTCTAGGAGAGGCTTGGATCTGAGTGCTGTTTGCTCCCTGCTGCAGGACCAGCGGCCTCCTTGCTCCTTGCACCATGCACAGAGCTCTGGGAAGCCCCTCGATGGCTACAAGCCCTGCCCAGGCTCCTGCAGTGGTTTTGTTGAGAGCATTTTGCTGCTCCTGCATGGGGGAGAGGAGAGGATAAACTATTCCCCCTGCTGCCAGCATGCCCAGGGCACTCACAGGGTTAGCTCTCTGCCAGGGCTGTAGGTGGGACCAGGGGAATCAGTTAATTAAAGGTAATTTTAACCCTTCCTGCCTGCTTTAGTGTTACAGCATCACCCACTGCCTGTGCTGGGACTGTAGCCAAGAAGGCATGAGTTCAAAATGTGTAATTATCACAAAGACATATAAATGCACCCAAAGGTGACTCTGCTGTCTGGCTAAAGAATTGAAGTGTGAGGCCAAGCACTGTGCTCTGGCAGCACTGAGCCCTGTGCTCAGATCCCAGTGGGCTCAGCACAGCCTCCAGCGAGATTCAGAGGGATGAGATCCTCAGCACAGATACCAGATTCTCTCCCAGCAGGGCCAGAGTGAAGCTGGAAGTGGTAAAAGCAGTCACAAGATGAAGCAAATGGAATAAATATTTCCCCAACCAGAAACTATTCCACAGACTGCTGGGGCAGGAAAAATTACAGCTGAGTTACTGTGAAAGCAATGCAAAATCCAAACAGCCTAGGCCATGGAAACCAGTCATTTGCAAAGCTATTTCCAAACTAAGTAAAAAATTCCTAGCTCACATAGTCCTGGGCACATCCCAGCCCTGTCAGGGCAGGGTAGCGTGGCTGCACTGAGGGGACAAATCTGTGTCCCCTCCCCACGTACCCGTCAAGCTGGGGGACACGTTGTGATTTCCCCTTCACCCAGCACGGGGGGCATTTTGCACATCCCCACTGTTGCTCCCTGCAGCACCAGCTGCGTGTTCAACCCCCAGCCCAGACTGTGCTCCTGAGGAGCTTTCAGGTCTGCAGGCAGGGAGCTTGGCCATCCCCACAGCCCAGCAGCTCCTCCACCTCCGTGTGCAGGGCTATATTTGGGAAGGCAGCAGAGTGCTCCTGGCATGTTCCAACGAGCACCCTGGGAGCAGTGCCTGCTCTGGGTCCTGGAGAGGGGAGCTGGGGGAGCGTGCTGGCAGCTCTGGGCTCTTTAAGAGTCTGGCTCGGAGCTCCCCGTCCTTTCCAAACAATTTTCTCTTCTCCTTTTACAGGAGCCGAGCCGCCAGGCAGGCATGTGCAAGGCAGACAGGGTTATTTTGAGACTGAGAGCCGCTGAGGAAGCTTGCTCCCACCCCACGTACAGCCCAGGCTGCCACACAAGTGCCCTGGCATGTCCAAGGGGCTGGGAAAGCTGCACAGCAAACCCTGTGGTTTCACACAGTGGGCGGCCACCACCGCCACTGCCCTTTGTGCAAAGTGTGCTGTGTGAACACTGGGATTAAAAAAAAATAAATTATGGAGGCCGGGATTAAGAAATTAATGAATCTGGGATGCTGTCCAGGGCAGGGCAGGCACTTGTGGAGACAGGAAAATTGACATCCACATGTGGTAGTGAGACTCAGGCTGGTGCCTTGGGCATTCCCTGTGATCCTCGTGGGTCCCTTCCAGATCAGGAATTCCTGTGATTCTGTGATTCCATGTCACTTCACATCCACAGCCGAGGGGCTGTTCTGCTTCTGGAAGGTTCCAGAGCGAGGGCCAGTCAGCAGTCACCATTTGCTGGTGCAGAATGCAGCCACTATAGACTGGGGGCACCTGTGTAGGATGTCCCCAGCGCCTGGGCTGTCCCTGCTGGCGTGTGGCAGCTCTGGCTCAGGCAGTTCTCTGTGGTGTCCCAGGGTGTCTGTGCAGCCCCAGCTGTGCTGGGCTCATCTGGCAGGGACAGGGAGTGGCAGGGCAGTGGGACAGGAGCTCTGGCTGATCCTATCTGTGACCCACATGACTTTTAAGGTTTACAGCTGTTTACAGCGCTGAGCTGAGGACAGGTGGGGTCAGGCTGCAGAGGTGACTCACAGCATGAACAGCTCGCTGCCTCTCCGTGCTTGGGACAGAAAATGGGATAATAACTGGGGTGGAAAATGCTGTGAGGCTTTGTCTCTCCATTCCTCTTGGCGGCTGCTTATGGATACAGGACTGGAATTCTTGCTTGCCTAAACAATTGCTCTTCAATATTTCGTCATAAGGCAGGGGAAGCTGAAATTAAAAATACGATGAGTTGAAGCCGAGGCATTGCTCAGCTGAGAGGGTTTGGTGACCTGCCAGGCTGCTGGGGAATGCTTTTAATTTGGATGAGTGGATGTTGTATAAATGGTACAAACGGCACGCTGCTCTAGCTGCTCGTGCAGAGCCGTGGGTGCAGCTGGCAGTGCCACAGGATGTGTTGTCGCTGGCTGAGCACCCAGCCAGGCTCAGCTGCTCCCGTCACAGCTCCCACCCCGGCTGGCCACTGTCACCACTTGGCCTGGACACTGCTGCCTTCACCCTCTGCCCTGCTGGAGTTTTTTTTGGAGAGGCTGTTTTCCAAAAACAGCTTGAAAATATGTAACTATCATACCAGAGCTGAGTGGTCACACACAGATCTCCTGTCCCCGCCAGTCAGGCCAGTCCCCATGAGCTCGTGGGGTTTGTGGTTTCCCAAAGCAGCTGTTTAGCTTGGAAGTAAAAGCTCTGGGCAGCTGCTGGGACGGGGATTGCTTCTGTGTGGGAGCTGTTGCTGGGGGACAGCCTCCAAAGTCTCAGGCAGTTTTATTCTCAGCTGTCCTGCTGATAACCCCGATAGCCCTGATAATGCTTCCAGCCTGGTGAAACGGGGAACACTCTTGTGCTTGTGGTTTGGGAGGTTTTGTGCTTTTGGCTGGTTTTGTGGGGCAGGTGAGTGGACAGTGTCTCTGTTGCTAGCGTGAGCACCTCCTTGTGAGCTGGCCCAGCTGCCAAGGGTTGAGCACTGAGAGCCTTTTAAAAAATGACCCAAAAATTCCTGGTCTGCCCAAACGGGAAAACTGCCCAAATTCCATCACTCTTTGCCTTGTCACTTCTGTCCCAGCCAGGCAGCGAGTGCCCAGGCTGGACTGAGGGGTCTGGCAGGCTGTGGGTGCTCAGGGAAGCCAGCCTGTGTGGTGTGTTCATCCCACCTGTGCCCACTCCACCCTTGGGGAAAGGTGGGCAGGGCTGGCACTGGAGGCAGCTCTGCTGGGCAGAGCAGGGACCCCCATGCCCAGGGAGGTGGGAGCAGCACAGAGACCCTTGTGCTCCCACCACTGGGTGGGTGATCAAGGTGGGACAGGCAGGAGGGGTGTGGGGCTGAGCACTGGGAGGTTTGGCTCTGTCAGTGAAACCACATATCCCATTATCCTCAGGGTGGTCCTTGAAGGTGATGGGAAAAGCCCTTTTGCTCATCTGCAGCACAAAGTCCTACCTGGAAGCAGGAATATCCAAAATACGGGAGACATTACACATCTCCCGTGTAACAGAATTCCCAAATCTTGCCACACACACCAGGCACCTGAAGGGATGTCCCTGGCACATCTTGTCATACAAGATACCAAAATGCTCCCTGCCTTACAACACCCTCCCTCCCACAGGCTGCCCCGTGAGCTCAGGGCCACGTGGTGCCTCTCCTGGGTCTGGAGCTGGGCTCAGGCCCCAGATCTGAGGTGCTGGTGGGTGCAGGCAGCTCTGTGGCAGCTGATTGAGCAAGGCTGGCACCCACACTGCCCTCCTTCCCCCCCCAGTGTCCCTGGGGCTACCTAACAGCTCTCCCCTGAGGGACCCTCCATGTGTTGCTGCACCTTGGGGTGTTGGGAACTGCCAGGAATTGACTGGGCCTGCACAGCCGGGCAGAGACCAGCGTGTGAATTGTAAAAAGTTCAGCCACTGTAAAATGAGTGTCTGGAACAAAGGAGAGGTGACAGCAGAGACAGGGAAAGGAGGGGCAGTGGCACATAGACAGAAGGACTGAGGGGCACTGGGGGTGCAGCAGACCTGCTGGTTATAAAAATGAAGCTGGGGAGGAAGAGAAAGAAGTAAAATATTTGGTTGACACTGGAGCAACGCATTCGGCTTTGAACAATGCTTTGGTACCTGTAGAAGGACAGGGGGGCCTGGGGAGGGCTCCAAAGTCCCCAGGGCACACACAGGGGCAGTGTGGGGATTGTCAGCACTGTATCTGGGGAGGGGGAGTCCCAGGGTGGGTGCTGCGGGGGGCTGTGGGTCCTGCCCATGTGGGGGCTGTCCTGGGGAGGCGGTGCCCTGCAGAGATGGGGAGCCCTCGGTGGGAGATCCCGGTCCAGGACAGGGGTGATGGGGCAGGGACCGCCACACCTGGTGGGGACCGGGGCACAGCAGCGAGGGCGATCCCGGAGCAGGGGCGGGGTGGCCGGGGCAGGGCTGGGGCACCGGGAGCCTGGAGGATACGGACCCCGCGGGGATACCGGGCCGGCGAGCCCCGGGCTGCGGGGCCGGGGCGGTGCCGGGGCCGGTGCGGGGCCGCCCGTCGGGGCTCGGTGCGGCGGGGGAGCCCCGCCCCGCCCCGGCCCGCCCCGCAGCGCGGCTCCTCTCTCCGCTGCAGCCCGGGATGGCGCCGCGGCGGGGCTGAGCGCCCGGGCCGGGCCGGGCCGGGCCGGGGCCGCCATGGACGGTCCGAGCGGGGGCTGCCCGCCCGCCGCCGCCCCGTCGCGGGCGAAGCTGCCGCTCGGCATCGTCTTCTCGACGGCGCTGTTCTGCGGGGAGGGGGCGGCGGCCGCCGTGCTCTGCCTCTCCTACGGCCACTCCGACGACCGCTTCTGGCTGGCGCTCACCATCTTCTTCGTGCTCTGCCCCTCCGTCCTGGTGCAGCTCACGCTCATCTTCGTGCACCGCGACCTCAGCCGCGACCGCCCGCTGGTGCTGCTGATGCACCTGCTGCAGCTGGGGCCCGTCATCAGGTGAGCGCGCCGGGACCCCCGGCACCGGTGCGCGGAGCCGGGCAGGGGCGCGGGGGCACCGGGGAAGGGCAGGAGCGGAGCCGGGCAGGACCGGCAGCCCAGACCGTCTGTCAGCGGCCACCTGTCCCTGCCGCCTCCCCGGCGCTGCTGCTCCCGGCCCGCGGGGGCCCCTTGCTCACAGGGCTGCTGGAGCCCGCTCCGCCAGCCCGCTGTATCCCAGCTGCTGGGAAAGCTCTGCCCGAGGTCCGGGAGGCAGCCAGCGATCCGCTCAGCCGCGTGGTTTGGCCCTCACCGAGCTTGTGCCGGAGCACGGATGGGAATCCCCGGTGGGTGCTCGGGGGTGAACACTGACACGGGATGGAGCTGAGCCAGGGGAGGGTTAGATTAGATATCAGGAAAGGTTTTACACCCAGAGAGAGGGTGGGGGAGCTCCGGGACAGGCTCCCCAGGGGAGTGGTCACAGCACCTGGCCTCTGTGTGTTCAGCAAACCTTGGGACAACGCTCTCGGCCACAGAGTGGGATTCTAGGGGTGTCCTGCATAGGGCCAGGAGTGGGACCCAGCGGGGGTTATGTGGGACAGAGAGGAGAAGAGCCAGGTGCAGGAGCGGGGCTGGCATGGGAACTGTGGGGCCTCTGGGCTGTGCTGGGAAGAGGACAGGGAGGGGGTGGATGGATGTTGCACAAACCCATCCCTCATTCCTTGGGAATGCTGTGGTGCTTCCCGGGCTGTCATCACCCTGGGCAGCCTGCTCCGTGAGAAAGCACCGCGGGAGGCATGGCACAGCCACCATCTCCATGGGGCTGCTTCCCCAGGGGCAGGCCAGCAGCCAGGCTCTGGGGCTCCCTGCACCCACAGGGCTCCCAAACCACTGCTGCGCTCTGCTCCGCACTTCCCCTGTCACCGGAAACAAGCAGCGCTCCAGATGTGTTCCTGTCACCACGTCTTACCTTCAGAGCCTCCTGGGGGCCCTGCCTCGGTGCTGCCAGCCTGTGCTGGCCCACAGGAGCGCTGTGACTCTCACCACACCACCCCAGGCTGTCTGAGACGGGTACGGTGCTGCCCAGGGGCTTGTGAGAGCCAGCCGGGGCTGCCCAGGGACGGCTGCTTCAGCTGCCTGCTCGGGCTGGAGATGGAGCCCTGCCTGCTGAGAAGGGCTGGCAGGGCACTGGGAGCCAGCTGGGACTACCCTTCAAGCTGGGCCTACCCTTCAAGCTGGGCCTACCCTTCAGGCTGGGCCTTTGGGATGAAACTGTTTTCCCATCAGAGTTTTCAATGAGCCGTGAGTGCTGCCTTGATCTGTTGAGAGAATTTATCCTAAACCCTCACCCCTTTGGGTTTGATACACAGCACTTTGTGCTGTCCTGATAAGCACTCGTAAATAATGGTGTCCTGTTGGTCCCAGAGCCAGCTGGTCTCCAGGCAGGAGCCAAGAGGATCCTGATCCCCCCTGGCCACACACACCCACCCCACGGCCGTGTGGAGGGGCTGGGGGTGCCCCTGTCCTTGCAGGCGTGGCAGAAGGTGACACCCCTGCCCACACTGAGGGCCCGCAGAGAAGGGGCTGCGGAAGTGCTGCCTTATCTGCCCGTGCCACACACGGCTTCACCCTGCGCTCTCCTTCCTGCTGTCCCCACCAGGGAGGAAGTGTGGAAGCCTTCTTCTGCTCAAGATCAAAGATTAAAGAAAACTCTGATGCTCAGCTCTGATATTTCAGAGTTTCTTTCACCCCTGCTCTGAGGAAGAGGTTTTTGCCAGTTGGGAAAACAGAACCCAAGGGTGATTAACACCTTCCTGTAGCTGAAGCTCCCAGCAGAGCTTTGTACCCTGGATGCTGCACCTCCTCCAGCAGCTGTTTCGGCTCTCACTGGAGCAGTTGTTGCCCCCTGCTGCACATGATTCACCCTGAATGCTGGAGCAGCCCCTGGGCATCCCCATGGCCCTGGTGTGACCAGGCAGGGACTGCCCACAGCACTGCTGGACAGCTGGGCCACACTCAGCCGGGGTGAGGCCTGGCCAGCACCAGGCAGGGTGTGGCTGGCGGTGCTGGCAGTGGGGGTGACAGCTGCCGTGTCCCCACAGGTGTGTGGAGGCCCTGCTGGTGTACTGCTGGTCAGGGAGGGAGGAGGAGCCCTACGTGACCATCACCCGCAAGCGGCGGCTGCGGAAGGGCTACGAGGTGGAGATGGAGCAGGAGGTGGGGCACTCGGAGCGCCGCCTGGCCACGCACCGCAACGCCTTCAAGCGCATGGCCGTCATCCAGGCCTTCCTGGGCTCCACCCCGCAGCTCACCCTGCAGCTCTACATCAGCGTCCTGGAGAAGTACGTCCCTGTTGCCCGAGGTAAGGGCGCCTGGGTTCCCCAGGAACCCCACCAGGGCACGGCTCCGTAGCTCCTTGTGCTGGTGGGACATCCAAGCATTCCCTGGGGACACAGCTTCCACTGGACTCCCCTAAATGTGCAGCACAACCCACAGAAGTTGGGCAGCCATCAGCTGTCTGCTGTCCTGCTGGCAGTGGTGCCAAGTGGGAAAGAGCAGGCATGACTGAGGTGCCAGGCTCTGCTCCCAGCCCTGTTTGTGAGAATCTGCCCTCAAGAACCAAGCCATCCACCCAGTACCATGTCTCATAAGAGGTCCCTGCCCGAGCCTGCTCCAGTCTCCATTCATTTTTTTTTCCATATAGCTGCAAGCTCTGGCTTCCCTCAAGTCCCTCCACTTTATTTCTGCACATTTTCCAGCAGCCAGAGCTCCCAGCCCAGCACTCCCACTCCGAGGCTCCCTTGCCTGCTCCCAGGATGTTTGTGTGCTTGGGGGTGGTGGATATGCCAGAGTAAACTTTTAACTCCCATTTTGGCATGGCACCAAGCTGGGCACGCAGGCGTGCTCCTGCACCATTCCAATTGCAGTGCTGGGTGCAGGAGCTGCACTCACCCACCCGCTCTCCCAGCAGTGCTGGGAGCCCAGGCCTTGTCACCTGTGCCCACAGCAGGTGCTTGAAAAGGGGAGCACAGAGGTGCCCCACAGAAACCCCCTAATTTGCCACAGCCCTCTGCAAAGGCATTTTGGGGAGTAGCAGACGCACAGCAAGAATGAGTGCCAGTGCTCCTCTAGCAGTGGATGCAGGAAGTAAATACCAAATGTTGTGTTTTGGGTGATTCCCTCGCAGCTGGAGTGTCAGCTCAGCCCTGCAGCTGGCAGCCACCATGGATGGGACCAGCTGCACTCTTCCATTTTTCTCCATGGTATTCCTGGCTGTGCTGAATGTGAGCAGCTGCTGACATTCCCTACAAATGACCTTGGCTTTGCAGCCGATGGGGCTGGCTCTTGGGATGCCTCTGGGGCTACAGCAGTGTGGCTCTTGGCTGGGATGAAGGCAGAGGGGCCCTTGCAGCACAGGCTGTGCCCTGCTTACACCTGAGCAGCATTTCCTGCACAGGGCAGGGGTGTTGGGGCATGGCCCAATCACAGAAATGGCTCTGGTTTGGCCAAGGTTTGTGTTTTATTGGTCTGGGGAGAACCTTTGGGTTCTGAGCCTCCTGCTGCCAGAGACTTCCCCCACAGCCACCTCATCATGGGGACTGTCACCATCACCTGTGAGCTGTTCCTGCAGTGCTCATGCTGAGCCTTCTTCTGTGAGCCCAGGCTTTTGGCACCCCGTACTTCTCACCCATGTTTCCCACCTGGGGTTGTCACCCCACACTTTGCGCCCCAGGCAGTGGGGAGGCTGGAGGCAGCCTGGCCTCCAACACTGCCTGACTCCCCTGCTCTGTCCCTGTGCAGCCGTCCTCATGGCCATCTGCCTGGTGTCAGTCACCTACGGAGCCCTGGTGTGCAACATCCTGGCCATCCAGGTCAAGTACGACGACTACAAGGTGCAGCTGCGGCCGCTGGCCTTCCTCTGCATTGTGCTGTGGCGCAGCCTGGAGATCTCCACCCGCATCGCCGTCCTCGTGCTCTTCAGCACCGTCTTCAAGCACTGGATCATCCCCATCGCCCTGGCCAACCTCCTGGTGGTCTTCTTCCTGCCCTGGGTGCAGTTCTGGCGCAGCGGGAACCGCCTGCCTGACAACATCGAGAAGAACTTCAGCCGCCTGGGCACGGTGGTGGTGCTGTGTGCCTTCACCCTCCTCTACTCCAGCATCAACATGTTCTGCTGGTCGGCCGTGCAGCTCAAGCTGGCTGACCGGGACCTCATTGACAAGTCCCAGAACTGGGGCCGCCTGGCCGTGTACTACGTGGCGCGGCTGGCGGAGAACACGGCCCTCGTCGTCCTCTGGTACTTCTTCAAGACTGACGTCTACGAGAACGTCTGCACCGCCCTGCTGGTGCTGCAGCTGCTCCTCGGCTACTGCCTGGGCATCTACTTCATGCTCCTCTTCTTCCAGTACCTGCACCCCTGCCGCCAGCTCTTCCGCCACAACGTCGCTGACTTCCTGCACTGCGTCTGCTGCCGCCGGCACCCGCCAGGGACCCCCCTGTGCCTAGAGGCACCCTCCGAGCCCGGTGTGAGGCACAGCATTGTCTGAGCTCCTGGCTCCTCCGGCCAGCTGTCTCCAGACACGGGGATGGGCAGCACAGGCTGCGCCAGCAGCTGGAGGCTGCTTGTGGCACAGGCTGAGTGCTGCCTGGTCCTGTAATGGCAGCAAGTCCCAGTGCCTCCCTGCGGTGGCAGGGGGACAGGATGTGTTTGCCTGCTCAGGACCACTCACATGAACATGAAGGAGGGTTGATTTGGATTGGACATAAGGAAGTGTTTTACAATGAGAATGGTGAGGGACTGGCACATGTTGCCCAGAGAGATGGTGGATGTGCCATCCCTGAAAACATTCAAGGCCGGGCTGGATGGGCTCTGAGCAGCCTGGCCTCATTGAAGATGTCTCTGCCCATCTCTGGAGTTGAACTAGATGACCTTAGAGGTCCCTTCCAACCCAAACTGTTCTACGATTCTACAATGCTACGACTTACAGGGTGCCCAAACCAGTTTCCCCTGCGAGCTGGCTGCCACATGGTGCACAGCCCCCGGGGTGCCCCGACAGCCCCACCTGCTGCCATGGTGCACACGGTGACCCCGGGCCATGGGTGCCACCGGGACTGTTTTGAGCAGTAAAGAAACGTTGCTGTAGCTGCATGTCTGGGTGCTGGCAGTGACTCACGCGGAGGGCGGGGACCGTCCCACCGGGGCTGGCACGGGTGCACACACCTGCTGTGCACGTAACCCTCTTGTCTGCAGGCACCGAAATGGGGCTGTGCCAGCCCCAAGGGGAAGTGGGGATGGGGGGAGCCCCTCCACGGAGCCCATAAGGGTCAGGAGCATGGTGGGATGGGGGCTGGCCTCATCCTGTGCTTCCGTCAGCGAGGCCATGGCTGCAGGCCAGGGGAGAGCAGCATGCCAGCAAGGAGCGAGCCTGTCTGACCTGTTCCTCCAGGCTCAGGGGCCCAGAACAGGCTGCTGTCCCAGCTGGAGCACTGGACACCCCAGAGCTCCGGGCCCTGCAGTGGAGGGCAGGCAGGAGGGGAAGGGTGGCTGGCACAGCAGTGGCAGGGGGTGCTGATGGGACCCAGGCATCCCGGCCCCAAACCAGGAGTGTGACATGCCCCACCCCAGCACCCATTTTTGGGATCAGCTCAGTTTGGGTGCTGGACTGAGGATGCTTATCAACCCTCGGGGGGCCACGGAGGTATAGCACAGGTGGTTCTCTGTCTTAAATCTCCTGCCCTGTAATGGGTGCCTGGGCTGGATCCTGGCACCCGTGCAGCGCCGTGACCCCAGGATGCTTCTGTTCCTTTGGTGGCTTCCCTGCAAAACGGGCAGTGGAGGCTGGTGAGGGAGGCCAGGGAAAACAGAGCTGTTGAGCAAGGCACAGGGCGGGTCCTCCGCAACTTCTTCCCAGCAAATTCCTACCTTACAGAAAAAGCCGTTTTTGTCCTCAGAGGCGGCAAAGCCCCAGGAGAGCAGCCAGACACCCTGTGTCACCCTGGCCCGGGGCCACGGGGGGATCTCTCGGGGGGGCCACCCCCGGCCAGCACAAGGAGCTGGTTTCGGTGCTGGCCGATTGGGTCAGCCCTGCCTTCCTGGAAGGTGGCCTTTGAAACCACCAGCATTTCCTTAAAGTCTTCTCAGGGGAAAGTCCCCGTGGCGCCGTTCCCGCGGCCGGGACTGCCGCGCCGCCCGCTGCCTCCATAAAACGGCGGGCGGACACGGGCGGGAGCGGGCAGGCAGCGGCAGGCGCGGGGACATCGCACCATGGGCAACTGGCTGGTCAACCACTGGTTCTCAGCCGCCGTGCTCGTGAGTCTGTGGGGCTGGGGGTCACTGGGGTAGCGTGATGTGGGGGGCTCTGGGGGCTACGGGCCCTGGGGGCTCGTGGGGGAGGTGGGGAGTGGTGGGCTGCCCTGGGGCTGGGCTGGGGGGAGAGATGAGCATCCCTTCTGCTCTGCCAATGCACATACCCCGGCAGCCGGGGGAGGGATGGGCTCTGGGAAAGCGAAGTCTTGGGGAAAACACAGCTCACAGGAAAGGGGGTTCTGGAAAACTTAAAAATGCTGCTGCTTTGCCCACCCATTTTGGCTGGGAGGCTCCCACGTGCCTCTTCTCCCCTTGTGAGAGGAGGAGGATCCTGTGAGAACTCGTGGCAGGGTGAGGAGCTGGCACCGAGGGGACCATCTGCCACTGCCATGCTGCAGCATCTCTGGTGTAGCAGAGCTTGCCCGGCCAGCACCCATCAGCTGCTCAGCACTGTGTGGGGAGCCGTGAATGCATGGGAACGTGGGGGTTTACAGACAGTTGGGCTATTTTAAATTTTTAAGTTACTTAAAAAAGAAAAAGAAAACAGCCAAAACCCAAATACATGGCAGGGTGGTGTTTTTTTGGGACCTCTGCAAAAATTCAGTGGCTGTGAGAGGTGGCAGTGTGGGGTTAGGCAGGGGACAGCAGCACAGCGGGGCCAGATGAGCCAGCTCCCTGTGAAACTTCCTTCTCCCAGAATCTTTTCCCCACAGTCCTGACCACCCTCCGGATCTGCTTTCCCTCCCGTTACTCGGGCGTTTCCTGCTCCTGCCTTTCCTCCTTCCTCATACATGGGTGATGCACAGGGCAGTGTGTGACAAGATAGCAATTCTGCAAACTTCCACACCTCTCTCCACCTTTGGCCCTGTGTCCCAGCCCTGTGCGTGACAGGGCAGCTTATAAGGAAACAGGACTGGATATGCTGTCCTGACACCCGGCCCTGGGTGCTGCAGAGTGAGAGGATCCCGGGACAGGGTGCCTCATGAAGGTGTCACTTTCCCCCGCAGGCAGCCTGGCTGGCCATCAACATCTTCCTCTTCACCTACTACTTTCTGTTCTTTGACCGGGACGAGCGGTATTTCTACACCAGGGCCATCCTTGGGGTAAGGTGCTCCCCCACGCACCCTGCCTGCCCAGGCAGATGAGCCCCTCGGGGCCCTGCTGCAGTGGGGTGGGGGCTGCAACAATATCTTCCCACACCCCTCTCAGGTTCTGTCCTCTCCCAGCCCACCATCATTCCGTGTCCTGGCACTGCACCATGCTAGTCCCTCCCTTGATCCCTGTCTGGTCTCAGCCCAACAGCGTCCCAGCCCAGCCTAGCATCTCCCCCTCCCAGTCCTCTCCTGCATCCCCTCATCCTCCACCCCTCCCAGTCCCCATGCCAGCCCAGCATCTCTCCATCCCAGTGCCCAGCCTAGCATCACTCAGTCCCAGCTCAGCACTGATTGGCCCCATCCTGGCCCAGTCCTGGCGCAGCACAACAGGGCAGTGGTGCTCACCCCTCTCTTCTCCCCAGTCTGCCTTGGCGTGGGCTCGAGCATCAGCCAAGTGCCTCAACTTCAACAGCATGCTGATCCTGCTGCCTGTCTGCCGCAACCTGCTCTCCTTCCTCCGCGGGACCTGCTCGGTGAGTGTCCCGTGGCAGCAGCACAGCCAGTGTGGCTGTCCCCATCCCTGTCCCCATCCTGACACCGCCACCTCTCCCTGCAGTGCTGCAGGCGGACATTGCGGAAGCAGCTGGACCACAACCTCACCTTCCACAAGCTGGTGGCCTACGCCCTGGCCCTGCTCACAGGTACCCCCTGCACTGGGATGGGGCAGCAGTGGGGACTGGGAGCTGCCTGGTGGGTGACTGCCTGTCCCCTGTCCAGCTGTGCACACCATCGCCCACCTCTTCAACCTGGAGCGCTACAACCAGAGCCAGCAAGCCACCGACGGCAGCCTCCCTGCTGTCCTCTCCAAGATGCACCTGCAGGGCAGCAAGTGGCTGAACCCCATCCACTCCAACCAGACTGTGAGTGTGGCCTTGGCATCCAGCAACCCACCACGACCTGTCCCTGCTCCCCTAACCCACCCTGCTGCCCCTGCAGACCGTCGAGTATGTGGCTTTCACGACCATCCCGGGGCTGACGGGGGTGATCATCACACTGGCACTCATCCTCATGGTCACATCCTCCACTGAGTTCATCCGCAGGAACTACTTTGAGCTCTTCTGGTACACACACCACCTCTTCCTTGTCTACTTTGCTGGCCTCGTCATCCACGGCATCGCGTAAGGCTCCTCATGCCAGGGCAGCACAGCCAGGGCAGTGGGCACAGACCTCTGCTGGGGCAGCCGTGGGCACAGTCCAGTGAGGCTGTGCACTGCCATTCCCAGGGCAGGCTAGCCCAGCTGGCCTCACACAGTGTGGCTCAGCCCTGGCTGGGGGCAGAAGCTGGCCCCTGGGCTCATCCTCGCCTCCCTGCAGTGGGCTGGTGCATGGGCAGACGGAGCAGAGCATGGCAGAGGTGCACCCCTATCACTGCGCCGAGTACCTGACACAGCGGGACCAGAACTGCACCACAACTGCTGCAAAGACCCCGAGTTTGGGAGCATCCCTGCCGAGGTAGGGCAGTGGTGGGATGGCTGTGGGGGAAACTCTTCCCTTGCCCTTGGGATGCTCTGGCCCTTCCCAAACCTTTGCTCTCCTCCATCTCACAGTCCTGGAAGTGGGTTCTTGCCCCATCATCCTCTATGTCTTTGAGCGGATCCTGCGGGTCTGGCGTGCACAGCAGAAGGTGGTTGTCACCAAGGTGGGTGGTGCAGGAGCCTGTTCTCTGCCAGCTCCTACCCTGGAGTCACCAGTGCCACAGCTCCTGCCATGGTGGCCATGGGGAGGCGACAGGGGCCACAGCCACAGCCCCTTCCTAGGGCCAGGGCCAGGCTGGGTGCTGAGCCCTGCCCGTGCCCCAGGTGGTCATGCACCCTGCCCACGTGCTGGAGCTGCAGATGCAGAAGAAGGGCTTCTGCATGGAGGTGGGCAGTACATCTTTGTCAACTGCCCTGCCATCTCCCTGCTGGAGTGGCACCCCTTCACCCTCACCTCTGCACCCGAGGAGGACTTTTCCATCCACGTCCGGGGCTGGCGACTGGACAGAGCGTCTCATTGACACCTTCCAACTGGAAACACCCAGGTAGGCTGGGGAGGGCCCAACAGGTCATGCCAGGGATTTGGGGAGGCTGTATCTCTCACCCAGGTCCTGCTTTGGCCAGGATCGAGGTGGATGGTCCCTTTGGCATGGCCAGTGAAGATGTGTTCCAGTACAAGGTGGCCATGCTGGTTGGAGCGGGCATCGCATCACCCCCTTCACCTCCATCCTCAAGTCCATCTGGTGCAAGTTCCAGCAGGCTGACCAGACCCTCAAGACCAAGAAGGTATGGAGCGTCCCATGGGACCAGCTGTGGGTTTCTCCCTCTGGCTCTGCTCCACCTTGAGCAATCCCTCTCTCCCTGCATCCAGATCTACTTCTACTGGCTCTGCCAGGACACAGGAGCCTTTGCCTGGTTCAACGACCTGCTCGCCTCACTGGAGCAGAAGATGGCCGAGTTGGGCAAGGCAGACTTCCTCACCTACCGTCTCTTCCTCACTGGCTGGACACCAGCATTGTGAGTCAACCACAGGCTGGCATGGCTGCAAGAGGGGACACAGGGTGGCCAAGCTGGGCAGGAAGGGCAGGGCAGGCATGACAATGGCTTTTAGGCACAAAGTCCAGGCAGAGTGTTTGATGGAATCAACAATGGATGCTCCTCTGTGGTGAGGAACTGGAGGGGGCTCATGGGTGGTGCCTGGGGTTCTCACCATCCCTACCTGCCCAGGTCAACAACATGGCGTTCCACTTCGACACAGCTACAGACAGAGTGACAGGCCTCAGGCACAAAACCATCTTCGGGCGGCCCATGTGGAACATGGAGTTTGCAGCAGTGGCTGCAGCCCACCCCAGGTGAGAGCTGAGCAGGGAATTCGGGATGTTGGAGTTGGAGGCACCCCCTCTACCCTGGCACTCAGCACTGGGCTGGCCTTTGGGAGAGGTGTGCTATCCCCTGCAGGGAGCCCAAAAGCTTTTGAATCACTTTTCCCTGAGTTGCCCACCTGGCATTGATCTCCCTGTGCTGTTTGCAGGTCAGTGGTCGGTGTGTTCCTCTGTGGGCCGGAGGCCCTGGCAAAGAGCCGGCAGAAGTCTTGTCACCAACACTCCACCTGGACCCCAGGAAGGTCAAATTCTACTTCAACAAGGAAAACTTTTAGGTGGCAGCAGGCTGGCACCCCAGCAGGCAGGGACCCTGACTGTATTGCCTCAAGCCTTTTCCAAAGCAAGGCCAGGGATAAGCATCTGTGCACGCACTGAAGCCAGGCAAGACACAGCAAGGTACTCCGTCTCCATGAGAAATTCCAGGTTCAAAGACTGCTGCCTGCCTGTCCTGGTGTACAACAGGTCCTCATGGAGCAAGTGGGCCTGTAGCTCCACGTCACTGGGAAACCAGAGGCTCGTTCTGAGATGCTGCTGGAGCAGTGGGAGCCCAGCGGGTTGGGCAGAACCACGGCATGGGGATGGGACATGGGCATTCATTCACACAGGGGTCAGGGGCCAAACGTGCCCCTCAGGGTCTAAACAGTCTTTTGTATAAGAATAAATTAAACTTCCTTTTCTTTGTAATGCAAGCCTCTGTGGTGACTCAGCTGTGCAGGTGCACAGCAGCCCATGCTCTTACCCTTGTAGGGCTGCAATACAAGAGCTGGTGGATTGCAAATCCCCTGGGGTGCAGGATCAGGCACCCCTCTGCAGGGGCTCGCTGCCACGCTGGCACCCCTAGAGCCAGCCCACAGCTCAGTTCCCACTGCAGCTCACACCAGGTTCTGCTCTGCATATGCAAAGAGGGAAACCCTGAGCAGGCTGGCATAGTAAGTGATACTGCAATCGGATCCAGAGCCTTTCCTGCCCCGCCAGCAGGGATAGAAAGCCAAGCTCTCTGTCCTGCCCTTCCCCTACATGCCTGTTACAGCATGGCACAAGAAATTCCATTACAAGTTCTTGCCCTGGTGTGGGGAAGAGGGAGGATGGCAAGTGGTTTGGACAAGACTGGAGCCAGGCCACACTGCTCCCAGAACCCAACACTCCCATCCTGGCCTCCATGAGAGACCAAACAAGGCAGCCAGGGACATGGATTTACTCAAACCCTCCTCCTACTTTATTTCAAACATCATAAAATATACACAGAAAAAAAGAGGATGAACTGGAGGGAAAAACCTCTTGAGGGTGACACAACCTCTCCCAAAATGCACCATCAGCTCAGAATAGCAATGGGAAGCAGCTGCCAGGGAGCATCACCTCTATCCAGGCACATGGCATCTCCATCTTGTGCCTGCCAGAAAGAAGGGAAGGAGGGTGAGCCTGGCATAGAGGGAAGCAGGGCACAGTCCCATCCTAGGCAGCTCTGTTTTACTGGAGGAGAACAGGCACAGCATGAGACCAGGTTAAGGACATCACCTGTCAGGGTGCCCCCGTGGATTTCTGGATTTGCTCCTTCAGAATGAGGATGCTCTGCCGCTGTTCTGGGGGCAGCATGGCGATCTGGTCTGCTGTCAGCTGCAGGACCTGCATAATCAGTGCTGCCTGTGGGGAAAGAGGAGTCAGAGACCAGGCTGCTCTCCCTGCCAGAGCAGCCACAGCATACC
The DNA here is from genome assembly GCA_021534815.1 of Acrocephalus arundinaceus. Taxonomy (NCBI): domain Eukaryota; kingdom Metazoa; phylum Chordata; class Aves; order Passeriformes; family Sylviidae; genus Acrocephalus; species Acrocephalus arundinaceus. Next base: position 1,128,021 of record JAJEOU010003009.1, read on the forward strand.
AGAGCCAGGGAGGGGCTGACCCCACCAAAGAAAGGCACACAGGAAGTGCTGCTCCTACTGTCTCACTCTTTCCCTTTTGTTCTCTCACCTTCTCGTGATCCTGAGGGGTGACCTGGCTCTGTCCAGGGCTAAAGTCTCCAGGCTGACCAGCTCCTTGGACTCCTGCCCCAGGAATGCTTCCTCCCTGCATGCCTGCCCCAGCCATGTTAGGAACCTGGGGAGTAAAAGAGGAGTTAAGGACTGAGGGGTCTCTGGACTCAGCCATACAAATCCAGGAAGGTAAAACAGATAATCAGATGGATGCCCTCATGGACTGCTTGAAGGTGCCCAAGCACAGAGAGCATATTTTATGTGCTCTCCTCTCTCAATTCCTGTGCTCCTTCCTGCATCTCAGGAAGAGGTGGAGAGAGGCTTGAACCTTGTTCTGTCCCCAGCTGATGGGCAGAGCCTGGGGAAATGGGACATATGCCCTGACCCCTCAGAGCCTGTGACAAAGCCTGGTGCTTCCCAGAGCTGCTGCTCTGTGAGACATCCCCCACCCAGCCCCAGCCTCAGCCTACAGGATGCTGTCAGTGCCCGACCAGCTGAGCAGAGACGTGTACCTGGCGGGGCCCCTGCGGGCCACTGGCTCCCAAGTTAAGTGGCCCAGGACCCTGTATCCCACCAGGCATTGGGCCACGTGGGTTGGGACCAGGCCCTCGAGGCTCCAGGACCCTGGCCTCCATGGCCCTGGCTTCCAGCACTCGCGGCTCCAGGCCTCGTGCCTCCAGTGCTCGTGTCTCCATCACCCGGGGCTCCAGCCCGCGTGGCTCCAGCCCCCGGGGATCTCTTCCGACTGTAGAGGAAACACAAGGTAAGCTCCTGAAGGAAGCAGTGCTGCAGGGAGTGTGGGAGGGAGTGAGCTTGCTGCCTCCTTTTTCTGGGGGCCAGCAATACCCAAGAGGTGCAGGGCTGGGGGCAGAGAGGACATGCCTGGAGAAAGTCCCTTGCACCCTGGGACTGTCCCTCCTCGCCTGGAGTCAGTCATTTCACTGCCCAAACCCCCTTCCTATGCCTTGGGTTGGGGCAGCCGGCTCCACTCTGACTTCTTGCCTGCACAATCCAAGCCACCCAGTATTTCATGCCCCCTCTCTCACCTCGAGCATCCATCAAGGGCCCCCGTGGCTCTCCCATCAGTGGTCGGGGTTCTCCCATGGGTCCCCCTCTCATTTCATGGGGGGGGCCACGGCTGTCATGACCAGGCATATGGTGCATAGGGGCTCCCTGGTGGGGTGGCCCAAGGTAACCTCTGACGCAGAGAGATGAGGAGAGCAAAGCAGGAGGAGGAGAAAAAGCAAGAGAGTGTGAATCAGACACTGGCTTGGCATGGTCTGGGCAGAGCACTGGGATTGCCCCTGAAGCCGGCCACAGGGGAGGAGGGCGAGGCTGGCACAGGGATGGGTGCTGGTGGCCCCCATGCCACAGGGCAGCTGCCATCACCCCGGGGATATCCCTTCCCTGGGGAAATGGGCCGGTCCCCATGGTTGGCAGCACACAGGCCTCTGACCAGGCAGCAGTGACTCCCAGAAGGCTGGTGCCATCCCTGTCCTCAGCGAGAGGTTACCCTTGGGCAGGGGACAGTGCCAAGGGCTCCTCTCCTTCCCTCTCCCCTCACCTGGGCTCCACTTCTCCAGTGACTGAGAGCAGGGTCCCTCCACGAGGGTCATTCGGGGCATCTCCCAAAAGGCCTCGGGGCGGCGGGCCACTAGCAGGTAGAGGTCCACGCTGCATAGGGGCCCTCGGGTCTGGCATGGGCACTGCCAGGGAGACACACAAGAACTCGTGAGGATCTGCATGACCAGTGCCATGCCAAGACTGTGCCCAGCACTCTCAGGCTGGGTGTGGGGCAGCCATGCTGCTCCCCTGAGCTGTGCTGTCTGCTGGAGATGCAGCCCCATACACCAAAGCCCCTTCCCTGGCTGCCAATTTTATTCCTCTCTTTTTCTTGTCTGGTTTTATCTCAGGTTCCTTATGGCACCAGGGGCCAAACCAAGCATGGGTGCCCCCATGGCAATCCCTACAAGCGTGGCCATCAACACCCTGCTGATGTGGGGCCAGGAGCAAAGCAAGACCTGGAAGGCTCCTGGAAGCACAGTGTCAAAGGGGGCTGGATTTTAGACAAAAGCCCTTTCTAAACAGGCTCTCCTTTTCCACTGGAGGCTCTTTGCATGGTTCTAGCCTGTTCTCTCCTGTAGCCGTAGAGGAAATCCTGCCTCCTTCATCTCCTCTTACAGCTGTCAGGCTACAAGGAGTGACATGCCAGTCCCTGGCCCTGAGAACAGCGGGGTGAGAGCTGCTCTCTGTACATTCCACAATGAGCTCCATGGGAAGAGGGAGCTGGCGGGTGCCGGGATACCTTGAACGCGTTCGATACACGCAGGCCTGGCAGGTCCCACGGGCGAGAGCTGCAGGTTCCCTGGGCAAGCAGCAGGAAAAGAGGGAAAGAGCAGACAAGTAAAATAGTGTATGCACACATGCACCGACCAGCTTTGGGGACGGTGCTGCCTGCAGGATCACGCTCCCTGAAGTCCCCAGGAAAACCTACAGAGAAAATGTTGCAAGTCTGGCTTTATCAACCTCTTCCGTTAACACCACCTTTGTCACCACAGGCAGGAGAGACAGCGTGGCACAGTCCTTCCCTCACTCAGGGAGAGAGGCAGGGAGAGAAGATATCCTGCCAAGAGATGCAGCATTCCGTGGGGCCACGCTGGCCCCATAATGCACACCCAGCTTCTGCTCTCCAAAACCTTTTGGGTGCCAAGAACTATCAGGTAGCTTTCAGGAAGACAGTGCCCACCCCAAAGAAAATGAGTCAGCTGTCCCTAATGCCAAAGGATTTCTGACTAGGTTTGCCATGTTGCTGAAACAAGGCCTAAGATAGAAGTCAAGGCAACAGAGGTGACAGGTGTCTGCACGTGTTGTTCTTGGGAGAACAGGAACACCTGGGTTGTACTAACCTACGTATGGCAACATGTGAACCATAAGGAATCGGGCCCCAGGGCTGGGCCGTACAGACTGTGCCTGCGGAGGGAAAGCCCAGCCGTCACTCTCCGGAAAGTCCCTGCCAAGCCTCAAGCCAAAACGGAGACGCAGCTCCCTCTGCTGGGCACGGCGCGGGAGGACGCGGTGGCCGCACCCAGCTGCTTCCCAGCACCCAGGCAGCAAAGGAGCAGGACAAGGACCAGAGAAGAGCAAGCTCTGCCTGCCCGCACAAGCACAGGGAAGACATGGACTCGCAGAGATGGATCACACAGGCACATCCCGCTCGGTGGGGATGGGCAGCTCTCTTGGCTTCCAGGGCACGACTGCATAACATGGCGCAGAATGAGCTGGGAGCCAATCGGGGCATGGGCTGAGCCCTGGGAGCTAGGGAGCTGCTACCACAGCCTTGTGCCTCAGTGAACAAACCCAGGCACAGCCCCAGGGCTGGGCACAGCCAGGCTGCAGATAGTTGGGGCACAGCACTGCTCACTGGAGCGAGGCTCACACCACACACAACACTACACACATCTGCTTTACCTTGTCCACGCTCCAAGGGGACAGGCCCTGCACCCGGCATCCCAACCTGTGGCTGCATCCCACCTGAGAGGGGACAGGCAGAGATCAGACCCCGCCTCAGCCAACCCTGATGAGTAACCTGTTCCTTTGGCCCCAAATACCTTCTTGCTCCCAGTTCCTGGGGGAGCATCTGGAGGTTTATTCCCTTGGTGTTGGTTCCCCCCAGGGATAATCCAACTTTGCAGCCCACCTCTGGCAGCAGCACAACCACAATGTACAGTACAGGATTACGTGTGGTCTCACAGGGTCAAGCCCTCTGGTTAGGGGGAAGGCAGAGGGGGGGGTGTCTGCAGGATCCATGTGCTCATGGGTGGGGCAGATCAGCCCAAACTCACCTCCTGCAGCCATGGGGCCAGGGCCTGGGCCCTGCACAGGGGCTGCCATCTGTCCTGGGGCTGGCACTCCCCCCTGCATGGGTGGCTGCATCAGAGGAGGAGCACCGTTGACATGCATCCCGCCCTGCCCGGGAGAGACACTGGATCTCAGGGACACCCCAACACCCGGGCATGTGCCCAGCTGGGAGAGCTGGAGCTGCCACTGCCCATTTCTCCTGCACAGCTCATGTGTTGTGCAGGCTCTTACTATGGGCTGTGGCTGGGACAACGGGGTGTTCTGTGGGTTCAGCTGTGCATTGGGCCCTGGCCCAGGCCCGGTCCTGGCCCAGGCCCTGGCCCTGGCACTGGCTGCTGGTTGCCTGGGATCAGAGGAGGAACACTGGTCTGGCGATGCAGGATTTTCTAGGGGAGGAAGGAGAAAGGAGTTCTTTTCCACTGCTACTCCACAAAGGCTACCACAAATATCTTCCCAACCCTGGATGAGCAGCAAGGGACAAACCAGCGCGATCTCCGGGTCGACAATCCTCATGACCACCTGGGCCTGCAACAGTGCATAAGCCAGCTGTGGGTTCTGGAGCAGCATGTTCCTGGCTTCCTGCGGGCTGTTCTGGACACACAGCTGAGAAGACAGGCACTGATCAGAGCTCTGACAAGGTGTGACAGGCTGGGAGGGGGTGGGCAGTGGCAGGAGGAGCTGTGCTCACACAGGGGCATGGCCCTCCTTCACTCACCTTCATCTGCTTTATCAGCTCAAACATCTGCTCGGGTGGCAGGCTGGCCACTGCCCGGCTGATGGACTCAGGGGCATCCTCTGGGTTGACAGGGTCCCCATAGGGTGACTCTATGATAGGTGCACCTGTGCCCAAGCCTGCAATACAGTTGGTGACTTCATACTGCAACATGAACAGCGCATGTAACGGGCTCATCAGGAGGGGAGCACCAGCCCATCAGGGGGAAAAGGAGGCAGCAAAACCAGGGAGATGTTAGGAGGAATTTCTTCACAGAAGGAGTGATTAGGCATCAGAACAGGCTGCTCAGGGAGACTGTGGAGTCACTGTTCCTGGAAGCATTTAAATAAAGACTGGATGTAGCATTTAATGCTCCAGTGTAGTTGATGCAGTGGTGTTTGGTCAAAGGTTGGACCATGACCTTTAGAAACCTTTTCCAACCTAAGTAATTCTGTGATTCTGTGATCATCTGGGAGCGAAAACACAGAGCTGAGCCCATGCATCCCTCTGGGGAACTACTTGCAACACCTCTCAGAGCAGGTCAGCTCTGCCAGCCTGGCAGAAGAGAAGCCCTGCAGTGCTGCCAAGGCCGGGCCCAGCATGAGATCCCAAATGCCCGACTTACTCTTGAGCTCTTCCTTGTTCTTCTCGCTAGCGGCGTTGTCGACGCGCAGGGCTCTGCCGCTGAACTCGCGCCCATTGAGGTTGCGCATGGCACTGAGCGCTGTCTCCTGGTCCTGGTACTCGCAGAAGCCATAGCCCTTGGGCTTCCCTGTCTCCCTGTCGTACACCAACCTGCATGGTGAGCACAGCAATGCTGCTGCTGAGGGCAGTGTGGGTATCTCGCTGTGCCCACGGCTCCCACAGCTCCAGAGGGGATACGGGGCTAGAGCCCGCAGTAATACTGGGAGCAGAGTGAAGGCTCCCAAGCCAGCCCAAGGCACACAGCAGTTGGACCTATGCCAAAGCTAAAGGGCCTGCTGGCTCCTAGTATGGGTGTTCCCAAAGCTGTGGTGTGCAGGAAGCCCACCAGTGCCAGCTCTGTGCCTGCCATGACCCCACAAGGCACAGGATGGGACTGGCTGCTCCCGGAACTCCCAAAACCTTAACTGAGAGCTCTCCAGGGCCTGGTGCCAAGCCTGGAAAGCACCTCTGAGACACACAGGGATGAGGAGCACAGAGCCTGACCAGGACCTGAGCACTTATCAGCGACAGCAGGGCAGCTCCTCTAGCCCAGAACTGCGTGCCCATGTCCATCTGCTGTGCTTGGGACATTGTGCTCCATTCTCCAGGTGACCCTGGCACAGCCACTTGGTCCCTCGGCCCTGAGCACAGCTGGCCCAGCCTCACAACCCCCGCAGATGATGGGACTGTGTTTCCTCATGCTCTGCATGAGGAAATAGCCTCGAGAGGGGCCCGGGGAGGTTTAGATGGGATATTAGGCAAAGTTTCTTCGTCAAAGCGGTTGTCAAGCATTAGAACAGGCAGCCCAAAGCAGTGGCAGAGTCACCATCCCTGGAAGTGGTCAAAAGGTGTGTGCATGTGGCACTTGGAGACACGGTGGGCTTGGCAGTGCTGAGGGAACGGTTGGGCTGGATGGTTTTAGAGGCCTTTCCCAACGTTAACGATTTACGATTCCACGGTTCCAAGGCCGGCTCCGCGGAGCCCGCGGGGCTCGGTCTGCGCCGAGCAGGGGGACCCGGGGGAGGCCTGCGGCCGCTCTCACCTAAAGCTGACCACGGGCCCAACCTCCGAGAAAATGTCCTTCAGCTGTTCTTCCGTGGCCTCATACGGGATGTTCCCCACTGCGGAGACATGGTGCTGCCGTCAGAGCGGCGGGTACCGGCCCCGACGGCGATGGGGGGGAAACCCGCCTTCCCCTGCCCGTCCCTGCCCCTTTTCCTTTGCAGGTCGCGGTCCCGCCCCCGCGGCCTCACCGAACACGGAGCGCAGGGATCGATCTACGGCGGGGTCCCGCACCGACAGCCCCGCCATCGCACCGCCCGCGCTGCTTCCGGTCAGCGCGCCAACCGTCCCCCCGCTTCCGCTTGCGCCCGCAACAAGCATGGTGGCGGCGCACTTAGAAAGCGCTCCGGCGGGAAACGCGACACCGCTGGGAGCGGGGTAGGGGTGCCGGGACTCCCCGGGACCCCTGAACGGAGGTTCTGCGGCCTCAGGGCTCCCCCGGCACCGAGAGCCGGCCTCCGGGCAGCCCCGCCGCCTCAAGGATGCCGTTTCGGGCACCGGCCCGAGGCACAGCCCCTGGCGAGCCTGACACCGCCTGGGGCTCGGCAGGATGGAAGCCACGGACGTCTCCATCCCTGTCCCCATCCGTGTCCCTGCGCTGGCCACAGAGCGAAGGTTCGCCCAGCGCCTCAGGTGAGGGGCAGTGGGAATGAGGGGGAATGGGAGCCCTGTGCTGCTCCGGCAGGACGGTCACAGGGCCAGCCCTGCAGCAGGAGGGTCTGCGGGGCTGTGAGGGGCGTGGCCATACCTTGGCTTGCAGGGAATGTCTGGAAGAGGAGCGGCTCTCGGACGGGCGTTACCAGCTGCAGCGGGTGCCAGGGGGCCGCGTGGCCCTGCCCATGCTGGAGGAGAAGCTCTCCCAGCTCTGCCTGCTCCCGGAGATGCTCTGTGAGCTGGTCCGGATCCAGGTGGGCCGAGCTGCCTTGCCCTGAGCCCTGCGTGGGGTAGTGCGCACTGAGCCCCACTGCCACTTCCCTGCTGCAGGACCCTGTCCCCTCCAGGGCCGCCCGCCGGCGCACGCCTGCCCAAAGGCTGCGGGATGAGCTGCTGCGGCTGTTGAAGTAAACAAAAAGGGCAGGAGATGGGTTTTAACTCCTTTTGTGCCTTTGTCCCGGTTTGGAACAGATTAGGGGGAGAACCCCTAAGACAAACCTCCACCACCCCTCCCCCACTCCCAGACCTGGGTTCGGGAGGGAAGAAAAACTCCTTGGAGGGAAAGTGGAAAAACCTATTTTATTAACAACACTCCCCACACAAAAGGGAAAAAAAAGAAGGAAACAGATACTGTGTGGGAAGAGGCGCAGATCTTCTGTGTCGAGCCCTGGAAATTCCCGAACTTCCTCAGGTCAGGCGAGGTCAGGTCAGTCCAGAGCCGGTCCTAATCTTCGGGAAGGGGAAAGAAAAAAGGAAGAGAAAAAACCTAGCAAAGAATAGCGAGAGTAGCGAGCAAAACAGCAAGCACGCCAAGCAGAGAGCAAGCCGCCAGCCAAAAGTGAAAGTAAAGGAGCCCGCAGCCGTCCCCCCCCCCCCAGCGAGGGCCCGCCTATCAGCCACAGTCCTCGCCGAAGGGGAAGAGAAACAACTGCTAGACAAAATAGAGCCCCACGATGTAGGATATAGAGTAGAAGTTGCCTGCCAACCCAGGACACCTTTATTGAGCTCTTTTAGATGGGTGTGGGTGGGGTCCGCCGCCTTTGCCACCGCCGCCGCTCCCTCGGGCACCGATGAGGAGGTGTTATTCGACACTGCAGCTCTTCTCGCCTCCTCTCGCTGGCTGCATTGTCGGGAATTCCAACCTCACAGGGGTATTCCCAGAACTCAGCACAGTTGGCTCAATCTAGGGGTGTCTCTTTGATCAGCTCCCAGGTCACAGTGAGAACACCTCAACAAGTTGGAGTCCATCCCCAGGTAGCTGGATGTCGTCTTCCTACAGCAGTGTCTTTTATAGATTTCAGTTTTGTGTGAGCTCGTTGTTCTAGGGACCATTTGCTGCTAAATGGGCTTCTGATCGTTAAGGGGGTCCACTCGATTTCCATATTGGGCGGGGTCTCATGGCCCTGTAATAGACTGGAGACACAAGTAAAGATTCTAATAGGAATTTATTAGATTACAGCAGGCAAGGCAAAGGCAAATACAGCGCTGGGCAACAGGGGAGTCTCTGCTCCGCCAACTGCCGCACGGTGCAGGTTCCAGTCCACCTTTTTATCTTTTCTCTTCTTGTTGTACTCTGCGCATGTGCGATCTGTTGCTAGGGGGTCTTTTTCTGCCTCCAGGTGTTCGCGGAGATGAAGGTTGGCAGTCATCCTCGGGTTGCATTTTGTCTTATCTGGCAGCTGTGCTTGAGTTCCTGAAACTTAAAGCTAATTAAGCAAGTACAGAAAAAAAGATTAAGCAAGAGCATGTTTACGTATGGCTTTTCTATAAGCCCAGATAGTAACATAGCAACTTCCTGTTATCTTGAGTTATTTAACCTTCAGTGAACAAAAAAACCAGTTCATGTTTATCACAGCCCGACGAGCAGGTGGGGAGCGGCGAAGGCTTAACCCGATGGAAAGGGGAAAGGGGAAACCCGGGGTTTGGGGAAAAAGGGGAACATACAACTTGGAACACAGGGTACAGTGCTGGCACAAACAACTTGAAATAACAGGTATGTGACATTATAACTTCAAATATAACAGCAAACAGCATAACAATGCAACATACAACATATATAATGCATAACAGTGATCAACTTGGAGTCTCTTTGGTTCTATTCATTTCAGCTGTTGGGTGCGAGCTGGTCGGAGGAGCTGGAGCGGGATGTGCCGCACGCCTGGCAGAGGCACGAGGACCTGGTGCTGCTGAGCGAGGACAGCTTCAAGACTGTGCCCTGGGAGAGGCTGGGTAAGGGCGAGCAGGGCCTGCCCGCCCCGGTCCTGCCCGCCGAGCTGCCCACATTGCCCAAATCTCCCGGGATGGCGTGTTGCAGGCTTGGCACTCTGGGAGACGGTCGCCTCGGCTTTGGGGGCCCGGCAGGTGGCCAGGCGAGGACAGGTGATGCCGGATGGGATGTGGACCCCCAGTGTCACCCTGCTGCTGGGCCAGCATGGCTGGGTGGAGCACGTGGACAACGGGATCAGGTGGGCAGGAGCTGCAGGATGCAGCTGGTGTGGGGAAGGGACTGCACTCACCATCTGGGTGGGGTCTTCCCAGGTTCACCTTCGATGTAACCAAGTGCATGTTCTCCCCGGGCAACATCACGGAGAAGCTGTGTGTGGCCTCACTGCCCTGCTCCGGGAGGTCCTGATGGATCTCTACGCAGGTAATGGGGATGGAGGAGATGGGGGGGCAGGTGCTGATGGCATCCAGGTAGACATGAAATGTCATTTCCAGCTTGGAATGAAAAATATTCAGGTTTAGAGCTTCTGTCTTGTCTGTGAGCCCTTCAGCTATCCTGGCACTGCTGTCCTGCCTGTGTCCCTGCAGCCTTTGGACACTGAGGATGTCCTGCACTCAGGCTCTGTACCTAGTGCTGGTTTGGGGAATCACTTGGATCCAGGGGAAAGATTTGCCACTGTTTGTGCTTAAGGAAGTTAGTGCTTTCAGTTTGTGCCACACTGAAAGGGCATGGCACCTACAAAACTGCTCTGGATTAATCAAACTAAATGGTAATCTGGACACTTCTGCAGAGCTGGGCATGTCTCAACCTGATGGCCAAAGACTGAAGGTAAAATAAGCTCCTCTAAACATTTTTCAAGGCAGATTTTGCTTTTGCAGAAGAGGAAGGGATAAATTTCTGTTTTTCCAGTGTTTGGGCTTTTTCCAACCCAGAGCAAAGCAGACTTGGAGAGCCAGGGTGGCAGTGTGCATCCTGCCCTGCCCTCAGGAAGGAGTGTGGATCTCTGGAGGTCCCTGCCTTCAGCCACTGCCACCTCCTGCCTGCCGGCATCAGCTATTTCACGCTGCCATTCCTGGTGCATGCTGGAGCTGCCTTTATCCATGCCTGAGTGGAACAGCCACGCCGTGGAGGCCCTGCACAGGACCCTGGTGCTGAATGGGGTGCAGGATCGCTGCCAGAACTGTTGCCTTGGGAAGGCTGACCTGAAACAGAGGCTAGACAAAGCTAAAGAATAAAGTTGGTATTTATTAAAAGGTCTTCAGGATCCACCCTAGGCATTACAGAAGCCTAAGCAAGGCTGCACCCAGGGTGGGCTGAGAGTGGTTACAAAATGGCCACTCAGTCACGAGATTTTACAATTTTATAAGTTTAGGTCCATTTGCATATTGGGGTCTAATTGTCCAATTACAGCCCCAGGCCGTGAGGTCTCATCCTTCTTGTTCCACCCCTCAGTCCGTTGTTTGTACTTTTGGGCTGAAAGTTGTCCTTGGTCTTCCAGCAGAAATGGATTTGTTTTGTCTAACTGCTCTGTAGAGAGAGCTTAATATGGTACTTAATATGAGGCTACATCCCTAGGTAGCACAGAATCTGAAAATATAAAAGCTAAGGCATCACATCCACACCGGGGACAGCCAGCAGGTGAGAGCTGCTGCCTGGCCACGGACCCCTCTCCCCGCTGGCATCCCCTCACCTCTTTCCTCCCAGCTGCAGCTGCGGGATGTGGTGTAGTAATGCACCCCGCACCTAAGTGTTTTCCATATAGGGAAAGGTTTGAGACTCACCCCTTGTACTTCTTATAAGTTAAGAGACCCAGAAACTTCTTTACTGTCCTGACAGTAATTGGCTCAATGCCAGGAAGGCACCTGTTGGACCTTGTCGCTGTTTGTCAGGGCCTGTGCCTTTTTCTATTGGCAGTTTGCCAATAGATCCATCCTCGATCATTAAGTAGAAAAGAGCATAAAGGAACTCAAGGGCTTTTCTAGGGTATCTTAGCAAGGTGTCAGAGGCTTCTCAGACACCTGTGCTTGGCTTTTATTTCTGTAACATTTATTATTTTTCATTTATTAAACCTTTTGCTTTTACAAAACACATCTGAAGAGCAGTCTCACTAATTATTTTAAGCCATTTCTCTGCAAGGGCTAGACCCTCAGAAGTATTGGAGGGATTCCAATAATGTGGCAGACAGGGTGAACCTGGGGCTGATTCCCAGCTCGGAGGAAGGCTGGCCGGTGACCTGCCACATCCTGAAGAAGGACACGGGTGGGGTTCTCCACATCCACCACAATGTGGAGATTCCCCCCGCGCCAGCCCCACCACAGACCGTGGTGCTGCTGGCTGAGCGGGGCTCTCCAGAGGTAGCCAGCTCTGGGGGAGAGGCACAGCACCCAACAGGATGGTGGGGAGGAGACGCTGGGGGCCAGGCTCAGGCCCAAGTGGCAGAGGTGGGCTGAAGTCACAGCCACATGGATCCAGGGGCTGCTGGCAGAGCTGCACGGGCGGCTGTGGCGCACCAGCATCCTGCACATTGAGGCAGTGAAGTCCTACGCACCACACAAGCATCACCTCATGCTGGACCTCGAGTGCTGGCCAGTGCTGCCTGTTTAGTAGGGCATGGGCACCACTGGGGCTCCAGTTCCCATGGAAGGGTGGTGTCAAGCACCAGGGGCAGGGAGATGCTACCAGCAGTGTCCTGCTGCCAGCCTGGATGTGCCTTATGTCCCCCAGTTCCCAGGTGGCAGCACTGCCCAGAAGTGCCTCCTTGTGCCCAGGGCACACTGGATTGTGCTCCCATGGCAGATCCCTTCAGGATCTAGACAAGGATGGAGCAAGCTGGGGCTCAGAGTGCCAGTGTCCTGCCCCGGCTCTGCCAGTCACTGCCCAGGTCTTGGACATGTGGTAGCACCTTGAGCCCCATTTTCACATAGGAGAGAGCCACAGTGCTGAAAAGCCTTGGGTTCCTGCTGGGTTCATTTCAGCAGGTCAGGGACAAGCTTTGTGCCTGTATTTACAAGCATGCTTTTTTAATGTACTGGAAACAAGTCTGTTCATCTCGTTTTCTTCCTATCTTTTTTTTTTTTTTTTCAGATACAAAGATGTTTCTCACCACCTCTTGTTGGTGTCTAGTTAAAACGTGAACACTGGTGCAAGCGTGGGGGTCTGGCCTGGGAAATTTGAGTCCTAGGGTGGTGTGTGGAGGGGCTCAGGGAGGAAAGCCTCTGTGGCATTGTCTGCCTGCAAGCCCAAAGCCCTCTACATATTTATTGTGTACTCCCGATGGAGTGGACCCCTGGCCCATGTGGAAGCTCCCGCTGGCCCTTTGATGTCTCCGTGGTTTTTTCCACTGTGTCAGTGTCCCATCGCTTCCCACAGGGCTGGGAGCCTTTGGCTCTCGTCCCTGGGGTGCGGCCGAAAGTGTGGGCAGAGCTGCGTCCTCTCGTTTGCCTTGGGGCTGCACCCAGGTGGCCTCCCCCGGTGTCCTGCCTTTCGAGAAACCACCTCCCCACGGGTGGAGCCCCACGCCTTGTACGGCCGCGTGTGCTCAGGGTTCCCCTGGTGCCTGTGCTGCGGGGGCAGGGACGAGGCGCCCTGCGGGGACCGTATCTCTGCTACGAAGGACAAGGGCAGCGGCTGGAGCCTTGCGGCGGGAAGACACCTGGGGCTCCTCCTTGGAGATTCCGGGGGGGTCCCCCGCAGTTCGGGTGTGGGTGCGTTCTGTGCTCTTCGGGAGAAGCTGCCCACCCAGTCAGGGCCGTGGGGCACCGGCCCGCGCGGCTGGACCCGCAGCTCTCCCGGGGGTGATCGGGCGGGGAAAGGGGCTGGAGGGAGCGGGCACCGCCTCCCGCACGGGCCGTCCCGTCGGTGCCGCAGGTGCGGCCGGCGCGGCTCCTTTAAGGCACCGGCACCGCCCTCCCCTCCCGGCTCCCCCCTCCTGCTGCCGGGAGGCGCCGGCCGGAGCCGCTGCAGGTAGTGGGAGGATCGTGGGATCGGGCGGCGCTCCACTGGCGAGGGTACCGAAGGTTCCTCCGTGGACGGAGGAGGACGGGGATCTCTCAGCTGGTGGGGAATCGAGGGGAGCCAGAGGTCCCTCTGTGGTCCGGGGGTCGAGCCGCAGTGTCCAGGGGCGGGGGCAGTTCCCAGCCCCAGTGGCCACGCTGAGAGCGCGGTTCTACCGGCCATGGGCTCCCCTTTCCCCGACAGAGAGGAGCCTGGGGTCCGTCCCGCCGCCCCCTCCTCCCCGAGGGACGCCGGAGCGCGGCTGCGGGGACGGAAAGGTCCCTCCCGCCGGTTCCGTCGACCCGAGCGGGGAGCGGCTGCAGCCCCCGAGCAAACGCTCCGGCTCCGTCGAGGCTGGAGCGGCCGCAGCCGCCCGGGTCCTGGTGCCGCCGCCTGCGAGCTGGATCGTGTCCCTGCTACGGGTCCTGGTGCGTGTTCGCTCCCGGCGGCTCCTCGGGGTTGGGCAGCTCCGAGCTCCGGTGCGTTCGTGGGAGGCGCAGCCCGGGGCGGCTCCTTCCTGCCGGGGCTGCCCGCGGGTGCTGGGTGTCAGCCCGGTCCCACGGAGCCGGCTGAGGTCACCGGGGCGGCAGGGCTGGCAGGCGGCCCGAGCTCAGCCCGGGGCAGGGCAGTGGAGACGGCGGGCGGGCCGGTGTCCTGGGTGCGGCGATCCCGTCCAGCCTCGGGAACGGGCACGGGGCACCTGGCGAGGCGAGACCCGGGCTCAGCAGCTGGCATGTCCCTAGCTGGCATCCGGTGAGAGCCAGCCATCCCGGTTGGAGCTATGTCGGAGGTTGTGGATCTATCTTTCCTGTCGGACGTGGAGAGAGATTTGATTCTGCAGGTCCTGCAGCGCGACGAGGAGCTCCACAAAACAGAGGAGAAGAGGATCAGGTGCGAACGCGGCTGGAGCTGGGCAGGAGCTGGTGCCCCGCTTTGCTCTGGAAGCGGGTGGATGAGTGAGAGTGTGGATGACGGGTGTCCCCCGGGGTCCCGGGCGCCTCTGACAGCTCCCGGTGTCGGGTCTGAGCAGGCGCCTGAAGAATGAGCTGCTGGAGATCCGGCGCAAGAGAGCCAAGCGGAGCAGCCAGCGCAACAGCGAGCGGACCTGCGCCCACTGCCAGCAGAGCCTGGGCCGCGTCAGCCCCAAGGCCAACACCTGCCGGGGCTGCAACCACTTGGTGTGTCGGGACTGCCGTTCCTACAGCCCCAGCGGTTCCTGGCGCTGCAAAGTCTGCACCAAGGAGGCGTGAGTAGCCAGCACAAGTGGCAGGCACATTCTGTACATGCCTCCTGTCCTCTTCCTCTTCTCAGTTGCCTCAGCTTGATGCCACATGGCCAGCCTTTCCTAGCCTGGCTGGTCCTCTCCAGGGCAGGGCAGCTTGCTGTGCTGTCACTCTTGGAGACAGTTCCATGTTTGGGCGATGGAGAAATGGGTCGTACCCCACTCTTGTGTCTCCTCCATGTTCACCCTGCTCCTTTACCCCCTGCAGCATCCCCCTGTGCCCCTTGCAGAGCCTGTGTTTCAAGCACCCCAGGTTTCCTCCCTTTTGGCCTCCCCTGTCCTACAAAACCTGGCTTGCTTCCGTGTTTGTGAGGATGTAGCTGAGCCTCTCAGCTGCCTCATGAATTGTCTCTGCCCAGTCACCTGCTGATTTTGCCCACTGTGCCTGTGTTCCTGGGTTGTGGCAGCACAGAGGGTGGGTTGGGGCACAGCGGGCTGCCCCTGACTGCCCCCACACCCCCTGCCCCACAGGGAGCTGAAGAAGACAACGGGTGACTGGTTCTATGACCAGAGGGTGAACCGCTTCGCCAACCACCTGGGCAGCGACATGGTGCGGCTGTCCCTGCGGCACAGGCCCGCAGGTAGGGCTGCCACAGCCGTGCCCCTCCTGCAGCCCAGCCACCTGGGGTGCTCCAGCCTTCCCAGTGCACCTCTGCCCCGTGTGGAGCTGCATGGGAGCAACTCCTGCTCCAGCAGTGAGCTTGGAGCAGTGTTCCTCCTGATGCCTCTCTCCTTCCAGCCAACAAAAGAGAGACTGTGGGACAAACGCTCCTCCAGAAAGCCCAACTCAGTGAGCCTAAAAGCTTCTCTGCTGTCCGGCAGCCAAGCCCCCCTGCTCCCCGGGAGGGGCTCCAGGTAAGAATCCCTGCTGTCTGCCATGCTCCAGCTCTCATCTGCTGCGGGTTTGAGAGAAATCTGCTGCCCCATGCGGATCATTGGTGGTGCAGAAGCTCTCTCAGACCGACCTCCTCGCCAAACAGGACATACCTGTGGTTTTGCTTGTCTGCAGTTCGTTTCCAGATGCCTCAGACCCTCGGGATGGCAAAAGCGACACAGAGTCCATGGAAAACATGAGCCTGGACAGCTACAGACCTAGTCCTGCTGATGTGGGGGGCAGGTGAGAGGATCCCAGGGTGGGTTGTCCTTGGCAAGAGTGGCTGGCAGAGGATGGGACCTTCATCTGAAGTGTGTTTTTCTCAGCCTAGTGAAGGGAAGCTGGCTCCTGTGGCTGGCTGAAGCCTGCCCCTCGGCAGGAAGGTCCTTGGCTCCCAGGCTGCTGCTACAAGGCAGCCCAAGTGGCACTTCCTGGCCAGCACTTGTTCTGCCAGCTGTGCTTGTGCCCTGGGACAGACCTTTCTGTGTCCGCCACAGGAGGAACTCCCTGGAGAGAGCCATCCCTGGAAAACAGGTTGTTGCGCCAGCAGGACCTGCTTCCTCCAGCCTGACCCTCCCTCTGCGCTCCAAAAACGCCTTCTCTGACGGGCGGGTGCGTGACGCTGCCCCAGCAGGCTCAGCCCTGGCCTGGGGCGTGGGGCTGGGCACCCCACAGGACTCCCAGCCCTGCCCTGCTCTGAAGGGACTCGTCCTCCCCAGGATGCCACCGTGGGGACCCGCAGCAGCGCCGTGGTGGATGAGCACGAAACGATATTCAAGAAGAACCCCCGGCGGGTGGTGAGGCCTGCGGGTGAGAGACGAGCAGGTGCTGTGGGTTTGGGTGCTGACACGGCCAAGGGTGGGCAGCTCCTCCTCCCTGGGCTGTGAAGGCTGTCAGTGCAGAGTGGGGAGGCTGGGGGAGCCTCCTGGTGAGGGGGCAGCAGGGCTCTGCTAGTCCTGCTCCCTGCTGCTGCCTCCCACTCACCACCTCTTGTGCAGACTACACCAAGTCCGTGATCGACCTGCGCCCCGAGGACCTTGTGGGGGAAGGTGGCTCTTTGGGGGACAGGAGCAAGTCAGTCCCTGGCCTCAACACGGAGCTGGTGAGACCCTCAGAGTGCCCCGGGGTGGCTGCCAGCTGGAGGAGCTGGATGTCTGGCCGGCTGTGCCCACCGCTCCCCACACAGGCGGCTTGTCTGTGTCCTTGCAGGAGGAGGAGGAGGAGGACATCGATAACCTGGTGGAGATCCACCGGCAGCGGGTGGCCCGGGCAGCATGCGCAGCGGCACCTCCTCGGTGAGCCCCGTGGCGTGGCTGTGCTCTGCTCCACTGCAGGGAGAAGTGATGGAGAGAGGCAGTGCCAGCGGATTGGGTGGGAGGGAGGCAGGGCAGGCAGCTCCTGGAGGGAACGGGGAAGAACCTTGTGTGTGGGGGCTTCTTCCCCTAGAAGGGAAGCAAAATGCAGACTCAGCTCTCTTGCAGGGAGCTGGGAGGCACTTGTGGCCAGCCCCAGCCACAGGGAGGTGAGTGGGGCTGTGCAGAAGAGGCACAAGGAATAACTTTGCTGAGGATGAAGAGGGACTGTCAGGTGATCTTGTGCCAGCTCAGCCCTGCCGTGTCTTCCAGAGCACACTGGGGAGCATGGTCAGCATTTACAGCGAGGCCGGTGACTTCGGCAGCGTGGCTGTCACCGGGGGCATCTCCTTCTCCCTGAGCTACGAGCACAAGACACAGACCCTGTTCATTCACGTGAAGGAGTGCCGCCAGCTGGCCTACGGGGACGAGGGCAGGAAGCGCTCCAACCCGTGAGAGCCGGGGGCGATGGCTGCTGGCACCACCGGTGGTGCCCAGCTGGGTGTGGGGTGCCCACCAGAGATGGGAGCTGTAAGTGGGAGGGTCCTGGGGAGCCAGGAGGTCTGGGGTTGCCCTGGGGAACTCAGAGGATTAATTGTGGGGGGATCTTGTTGACGTGCTGCCTGTTCTCCTTCAGGTATGTCAAGACCTACCTCCTGCCCGACAAATCCCGGCAGGGGAAGCGCAAGACAACCATCAAACGCAACACCATCAATCCCCTGTACAACGAGCTGCTGAAGGTGCCTGGGGATGGGCTGGGGTGTGGGTACTCAGGGGATGCTGCTGGAACCAGCAAGGGGAGGGGTGAGCTCCTAACCCTGCAGCATGTCCAGAGACTGCACCCTGAAAGCTGCCAAATCCCTGCACTCCCAGCTGTGCTCTGGCTGAGCTGCCAAGCCCCAGTGCCACGGTGGGGTGGGGGCACAGCTGCAGATGTGACTGTGTCACGAGACATGTTCCTGGTTCCTGTGGCGTTCCCCAGAGCAGAGGTATCCTGCTTACCCTGCATATTTCCTTTCAAAGTGAAGGCTTCCTGGCCCCTGGAGGCAGGTTACAGTGGCTGGAGGAGGGCAGCATGCCACAGGGTAGAGATAAGACAGTTCTGGGCCCCAGGGCAGAACAGCCTGGCGCTGCCCTTCACCATCCCTGCTGGCTGGCTCTGTCCCTGAGGCTGGCAGCGCACCTCTGAGGCCAGGCACTCTTGCACAGGAGGAAGTGAGAGCTGTAGTTGGGTTTTTATGCTCCCACAGCCAGGTTTGCTGAGGTTTTGTGCTCTGATGACCTGATGCTCGGTGGGCTGGCAGAGCTCTGCTTTTGTGGTGGGATGGCCAGATGCCATGAGTCCTGCTCTGGGACCATCTGCTGGGAGAGCACAGGCTCCTGCACCACTGCCCTGGGACTCTGAGATTCCAGCAGGCACGGAAAGAAAGAGGAACAGGCTGCTGTGTGCATCCATTGCCTCTCAAACCTGTCTCGCTCATGCTCATGAGCTGCAGCTGATGGAATTTGCCCAGCCTGCTGCTGTCCTCTGCTGCTCACCAGTGTTTTTCCTCTCTCTCTCTCCCCAGTATGAGATTAACAAGTCCCTCCTGCTGGCGAGGACGCTGCAGTTCTCAGTGTGGCACCACGACCGCTTCGGCCGCAACACCTTCCTGGGGAGGTGGAGGTGCCACTGGATGCCTGGAACTTCGAGAGCCACCTGGAGGAGTTCCTACCCCTGCATGGCAAGGTGTGCCCCTGCCACCACTGCCCTGCTGCCTGCAGCCTGCCCTGCCTGCTCCTGTTGGGGTATGGCCCTCAGTGGGCAGAGGGGTGTGGAGACCTCAGCTGAGCTTTGCTCAAAGGCTTGTGCCAAATCAGGTATTTGGAGGATGAAACCCCCAGGTGCAGACAGCAGTGCTGTTGTAGTAAAAATGGGCAGATCTTCTGCCTGGAGCCTAGCTTCCCTCCTCCGTGTCAGGTGATGGGCCAAAATAAGAGCTCAAAGGAGCTGGGCTACGCTGGTCATGCTGGGGAGAGTTTGCAGGCACTTGTGCCAGCTCAGCCACGTCTGGGAGAAGCCAAGTCCTTTGTCCCAGCCTGGGGAGGTGCTGCACACCAGGCAGTCACTGTGTGTGCCGTGGCTTCTCTGCAGTGGTTGGTAATTCCCCCTCTTGGCAGATCACGGCAGATGCTGCTGGTCTCCACCAGTACAAGGGGGAGCTGGTTGTCTCCATGAAGTACATCCCGTCTGCCAAGCATCCTGGGGCTGGGAATGGCAGGAAAGGTAAGTGCTGCAGCTGCAGGATCAGTCTGTAGCCCTGCAGGGCCTGCTCATGGCCACGCAGGCTGGCTCTGGATGGGGTTTTGGGTGGTGTCACTGCAGCTTTCTCCTCTACAACGCCTGCAGAGCTGCTCTGGGTCAGGGCAGACCTGGCTGTCCTCAGGCTCCCTGAACCACCTCAGTCCTTCCTTGGGGCTGGACCAGGCTTCACCATTGGGCCTGGTTGTCATCTCGGCCCCCGACCCCAAAATTGCCTGAAGCAATTTTGTCTGCCTTTGCCCCAGCAGGCAGGGCCAATACAGGAGAAGGCAAGAGGAAATGCCAGTCCTACATCTGGGATGAAGGGTGTTCAGCAGGAACTTTCCAGAAATTTCAGTGGTAGAAATTAAATTTGATTAATTTGATTTCCTAGGCAAAACAGGGGAAGGCGGTGAGCTCCAGGTGTGGATCAAAGAAGCCAGAACCTCACAGCAGCCAAGTCTGGGGGGACCTCAGACAGCTTTGTTAAGGGGTGAGTGAGGGTCCTGGGGTGATTTGAAGGCACTGTCCTCCCTGGCTGTATTCCCAAAGCTGCTGGGGGAGGGTTCCTTGGACCCCCCCAAGGACCACCTTGGCAGGGGGTCATGGTGCTCCCTCCTCAGCTGTGGCAGGAAAGGCAGGAACAGGAAGGGGGGCTCCAGGCCAGGTCCTGGAGTGCTGAGGTTCCCCAGCCCCAGAGCAGGAGGCAGTTGCCCACATGGTGCTAACCCAAGGCGCTGCTTGCCCCAGCTACCTCCTGCCACACAAGAACAAAGCCTCCAAGAGAAAGACACCTGTGGTGAAGAAGACCCTGAACCCTCACTACAACCACACCTTTGTCTACAACGGTGTCAATCCCGAGGACCTGCAGCACATCTGCCTGGAGCTGACCGTCTGGGACCGGGAGCCGCTGTCCAGCAACGACTTCCTGGGGGTGTCCGCCTGGGGGTGGGCAATGGTGAGAGCTGGGGGCCACCAAACCCTGGGCAGCACCAGCCTGGCTGGGGCTGCCGTGCTGCGGGCAGCAGCCTGCTCCAGCTGTGAGTTCTTCCATCTTTTCCCTAGGCATGAGCCACGGGCAGGCTGTGGACTGGATGGACTCCACGGGCGAGGAGCTGAACCTGTGGCAGAAGATGTGCCAGTACCCGGGCTCCTGGGCAGAGGGGACGCTGCAGCTCCGCGCCACCATGGCCAAGCTGAGGCCCTAGGCTGTGGCACCAGGACTGGCACCGCTGTTGGGAGCCACACTTGCTGCACAGCCTGGAAAGGCTGCCAAATATGCATTGTTTTCTCTTTTTTCTTTAATAAACATGACCTTCTCTTAACAGGCTTGGGCAGAAAGTCTTCTTGGCCTAGCTTCGTTTAAAGGGTTTTTCCTCTTGTCATAAGGCTTGCACCAGATTTCAAGCTGAACTGGAGTCCTTGTGGACCCTCCCTTCTTCTCCCCTGGGCAAAATGCTTTGAAATGTCATTGTGTTTTTATTTCTTCCCATTCTTCATTTCACGGCCTGCTCTCTCCTTGTCCTCTCCACCCTCTTCCCCACACACAGTTGCAGTGTTGGATGGATGGAACTGTGTGGGGTCAGCCTGGGGGTTTGGGGATTGTGGTCTCCATGAAACATTTGTTCCCCAGGCCTCTCAGTGACACATGTGCCAGCACTGACTTTTTATACAAATTTATTTATTTCAAGTGAATACTCTACTGCCAAAGCAGTTCCCAGAAAGGGATCCCCATGAGTGGTGGGAGAGGGAGGGGCAGGGGAGGTGGTGAGCCGTTCAGGGTGGGCTGCACGCTGGCTGGCTGCTATGGGCTCTGCTGAGCATGGGGCCATTTGCTTTTAATAAGTGCTTTCAGAGTGGGAGGCATCAGGTCCAGGTTGTGCACGGGGTGAGCCGTGGGGAGGCTGCAGCTGCTGAGTTAGAGGCTGTGGCACTGCTGGCCAGCCTGCCCCCCTGCCCTGCCACCCTCCTCTGGCTCCCCATCTCCCCCCTGCCCTGGGATCTGAGCAGGAGCACTCCAGTGTCTCCCGCCAGGGTCCTGGTTGGGCTGAACCATCCCCCAGCTGAAACAGCTCCAGGCTGCTGGGCAGTGGGACTCTGCTGTGACACTGTCCCTGCTCACCTCTGCGCGCCAGAGCAGCCAGAGAGGGGCTCCCCTCCCCCGGAGCTCCTTGGCACCCTGCTCTCCTCTACAGTGGGCGACTAGAAAAGCAGAAAGGAAGGTGTCCATCCCCTGAGGGCAGCGGCGGGGCTGTGCCTGGCGCTGCCTCACTCGCAGGGGTCCCCGCCCTGTGCCCGCCGCGCCGCCTCTCTCTCGCTCAGCAGGTAGGTGTCGATGAAGACGAAGAGCTCGTCGGGGCTGGCCGGGGAGATGTAGCGCTCGCGGTCCGTGCCCGCCTTGTCCAGCAGCACCGCGTTGAAGTGGGAGCGTGTGAGGTGCAGGTAGCGCCTGCAGGTGCAAGGAGGGGTCGCTGCACTGAGGGCTGAGCCCGCCCTCCCCTTGCAACCACGCTCGGGTCCTCCTGGAGTGCGGGCTCCCACCTCTTCCTCTGGGAAGCTCTGGTGACTGCATTCAGACTTGCAGGGGGTCCCCCCATTGCACCAGCCCCCCTGGTGCAGCAGAAAGGGGCTCTGCATGCACCCGGCTGCAACCTCATTGCTCGGCCGTTCCTAGAGGCATTCCCATTCCACATTCCCTGTCCCCTTGGAGAGCCGCTGGCTCTGCGGGACAGCCCCACCTCCCCTACCTGAGCTCCTCGATGATGCCAGGGGACAGCCGGTGCTCCCGGATCCGCCCCACCTCGTGCGGGGGCTGCCCCACCAGCTCCACCGTGGTGACGTGGCGCAGGTCCAGCCCGCAGGCAGCTTGCTGTGGAGGAGGGGGCCGGTGAGGGGTGCTGGGTGTGCAGGCGGGGAGGGGGGCAGCAGGAAGGTCTCCTCACCTGCAGCATGGAGATCTGCATCTTGTAGTAGCGGTTAGAGGGGTCGGGGGCCGAGATGACAAAGAGGCGGCGTTTCTCGTGGAACTGATCCAGCAGGCTGGCGGCAGAGTTCACGTCTGTGTTGATCTGCATGGCTGGGACAAGACAAAAACGTGTGGGGAGGTGCCGTGGTGTCCCCCATCACCCCTTTGACCCGTCAGGCAGCATCCCCCAAAGCTCTGGGCATGGCCACGGGCGAGTCCCGCATCACTTACGTGCACACAGGGGCTGCGAGCCCGTCCACTGCTGGGTGGACTGGCAGACCCGCAGGGAGGTGCCCTGGCGCTCGTAGCCGCCGTCGCACAGGTACTCGCAGGTGGCCCCGTAGTTGTTGCCGTCGGAGGTGCAGGAGATGTACCCGTTCTGCGGGGGCTTCAGCACGGGGCAGCGCCTCACTGCAGGGCGGGAAGCTGGGTGAGGGCTGGGCGGGGTGGGGACGGCCCCAGCTGTGTGTGGGGAGCTGAGAGCCCGAGGGAAGCAGAGAGCCCGAGGGAAGCAGCGAGCGGCCCCACGGGAGCGCCCTCACCTTGGACGCGGATGCTGAACTTGCAGCTGGCTCGGTTGTAAGCCTGGTCGTGGGCGGTGTAGCGGATCACATGCTCTCCCTCAGGGAACTCGGAGCCGGGCTCCGGGCCCCGCAGCGTCACCCTGACCCAACAGACGGGTTTCTCCGTCAGCACCCCGGGCAGGAGCACCCGGCACATCAGCACCCTCGCTGGCAGCGCCTGCAGCACCTCTGGCCGCCCTCACCTCTTGATGACGCCGTCAGCAGAGTCCCTGACGCGGGGAGGGTCCCAGTAGACGGTGGCAGTCAGCTTGCCCGGCTCTGCCAGGCGCTCCCGGGAGTCGGGACAGCGGATCTTGGGAGGCTCCAGATCTGCCCAGGGGGAGGAGAGGGATTCATGGAACCTCTGGCTGAGCTAGGAGAGCGAGGCACCACCCCGGTGTTGAACCACCCCAGGCACCTCGGAGCCACCCGGACCTGCTGTAAACCCAGCGCTGAGTGCCGCAGTCCGGGGCTGTGCCTGTGCTCCAGGGCTGGTGGCACTGCAGGGAGCAGCAGGGACAGGGGCCCAAGGGAGGGAGGCGCAGGAAACGCCGGGGTTGGATGTGGTGACACCTGCAGACACCCCCGGCATGGGTGACGAGCCCTGCGTGCCCCAGCAGCCCGGGGTGAGAATTTACCTACACAGATTGGCTCGCTGCCGCTCCAGTGCCCATCCTCCATGCAGACGCGGCTGCGGTCCCCCTCCAGCTGGTATCCGGGCAGGCAGGTGTAGTCACAGCGGGAATCCATCTGCACGCCCGCTGAGCACACGTAGGAGCCCCGCAGCACCGCCGGCAGCACGTGGCACCGGATTTCTGCGGTGGAGACAGCAAACACGGGGAGGGAGGCGGCTGCCGGCCGTGTGAGGGGGCAGAGCACCCGGGACTGGCCGCTGTGGGTGCCCTGAGGGGGTGCTGGCAGGGCAGGGGCCGGGGACACTTCTAGTAATGCACCCTGCACCTGAATAAATGAGTCCATACAGGGAAAGGTTTGGGACTCACCCCTTGTACTTCTTACAAGGTAAAGAGCCCAGAAACTTCTTTACTGTTCTCACTGTAACTGGCTCAGTGCCAGCACAGAGGCACTGATTGGGTTTGGAAAGTGTAACTCAAAAGTTATTGCTGATTTCACTGGGCTAAACTGCCCCCTGAACCATCAAGGACTAAAAGAAGACTCAGGAGCTTTTTAGGGTGTCTTAGCAAGGTGCAGAAGCTTCTCAGGCACCTGTGCTCGGCTTTTTTATTTCTGTTACAGTTATTATTTCTGCCTTTTTTTTTTTTTTTTCTTTTACCAAACACACCTGAACAGCGGTCTGGCTAATTGTTTAAGGCATTCTCTGCGAGGCCGGACCCTCAGGGATACAGGGAAAGGACCCCTACAGACACTCACGGCGGCAGTAGGCCATCCCGGACCAGCGGCGGCTGGGCAGGCACTGCACGGCGCTGGGCCCCACCAGGCGGTACCCGCGGGCACAGCTCAGCTCGCAGCGCGTCCCCAGGCTGCTGCGGTACGAGCTGCCCCGGGGCGAGTAGCAAGAGGCCTCTCCGCGGTGGATGTGGAGCGTGGCGCACCACTGGGGCACTGCGGGAGAGCAGGGAGGTGACGGAGGAGGCTGCCGCGCCTCGGTGTCCCCGCGGGGACCCAAAGGGTGGGCTGGGCGCTGTTACCTCGGCGGTAATCCAGGGCAGGCTCAGGGGGCGGCTCTTCCGCGTACACCTCGTTGGTGTGGCTCTCCAGGTAGTAGCCAGACCCTGCGGAGGGAGGAAGGAGGAGACGAGCAGGCTGCAGGGTCGCTCATGGCTGCAAAACGTGCCGGAACTCCCGACAGGCAACCCCAGCCCTGGGCAGGACCCTGTGCTGGGGCTGCTGCCAAGGGTTCAACTGGGCAGACCGCGAGCCCGGTCCCCAGGGCCGCGCTGTGCGCTGGCACCGCCCGCAGACTAAACAGCGGCAGCGGCCGCGGCTGCGGCAGGAAACGGGCGCTGGCACCGACCCCCGGCTTCGTGCTGCCGGGAAGTGCTTCCACCCGCTCCCATGGCACCGCCAGTGCCACGGGGCATCCCAAGGGAAGGCAGAAAGCGGCCCTTTGCTGCCCTTTCCTGCCCTTTCCTGCCCTTTCCTGGCCATCCCCTCACCAGGGCAAGGGATGACGAGCGCGCTGTCCGGCCGGGGGCTGGTGGCCGTGCAGCCCCTGCCCGTGCTCCAGAGAAGGATGAAGCTGCCGAAGGGGCTGCCAGGGAGATGCTGGCCCCTGGCCACCCGCGCTGCGCAGCAGGGCCCCGCGGATGGGGCCAGGACCGCGCCGCGCCATCCCTGCGGGCCGCCCCCTGCCCCGCACCGCGCCCCCGCGGGCAAGGTACCCCCGGTGGGGAGGGAGCCGTGCCGGGGGAGAGGGCTGGCGTCCTTCCCCGCGGCCCCTCGGCGCCTCGGCCGGCCGCGGCATTCCCCAGCACTGAGCTCACGTTTCCGCCGCGTTTCCGCTGGCCCCCGCCGGCGCTGCCCCCTCCTCTGGGCCAGCCCACCCCTCCGCGCTCCCCTCCGGCCTGGCGGGGATGCTCGGCCCGGGGGGGACCGCAGGAAGGGCGGCAGCCCCGCCGTGGCTGCTCCCGGTCTCCCCTTGTCTCCGCTCTGGGTTTTGGGAAGGGGATCCCCGGCGGGGCCAATCCGAGCCGAAGCCCCGCCGTCACGGGGAGGAAACTCCATTACGGATCTTTCCAAAATGAACTTTACTGTGGAGCGGCTCCCCGCGAGCCGCCCGCTCGTTTTCACAACGCGTTTGTCCTTTTCACGCTGCCATGGATACTCGGGGAGCGCAGAGCAGGGCCGGTACCCACGGGGGCGGCAGCGGGGATGTGTCCGTGACCTGGTGAACAAAGCTTGTCCCGGGGGGGCTGCCGAGGCTCCCGCCGGGGCCCTGCGGACAGAGAGCACCGTGCCCCGCAGGCAGATGTGCCATTTAGTGCTGATTTTTCCTTTGACTGCCGGTGCTGCCTTTTCCTTCTCACCTGGCGCCAGCTCAGCCCCGGCGGCACCGGGCAGGAGCATCCCCAGGCGTGCTGGCAGCATGGTCAGGGGAGGGGATGGAAGCAGGGAAACGGGAACCACCCCGGACAAGGCCCGTGACCTGCCCAGCACGAGCATCCAGCGTGGGGCGGCTGGGGCTGCGGGCTCCGTCCAGCGAACATCTGCGAGGGCCCCGTGGGAGCGGGGAGCCGGCGGGGAGCGGCGCTCCCGCAGGCGGGGGTGTGAGGAGGAGAGGCTGGATTTCTGCTCCTCCCTGGGAGCCTGCCAGCCTCCCCTCCATTCCTCCCCGTACCCACGGCTCACCCCCGCGGGCACCCACACCTCAGGCACTGATGCTCTCCCTGTACCAGGCACCCTCCATCCCTTCCCACCAGGAGCCCCCAGCGGGAGCAGAGTGCACAGGCTGCCACCCCCAGGCCGTGCCCGCGCTTCCCGGCACTCACCTTCGTGCCACGTGGATGACACCAGCCTGGCAAGGACGACCAGCAGGACGGGGGCTGCCTCCTGCGCCATCCTGGGGAGCCGGGGGGCTGCGGTGGGCAGCCCACCTGCCGTGCTGGGTCCGGGAGCAGCCGTGAGCCCTGGCGAGGATGGATGGAGAGGAGCTGGAGGCGGGGTGACGGCCCCCTCTGCCGCCTTGTCGCCGCACGGGTGTCTGTCCCTCCTGCCTGGCCGCTCTGTTGTGCTGAGCAAACTTACTTTCCCCCTTGGCTGCCCATCCCAAACATTCAAAAGCCGTGAGTCAGGCCCAAAATGATGAGATTGTAAAAAATAATAAGTCCCGGGGTAGCCCGTTTTCCAACGCGCCTCCCGCTTCTCCGGGGCTTTAAAAGGTTTGTAAGAGGTTTTCTTCTGCAGGCAGAAGAGCCAGGAGCCTGTTTAGACACGGGAGAGAGCCAAACCGAGCCTGTGCCAGCCCTGACGGGCTCCGGCAGCGAGGGGCCTGCGGGGACGAGCACAAAACCGCAGGAGCCGGGTCCCCTTTCCCACCTCTTTGCCAGGAGGGAGGGAGAGACCCCGCTGCGGGCGGAAGGCTCCGAGCTCCGCTCCCGAGGCAAAGCGCTTCCAGCTGGGGTCCGTTCCTGCCGCAGCCCGGCCCCCGCCAGGCAGAGGGGCCGCAGCGCCTTTGTCGGGACCCGCGGCCCCGCAGCCCTGGGGTGTTGGGGTCGGGCTGGGGGCAGGACAGGAGCCGGAGCCCCCGGGGTTTGGGCTCTGGAGCGGCGTGGGCTCAGGGGTGAGCCTGGCACGGACAGGTAGGAGCGCCGGCGTGGGGAGCGCAGGGAGGACGGGCTGCTGCCTCAATGGGCTAATTATGCGGCGGCCAGGCTGGTGAGCGCGCTAATTAATAACACGCTGTCCTGGGCAGGAGAGGGCAGCCGGGAGGCCCCGAGCGGGGCTGCTGCTGCCGATTGTGGGGAGCCCCCGCAGCCCGGGGACATCCTCGGGAGCGCTGTCCCCGCGGAGGGCAGGGAGCCCGGCGCTTGCTGTGGTGGCAGTGCCGTGTGCGGGGGTGGCTGTCCCGCTGGACACCTGGACAGGGGGTGTGGCACGCCAGGGCCGGAGCAGGAGAGCAGGACTGGCTGGCACGGCGCAGGAGGTGGCACGGGACAGGTGTGGGGTGGCACGGGGGAGGCAGGGAATGATGGCATGGGTTGGGCAAGGGGTGGCACAGGGTGGCACGGGGCAGGTGGGAGGTGGCAGCGGGTGGCACCAAGCAGGAGGTGGCACGGAGCAAGCAGGGGGTGACACCGGCAGGCGGTGGCGCAGGGAAGGTGGCAGTGGGTGGTACCAGACAGGGGGAAGTAGGGACAGGGACGGAATGGCACGGGCTAGGCAGCAGATGGCACCGGACAGGTGGTGACATGGGACAGGCAGGAGGCGACACCGGACAAAGGAGTGGCCCTGAACAGAGGGTGTCACAGGACGGGGGTGGCCCTGGACAGAGAGTGACAGCGCACAGGGGGTGGCCCGGACAGGGAGTGTGACAAGGCCGGGGGTGTGACAGGGCCGGGGGTGCCGCAGGACAGGGGATGTGACGGGACAGGGGGTGTGAGAGGACAGAGGGTGACAGTGGACAGGGCGTGCCACAGGACAGGGGGTGTGACAGGGCCGGGGATACCGCAGGATAGGGGGTGCCCCAGGACAAGGGGTGTGACGGGACACGGGGTGTGACAGGGCCGGGCGTGCCACGGGACAGGGGGTGTGACAGGGCCGGGGGTGTGACAGGACAGGGGGTGACAGTGGATAGGGGGTGTGACAGGGCCGGGGGTGCCGCAGGACAGGGGATGTGACGGGACAAGGGGATGTGACGGGACAAGGGGGTGACAGGGCCGGGGCTGTGACAGGGCCGGGGCTGTGACAGGGCCGGGGCTGTGACAGGGCCGGGGGTGTGACAGGACAGGGGGTGTGACGGGACAAGGGGGTGCCGCAGGACAGGGGATGTGAAGGGACAAGGGGGTGACAGGGCCGGGGCTGTGACAGGGCCGGGGGTGTGACGGGACAAGGGGGTGTGATAGCACACGGGTATCTCGGGCGCCCCCTGCGGGACGAGAGGGGAAGAGCACCGCGCCGTCTGTCGCGCTCGGCCATTACCGTGACCGCTCGGGGATCTCCGGCGAGGGGCGGGGCCGGCCCCGCTGGGGGCGTGTCCCCGAGGCCCCGCCCGCCCCGGCCCCGCCCGGTCCTGCCCCGGCCCCGTCCCGGCCCCGCAGTCGCCCCGTGTCGGCCATGGCGTCCCCTTCGCGGCGGCTGCAGACGAAGCCGGTGATCACCTGCCTCAAGAGCGTCCTGCTCACCTACACCTTCGTCTTCTGGGTGAGCGCCGCCCTCTCCCCCGCGACAAGCCGCGGCTGCGCCGCCCTGTCGCGATAGTCGCGAGCCGCTGCGGCTTTCCCCTCTCCCCACCAGGTGTCGGGCATTGTGCTGCTGGCCGTGGGCATCTGGGGCAGGGTGAGCCTGGCCGTCTACTTCTCCCTGTTGGACGAGAAAGCCACCAATGTCCCGTTCGTCCTGGTGGGCGCGGGCACCGTCGTTGTCCTCCTGGGCACCTTCGGCTGCTTCGCCACCTGCCGCGGCAGCACCTGGATGCTCAAGCTGGTGGGTGGCCTGGGACAGGGCGGGATGGAGCCCCGTCCTCTCCTGATCCATCCCGACCCGTCCCGATACATCCAATCCTACTCCTGTCTGGTCCTGTCCCTACCCCATCCCCTCCTGTCCCATCCCCTCCTGTCCCATCCCCTCCTGTCCTACCCCCTCCCATCCCATCCCATCCTTTCTGCCCGCAGTATGCCATGCTCCTGTCCCTCATCTTCCTCATCGTCCTGGTGGCCGCCATCGTGGGCTTCGTCTTCAGGCACGAGGTGAGTCCGGGTGGCCGCTGCCATCTCCCCGTGCTGCAGAGTCACTTTGGTGCTGCTGTTACCCCAGTGTGGTTGCAGATGTCACTGGAGGGACGGAGGTGCTGCCTGGGAGGGGTGCTTAGTTTAGCAAAAATGGGGTTAAACCAGCACAAAGAGCAAATTTAGGGACCCAGAAGGACGAGTCTGTGTTCGGGGTCAGTCCAGCATGGGACATTGTCCCTCCATCAGAACACACAGAGTAGGCCTGGACTGTAATTTCTGGCCTTGGTCTATCATCTGCAATGATTTCAGTAATTAAAGCTCCTCGGAGGGCTCCTGTGCCTGCCTGGGAGGGAGCTGGCAGGGCGCAGGTCCTTGTTATTACAGGCAGCATCCCTGCTGCCACAGAGCATCCAGCCTGCCCTTTAATGCAGCCTCTAATTGCCTGGTGGCTGGGAAATGTCTGCTGGCCGTGGCCGGAGTCATTCCTGCCATCACCCAGCGGTGACTAACGCGGGTCCTGCGGGGCAGGAGGGCAGCACTGACACCTCTGCCTTGCAGATAAAGACAAACTTTGAGAGCAACCTGGAGCTGGCCTTGAAGGACTACAACGTGACCGCGGATCGGCACAGCGAGGCCGTGGACACCATCCAGAGAACGGTGAGAGCCCCGGGCTGGCAGGGTCTGGCTGCCAAAATTCCAGGGGTGGGAATGCCCCCTCGGCCCAGGGTGTCCCCCTGGATCCCTGTGGCATCCCCGTTTTTGGAATGTGGCAGGTGCTGGGTGAGATGGGTGAGGGTGGGGGAGCTGTGGCAGTGATGGTGGGAGTAGGGGTCAGTTCCCTGGGGTGACCAGGCTCCCCAAATGTGCTTCCCCCTCCAGCTGCACTGCTGCGGGGTGCAGAACTATTCCGACTGGGAGAGGACTGAGTACTTCAGCCAGAGGGGCATCCCCCAGAGCTGCTGCAAGAACCCGAATGACTGCTCCGAGGAGGATCTGAAGGACCCAAACAAGGCCAAGCAGAAAGTGTTTGTGGATGTAAGTTAAGCTCCGAAAAATTCTCCTGGCCATCCTGGAGGTGGGAAGGACAGGGGTGTGTGCGTGGAGGAGGGCTAGTCTGTCCCTGACAGGAGAACTGCCCTATTGATGCACATGTTCAGTGGCCCAGGGACTCCCCTGCAGTGGAGGTAGGGCAAGGGTGTGGAATCCTCCCTCTATCTGAGGCTCCCCCACTCCTTCCTTCGAGATCAGGGACCAGCCAGACCCAAACACCGGCCTTTGGGGGTGTGTGTTTTGAGGAACAGGTGAGTAAGGAAGTAGCCTCCCAGCAGAGTTTGTTTCAGCAGTGCTGACATCTCCCTTGGGTGCAAAGTCCTGACCCGGTGGTGAGGGCGTGTGACCTCATCCACAGGGATGGTTGAGTGATGCAAGGAACGTTCCTCTGATGAGTCACCTGGCTCAGGTTGGGAGCAGCCCCGGGGCAGTGCTTCCCTCGATAAGGCATGGCAGATTGGCTGGGGCAGCCCTGACAGGGAAATGGCTTTGCTGAGGTCTGGCAGGAGGGGGGCAGCCAGGACCCCCGTGCTGCCAGCACAGGAGCATCTTCCCCTGGAGCTGCTGGTGCTTTGGGGAGGAGCTGTTTGTACTCCTGGAGGTAGAAAGCACTGGATCCACCTGCTTGCTTTGCCTCCTCTGCAGGGCTGTTTTTTCCTGGTGACATCAACTATGGAGTCCAAGATGAGCGTTGTGGCTGGAATCTCCTTTGGCATCGCTTGTTTCCAGGTAAATCTCCCTGGTCTGGCTTGGGAAGGGTGCAGAGTGAAGCCAGCACATCTCCTGAGGTATTTAATTTCAGTGCAAAGTCTGGTGTGTACAAAAGGCACCGTTGGCTCAGTCAGGGAGGAGCAGCTACTCTGTGTATTCCCATTGGATTTAATCTGATGCTGTGAGGGCCCCAGTCCCTTACACCCAGGACTGAAGCCCCAGGTCTATTTCCTTCAGCCAAGGTTTATTTGGAAAGATCTCCTCTCCGAAACAACACACTTGAAGGAAAAAACAAACGGAGAAGGACAAACTGCTGTTGGCAGGGTTCAAATTTGAGCCTTTCCTTTTCCTACCCACCCTCCTCTGTTACCAGGAAGGTTTTTGGCATCACTTCTGTGCAGGGGGTCACTGTGAGTGCCTGTGTGGCTGCTGCTGGTGGCTGACCACCCCACAGGCCACCCTGCCCTGCCGTGGTGCCTCTCCCTCCCTCTCCCCCGCATCTCCCTCACTTCTCGGCGCAGGGCACTTCCTGCAGGAGCAGCAGCAGCAGCAGCAGCAGCAGCAGCGTGCTCCCAGCCCCAGTCCATCCCGGCAGGAAGCGGGAGGCCCCTGTCCCCGGCGGGGCCGGGCGGGCGCTGACGCCACGCTGGGGTTTCCCGAGGTGCCGAGGGCTTTCCGGGCTGCAGGACGTGCAGCTGGCCCTCCTTCAGCTCACCGTGCCAGCGTGCTGGGCTCTCGGTGCTGAGCGGCCAGCCGTGGCTTTGGAGGGGCTCAGGTTCTGCCTGCCCTTGGTGCAGCACCCAGGGGCCGTGAGGCAAGCACCAAGGTGCTGCTGGCCAGGGCTGTGAGCTGCCCCGGGGAGCAGGAGCCTGCCAAGCTGTGATGAGCTTGTCCCGGTGTGTTTTCCATAACTGATGGGCTGAACTGGGGCAGAGGTGGGAGCTGGCAGCCCTGGCTGCAGCTCCTGCTGCCCCGTGCTTCGGGAGGGCCGGAGCTGCTCTGCTCCAGGCTGGGCTGGGCTGGCTCTGAGATGTGGCTGACACACCAATGGTGAGCTGCACACACACTCCCAGCTGCAAGGTTATCCCAGCTGATGGCAGGCTTGGGAACTGTAAGCAGTTCCTGGCTTTTATTGTCTCTTCAGCAAGCTTGGCTGGGTGGTGTGTCTGACAGGGACCCGTGGTGCCAATGTGCTCTGACTTTGCTGGTGGAGGTCAGAGTGATGCAGGATCGGGCCCTGAAGTCCACACAAATGATGGGAGGCTGTGATAACAGCAAGTTCCTGCTGTGAGAACAGCAGCCTTGCTGCCCCACTGTCCTGGCAGCAGGGAGAGGGGCTGCCATTCTCTGGTGGCTGTGACACTCCTGATATCTGTGTAATCTCTGCAATTACTATAAAGCTGTAGATGAGGCAACGTGTAACGGGATGGGACCTGGAGCATCTCTGGTGAGGAGCTTGTTTAGTTGGTGCCTGCCAGGATCCTGTGCTTCAGCCACTGATTCTGGGTGATGCTGGAGCAGGGTGCAGCAGCCCTTGTTTGGTTTGTAAACCTCACTGTCCATCCTTGGATTTCATAAACCCTGCATCAGTTTGTCAGCTTTTCTCCTGAAAACACCTCTCCCTGGTTCTGGCTACCTCTGACATGTGGGGTTTGTTTTTTTTTCTCTTTTTCAGTTGATTGGCATCATTCTCTCCTGCTGCCTGTCCCGGTACATCACGAACAATCAGTATGAGATGGTGTAGCTGGCCCCCAGCACTCTGGGTGGGTATGTCTGTCTCTGCCCCCCTGGCTGCTGCTGGTCACCCATGGGCTGGGGGTACCATGTGTGATGGGGGGTTTAGGATTAGAGGGCACCTGCAGGGCCCTGTCTGCCGTGTCATTTTACCCTGTGTCATTTTACCCTGTGTCATTTCACCCCGTGAATAAATCCATCCTGTCCACTCACACTCTGCTGTGTGCATTGCAGGGAATGGCTGAGGGGGATGCCTCCACCTCCAGTTTTCCTCTGGATGCCACCTGATGGAATCTGGCTTTCAACTGACTGATCTTCTTCTCAACTCGCTGATAGAAAGGAGTGCAGCAGCTGTCCTGGTGCACTCAGGGGATTGTCCTGACACTACCCTGCTGTGTGATATCTCTGTGCCTGCCATCTCTGTGCCTGGGGTGATTGGTGTGGCTGTGGTGGCTGCAGCCAGGCATGCCCCTCTTGCCCCGAGTGCCACACTGTGCTGGTGGCCTCCCAGGTGTCCCAGTGCTCATCTTCAGTGCCTCCACTGGGAAAGAGATGCTTCCCCTTCCCTCTGGCAGCCCCTTGACATCCTCTCACTCTCCAGACACAGTTCTTCTCGAGACAGGGCTATTAAAACCCAGCCCTGCCTGCCTGAAGCCTTGGCTCAGCAGGGTTGTTGCCAAGCTGTCTCATCCCTCCCCGGGTTTTATATACATTTTTATAGTTGTACTTCTTTGAGTACGGGCTGTAGTGGTTCTCTGTAAGCTGTAGTGAGGTTTGGTGATAGAGCTCCTGGTGCCTTTACCTTGGTAGGTGTCCTGCACCGATTCAGCTGTGACTTGATTGTCAGTATTATATGCTGCTTCAACTCATTTTATGTATTGAGTAGAATTCTTTTTGTCCTAAAACACAATAAATATTAAGATATTTTACTCTATGAAACCTCCTTGACTTTTCTTTTTGTGTCCTGGAAATTCCTCTGCTTGAGGAGCAGCAAATTCCCCCGGGGCTGATCTGCTCACTGTGGGACAGCCAGGAACCTCTGGCCATGGCAGTTTGCATTCCTCCAACGTGCACTGGTGCACTTCTGCTTGCAAATAACTTCTGTAATTGAATTTTCTTCATAACAGGGGTTGTGTAACAGTGCTGGAGCAGAGGCCCTGGAGCACCCCAGCCCAGCAGCCGGGTGGGTAAATTCAGCCCAGGGTGAACATGTGCATCCTTGGCCTGCTGGCCACTGGCTTGGAGCAAAGGGCAGGGCAGTGCCAGGCCCCAGCTGCTCCCCAGGGCAAGAAATGTGGATTCAAGCTTTTAAATTAATTTATTAGTGCTCGTTGTGGGGCTGTTTTGTCAGCCAGCCTCTGCCTTTGTGAGCCTGGTGCTGCAGTGAAGCCAAGCTTGGGGGATTTTTGGGTTTCAAGCACTGATCTCAAATGAGCTGTGTCTGGCTGGGTGTGGGACTGCCTGTTCTGTTCCCAGGGAGCAGGCAGGTGTAAACAGAGCAGGGAGGCCAGGCTGGCAGTGGTGGCCCTTTGTCAATGTCAACCCCTGGCAAAAGCTGCCCCAGCCCAACAATGACCCGGTGCCTCCAGGCTCGCTGCTGACGGAGGAACCCGCAGGGAAACGCCCCAAATCCTCGTGTTGCATTGAGCCCAGGTGAGTAAATCAGAGTGCTGTCAGCTCCTGGCTGGCTGAAAGCCTCCTGGCTGGGGATGGCAAGGCAGAATGCGTCAGAGCATGGGAGCTGGGCTTGGAGATTGGCTAACAGCACTGGACGGATGGATGGACACAGGGCAGGGACATGTGAAAAGCAGGAATGGATTTGGATAAACTCATCATCATCCTAAAGCCTGCACAGAGGGAAGGACCCTGCCCTGGTCTGTGCCCCTGCTCTGCAGGCAGATCCCTTCCTGGGCCATCTGCAGGAGGTGATGCCAGGTGGATGGGGATGGTTCTGGGGGAGCCTGGAGGTTTCCAAGCAGCTGCAGGAAATCCAGCATGGATTGTGCCAGCCTGGGGAACGTGGAGGCTTGTGCAGCCTGCTCATCCCCACGGGCTGCAGAAGCACTGCAGCCATCAGAGGGTGTGGATCTCACCTGGTTAAATAGCACTTATGTAGAGAACTCACTTTAATTTGGAGAGATGTTCTGGAGGTGCAGGCGTGTGCTGGGGGAGATGGCAGGCAGGCTTGGGACACCGTGTCCTGGCAAAGGCTCTGGGTGCACCTTGGTCACCTGTCTGCACACCCTGAGCAGGGACAGAAGCATTCCTGGCTGGCCCCAGGGCTCTGGTTTCTTGCAGCAGCTGTGGCTGGGTGGGTGCTGTGTTTGCACCTCCCCTCTCAGTGGGATAAATGTCCCAAGGGACTTGTCAGAAACGCTTGGTGTCCCCAGGGCTGGCTGGTGTCCCTTGGGACGCCATGTGGGGAGCTCTGCTGCTCTGTGTTCCCACTGTTGTAACCACTTTGTCAGTGCAGCCATGAACAGGGAGGAGGGGAGCTGCCCCTTAAACGTGCTCACATCCCTGGGGAGCTGCGGGGATGTGAAGGGGGTCTGGCAGCCCTGGGAATGCCACACCTGGCACGTGTCTCTGTTCCCGGCCATGGCACTGTGCTCCCTTGGTGACACTGGCTGGGTTTGGCCTGGTGACACCTGCAGGATGTCACAGCTCCTCGGCAGCAGCTGGCTGGGATGAAATCTGGGGCCTGGCTGTGGCATTAGCCCAGATCTCACGGGCAGAAGAAATCCACCCAGGGGTGCACGGGGATTTTGGTGTGAGCCTTCAGCCCTGCAGCAGGCAGTGTCCTCTCAGGGCAGCTGCAGTGTGGAGGGCTTAATTCTTCCCTCCTGCAGCTCAGGTTGCACCATTTGTTGGTGGCAGGGCTGGGGACAGCTGGTGGCACCCGGGGTCCTGCACAGGAGTGGACTCCTCTGACTTTGGCTGCTCCAGGGAGCTCCTTGTGCAGCTGCTCCCGTGCCTGTGCTGCACACAGCTCCGGAGGGGACTGGTGGCACCCCTGAGCTGTCACCAACAGCGACTGAACGCGTCAGGCACGCTGGGACAGAGGGTCAGGACGTGCTGAGCAGCCACCAGCACCACCAGGGAGCAAATCAGGGACCTCTGCACGTCCCCAGCGAGGCGAGCGCTGCCAGCGCCCGCACCTGAGTTATGGATGCTCCTGACGAGGCAGCCACGCAATTAGATCCCTTCGCAGACCCATTAAGCATCAGACTGAGACTAAACGACTTTCCATTTTCTTTGCAATCGCTCATACAAGACGTTTATTGTTTGCCTCTCGCTGCTCAGCCCGGCCACCACGCTCCCGGGGGAGCGGTGCGGGGTGCGGGGGTGGTGCACCGGGAAGCGCCCCGGGGTGCGGGGGTGCCGCACCGGAGGTGCCCCGGGGTGCGGGGGTGGCGCACCGGGAGGCGCCCCGGCCCTCAGGTGTGCCGGCTCACCTGCCCGGGCAGCGCCCCGCTGCCGGCCGTGCCAGCGCGCACCGTGAGAGCGGCGGCGGCGCTACACCCTGCCCAGCATCCGCGCGATCCACCAGTTGCAGGGCATGATGATGCGGCAGATGACCCTCCCGCCCTGGTAGCAGTACGGGTAGGGGTGGTAGCCCAGCAGCGGCTCGCAGACGCGCCGGCAGTAGCGGTTGGCACGGCGGCACTGCGCGCAGCAATAGCCTCGCTCGTCCCACAGCGGGTGGAACTCCAGCCCGTTCTCCGACTGCCGGGAAGAGACAGGGTCAGGGCGGTGAGGCACCCCAGGACAGCCTGGGACAGTCCCCAAAAGGGGAGCAGAGCTCCCTGGGAGCACGGAGACACCCCAAGGGATGCACGGGGCATCTCAAGGAGCACAGCCGGGACACCCTGGGACCACAGCCGGGGCAGCCCAGGTGTGGTTCCCTCACTCACGTAGTCGTTGACGGGCAGGTCCTCCTCGGTGAGCTGCCGTGCGCGGCGCTTGGGCCCCGCCTGCCTGTCCTTGTCCAGCTCGTGTTCACTCCCCCCATCCAACCAGCTCTGGTTGTCTATCAGCAGCTCAGGGTCTTCTTCTTCTGCCCCCTCCAGGTTGGCCAGCTCAGGAGCTACAGGAAGAGTCCAAATGTTGCTGTCAGTAACCACGGAGCAGGGGGACAAATGCAAGAATTAACGTCTCTGGCAGAATTTGGTGCTGATAGATGCAAAGCCCACTGGCAGGGCAGTGCTCCAGTGCCTCCTGCTCTCCCCCAGCCTGGGGCAGGGCTGTAGGAGACAATGGCCTGTTCCATCCCCTTGCCATGGGTGTGGTTGGTATCTCCTGCATGGGGCTGTGGGTGTGTGGAAGCACATCCTCATGGTGAGCTCTGCCACTGGGGGTGGATTTGTACAGCCCCATCAAAGCAACATGATTTGGGGCAGACCACGCCCAGCTACAGCAATTTAGCTTAGGAAAGAAGCACAGCAGCAATAACTTCCTTTGCTAGGGAAGGTGCCGGACAGCCTTGGGACGCTGCTGTCCTGGCCAAGGCTTTGGATGCACCTTGGGGACCCAGCTGGACTCACCGACCCAGGACACTGCTGCAGATGGGGTCGGACAAGGGACAAGGAAGCAGAGAGGGGACGGTAGTCAGGGACAGCACCTCCCGCTGCACCAGGGAGCTCTGGTGCCCACCTGCCCGCCGGGTGAGCTGGCCAGCGCCTGTGAGTGATGCCATGTGCCTCTGTGGCTGCAGAGCTGAGGGAGTTTTCTCAGCAGGGATTTTTGAACTGGCTCATTCGGCTGGAAGTGGGTTAGAGAGAGCGGGTAATTACACCAGCAGAGCTCAGAGGCCACAACCTCTGCGAGGGCTGTG